>OY821744.1:3860334-4437834 GCA_963682055.1 Primula veris | reverse complement strand
ATGTTGAGCTCACTGGAAGAAAATATCACTGAAATGATCGATCGTTTCTATATCAAGATCAGTCGTTTTCTTTGTTCTCGCAATTGTTTCGGTTTTCTCAACAAACTTCGAAACCCCGTCACTAACTCGTTTCAAATCCGATTTAGGTTCCGCTTGAACCATTGGCTTCGTAATTACGCAATTTATCATTTTGAACCTTTAATACACTCGATAAATTATTAGTACACAAAACGAGCTTTTATCATGTTTTACAATTTTTGTTATCATTAAAATAATCGATTTGAAGAACATCGTTCAACAATATATAAAATAATAAAATTATTTACATATATACTTCTTTAAGTTGAGATATGATGTTTTACTTGCTATTTTTAGTTATTAATAATATATTTTGTTAAATCATTTATAAATTTATTTGTTATTCGAGTTTTGGTTTAAAGTTGCAAATAAAATATAAGCGAAAATTTTATGAAATCAGTGTGATTTTGAATATTGTGTTTTTTATTTGTTAAAATTCAAACCAAACCAAACCGAACTGTTTGGTTCAATTATGAGGATTTTTTTGGTTAAAACCAAATCGAACTAACCCGATTGTTTTTAATTGGTTTGGTTTGCATTTTACTTAAAAATCGAACCCAATCGTGTACTGCATCGGCTCGAGTGATACACTACAAAATAATATTGATTTTGTGAGAGTCAAAATCTGTTACAAAACTATCATAAATTGACCACCATATCACAAAACTTTCACAAATTAACTATTGTGTCACAGTTTACCGTATATTTTTTTTTTTATATAATGAAGCTACTATTTATATAGACTAGTCTTTAAAGTGGAAACATAAAAGAATGTCAAAATTCAAAACACACCCACACAAAACAATTTATTTTCACTAACTACACCACAATCTAGGGTTCCTTCCATTCATCGCGCGCACACACACACACATATATATATATATATAGATATAGAGAGAGAAATAGATATAATAGATATAGAGAGAGAAAGAGAAGATGGGGTCGAGAGAGAAGGAGTCATCGGCGACGCCGCACCAGCCTCTACTTAGCAGCCTCGTCGTCCGTCCCTCCGATAGCGGTGGCGGAGGAGGAGGAGGAAGTGATTATGAGCCCGGCGAAGTCCGACTCGATCCCGCTCCTTATTCTCGCTCCGATAGATTCTCCGATCTCCCTGGTTTGCCCCCCTCTATTATTACTCAACTATATATACACTGGTAAAAGTTACCCACGCATTGCGTGTGGGGCGCTTAATGACATAAATCTCGTAATATATTTTATTTTGAACATAATATTCAGATTTGGTATCATTTATTGTAGTTATGCAGGTTAAAACGAATTGTTAATTAATTTAGGATACATCCGTAATTAGTAAAATACAGCGAGAGGACAAATTGTTAATTAATTAGATTAGGTACATTGGTAATTATTAAAATAGAGTGGGGGTATTTTTGGAAAAATTGGGCAAAATTTTGCAGCCTTAACTTTTCTTGAGTTTGCTTATATTAATAGTATGATATGATATAATATATATTTATCTATAACAGATTTAATACATGTTAGGAGCTATTATCTGTTATTGTTGATATACACACATATATGTAGATATACAGATTTGTATAAATTTTAGGAGTTACTTATTGGGTATTTGGGTCCGTTTGGCAACAGATTTTTTTAGCTGATTTTTGGATTTTTGATTTTAAAAATTTGTTAAGTGTTTGGACAGTCAAATTATTTAGCTTTTGAAAAGCAGATTTTTAGCCTAAAAAATCCAAAAATCTAAAATCTGGATTTTGGTTGGATTTTTAAACACTTTTTTTAAAAAAATGCTGAGAATTTGAGGATATATGTATCCATCTATGGTAGTTTTCTGAGTATTCACTACAGAAAACTTAACAACTTTTCTGGTGTTTTTTGGTGGGAGTGTCGGCTATAGATTATGTATATAAGTATTTGCTCCTTTATATATACGTATTAACAGCTACTCGATATATCTATCTCTGTATAGTGATTTTCGGATTATTTAGTATAGAATAAACTAGACCTGAGGACTTCTTTGATAACGTTTTCCGGAACTGTTGAATATAGATTAGTTTTGCATACAAATATTTAATTTGGGGCATGTATCTGATTTGGTTTGCCTTGTCATTAATGAAGTAAATCAGTAAAGCCAATATATTTACATATCGGCAGCTACTCGTTCGTGTCGATGTCACAAATGATGTCGTGAATTTGAGGATATGTCTATCTGTGTATTTTGGTTTTCTGATTATTTAGTATAGATTAAACTTGATCTGAGGACTTATTTGATAGTGTTTTCTGGAACTGTTGAATATAGATTAGTGTGACATACAAATAATTGCTCAAAAAAATTCAACTGTAGATCTCTATCTAATCGGGTTTGCTAGTTGATGAAGTGGAGCAACATCATATTCTTTCATATAGTGCATGCAGTCTATAAGAAAATACTGGCTTTGAGTCTGAGAAAAAAAGAGTCATTCAGCTTAAAGTTACTAATTATTCTGTAGCCATAAATTAGCAAATCCTAGTCTTTAAACCGGTTAACCTAATATTTTTTTTTCATTTTGTAAGCAAACAAGCAAAATAGGCAAGGTCAAGAGAACTACTGAGATATATACTTATATATATATGCTATGCATTTAGCAGCAGCCCGACTGGTGGCCTTGTATTGTGTTTAGACTTTAGATCCCTTTTTTTAATGCAAAATTGGAATAATTTTCCTCAAGCTTATAGGTGAACACTGTGGTAGTCAAGGGTTAGTCAGTAATTTAATTTAATTAAAGTCTGATACTAGTTGTGGTAGTACGCCTGATATAAAGTAGTAAGTTTTTTTAAGAGTTTGATCTCTTTAAGATTGTGGGGTTTAGTCCTCATACCCGCATGAATTACCTCAATCTCCTTGCTTTGGCAAAATTATTGTCTTCACTTGTTCCAGCCTATTTGTTTCTTCAAAGATGTAAATGTGTTTATTGTGAGTGGATTGAGTTATGTGGATTTGTATTCAGGGTGGTTAATATTCAGGGGCACCAATTGTACTCTTGCTGGTGGTGCGTTTTTTTGTTTACCCAGATTTGATTGTTTTTATAGTCCAGTAAAGATATGTTTACTTTCTTGGCAAGTCTTGTTTTCCTATGTTTCCTTTATTTTTTATAGAAGCTTCTCAGAGACGTGCTCTCTACTCCTAATAGAAGCTTCTCAGACATAGCGCTTTCTAAATGGGTTATCTTAGATCCTTTTGTTGTTTGTCTTGAAGCCTAACATGTGAAACTGACATTTTTCTGAGTAACTATCTGCTATGTAACGTACCATGGAACCTTGAATTATGCTTGTAACCTGTCTTCTCAGAAAAAAATGAGGTTTCGAGTTTGTCTAGTAGGGACTAGGACATGCTTCCTCCATTTTATCACCTAACCATTTTTTTAAAAATTGTATAACCTGGACCGATTGAGGTAAATAACTAAGTTGTTTGGTCACTACTGTCTTACAGTGCACTCATATATGGAGCGTCTCTTTCCCTCATGCAAAACAGATAGCATATTAGACAATGTACTCTCTCCACATGATTGTTTTTGGGAGTGGGAGATAGGATAAATGCCCTTCCTTGGGTCTTCCTTAGACCTAATATCTTGATAAAACAGAGACCAGTTGACTCTATACAAGGCTCTTCCTCTTGGAGTAAAATTGTTAACATTTGTTGCATTTGTGTTGACTAACATACCATTTTGGCATCTTAATTTTGTGCTTTCATAGTGCTGACTATGTTGATGTGTATAGCTTCTTATCTCTCATACATCATATGGCGAGCAGTGCATGTTTTAACAGAGTGTTTGATGTTATTACAATTCGCTATTCTGTTTACAGCTTAATATTTTGCCGGTGCAAGAACTTGGGTCTTGACGATGCCAGAAAATAAAGAAAATGAGAAAATATAGCAAGTTTCGAAATGGTTTGGGGTTGTTTGTTGATTGGGATTTGACTATCACATTTAGGGTAATGGTTTTGATCTCCCTCATCATTTTTTGGAATTGGTGGCATTAGTGCAATGCATGATTGGGGTGTTTGATGTTGAATCCTGCTGGATCTTGTACTACCCAGTACATTTTTTTGGTTCAACCCGCACTTGTAGTTTTCATAGGAGAGTTTCAATGGGAGCCGAATGGGTTGATTTTTGAAATATAATATTGGTTTTTATTTGGTGTGGTATGAAGTCGCGTGCTTACTACCCGCCAGTGGGCTAAAAAATGGTATGTTCTTGGGGTAATCAATCACACCAATTTGTACTTTGGCAAGACACAGTTGAGATGGTTATGTTGCCAGTTATTAATTTGTCTTAGAGTTGGTTTATTATGCTGTTTTGTGAGGATGTTTCTATGGTCAAGTACAGTTTCCTTTCGACTTGACCATTATAGCTATTACCCGAATAAGTGAGTGATTCTTTTCTTCTTTTTCTTTGTTTTTCCTGGTCAGGTAGTATGTTAGGTAGCAAAGCATATGAAGTGGGTTTGAAATCAATGTTGGGCTAGGTTTTAGTGGTAGCGAGGCGGTCTGTTACGTAGTTTACAAAGTTCCTAGGAAATTTGGATTATATAAGTTTTTTATAAGCCTATAAGGGTAAGTGTTTTTCAGAAACGTTTTTTTTTTCAATTTTCCCCCTAAATGGGCATGGTATTTCAACTAGATTTTATTTTATTCAATACCCTTTTTACATTGGGGTTTGGATCTCTGGTTTTGATGCTATACTGTTACTGACTGAAAATCGAGGGGAAAGTTGCAGAGTCTTGGTTCAGGTACCGGCTGAGGTTTCTTGCATATATTTGCCAGGGACTAGGTTAGCTATTGCTCACTCTACAATTTCGACGTGATTACGGGTTAAATCTCAGGGACTCATCTCGAGTAGATTGACTTCATAGACATTCTAATTAAATGAACAAGGCACTAATTTTATAATTTGGGCATATTTTCCCACGAGAACCTTGTGCGCCTGGTGCCTGCTGTATGTAGCTATGGTCAGACTTCCTCACTTTGACACGTGTAATGGAATATGGAAATTGGGGCGGTCAATTCGGTGAAATTCCGGTCCGTGTATAATTATTCCGGTTCCTTGTATCCGTGATAAGAAATTGGCATGGGAAATGGTAAAGCTGTTTTAGTAGGTTTAGTTGAAATTCTCTTGCTCATATTCATGGGTATATACTGATGGGTATATTATGGATGCATTTCATTATGAATTTTACTGATCTGTGTCTGGGTTTCCGGTAATGCTTATATATGAAAATCACTGGGTTTTGCAGGGTAGACAGTATCATATTCATGGGTATATACAGATGGGTATAATATGGATGCAATTCTTTACGACTTTTAATGATCTATCTCGGGGTTTCCGGGTAACGCTGATTTACATAAAATCACTGGGTTTTTTCAGGGTATAGAATCCGTGCAGGTTCTGGTTCACCTGGGCGCCGGAGAAACGGAGACCACAGGTACAGTCCTGAATTTGATCATGCGGTTCGTGGGCCACGTGGAGGTCGTGGATACAATGGCGGAGGTAGATTTCGAGACTATTCTCCTCCTCCTTATGGTCGTGGTGGTAGAGGACGTGGTGGTGGCAGGTTTATGGGCAGAGGTCGTTTTGATGGGCCTAGATTTGGGTTTCCGCCGTTCGGAGGTGATGGAATGGTGGGAGGAAATACCAATGTTCGTCCTAGAGAAGGAGATTGGATATGCCCCGATCCCACGTAAGTCCAGTAAATTTTTGTTTTTGTATTCTGTATTCCCCTCCTTCTTTGGTGGTAAGCAGGCTGCTTAAGGCCTTGTTTGGTTCCAGCTTTTAAGCCTGATTAATTGCTTTTGTTACTTCAAAAATGGGCTGCATTTGGTTTATCAGCTTGAAACCTGAGCTTTTCTAGGTTTTTTTGGTTCTCAAATAGATTGAAGCTTTAAGGTGGTGGTGGACCTAGATTTTCTCCGAAACTTAAATCTACATTTTTTTTTTTGAAAGCTACATTCAAACGAGTCTTAGCTTTCTCTACCCATTAACGACCTGTGTCCTATATGTTATTTCTCCCTTTTGTATGTTCACTACACGTATGCTCGGTAGTCAATAATCTTTTTTTTCATGCGAATCTTTGCATTCCTTTGCATTTTTGTGTATATATGAGGCACACAAGGTTGTGATTTTAATTTATGGAAAACACTGGGGACGGCCTTTGCAATTAAAACGGCAGCCACCATGAAAGTTTTTTTTATTAATTTACTCCATTTTTGGTTTTCATCCCTTTTTAATGTCCCCTTGAGCTTGGTTCAGTAGAGCAGAAGTTGTATACTTTTTGTCGTAACATAAAAATTTCCCCCTGTTTTTACTATAACTTTGTGTCTAATCTCAAGTTGGTTGTTTAGGCTTTTGCGGGTAGCTGAACCTTGGAACTGCTAGTTATGGTTTGCCAACGCTTTTTCTTAATATCAACAAGCTTCCTTCATTTCCCAATGTTCATTGTATACTTCACAATGCCGTTTGTGATTCGATTGCAGATATATTGTTTCTCTGTTAACATGGTTTCTTTTGAATTAGAATAAACTTGAGCTGCTTCTTATTTGACAGCACTATTGCATATACATTTTCCGAAATTAAATTATGTTATAATTAGTGGTTTTGATATGTCGATGAATGTGCAATATAGCATCTCTGGGCAAATTTTTGTAATCTATCCTTTCAATTTTAAGACCCAATTCCCATGGTGATCTCATTTTCTCTTTTACTTCATCTCAGGTGTGGCAATCTGAACTTTGCAAGGCGTGAACACTGTAACAACTGTAACAGGTTTCGTTTAGCACCCGTAAGGTTCCCACGAAGGGGAAGGGGGTATTTTGGTCCACCGTCTCATGGCCCTCCTCGGCGCTTCCCTGCTCCACCGTTCAATCATCGTTCTCCTATAAGACCATCCGGCGGCTACAGATCCCCTCCACGTGGTTGGCCTCGAGATGGCCCGAGGGAGTTGGGACGCGGTGGTCCTCCTCACCCTAGGTACGAAGGGAGGTTTCCAGACCATGCCCTGCGAGGAGAGAGAATGGACTACCCCGAAGAAGATTTCAGAGAGAGAAGCAAGTTTGCTAGGCCAATGCCACCAGATATGGTCCATAGAGAACGTGAAAGATCGATATCACCGCTTATTGCGCATAGAGACCGTGGAAGGGATCCTATTTTTAATGAGAGAAAAAGTTATGATAGGCCGGATATGGTTCATAGAAATCGCGAGAGATCAATTTCACCAGTTATGGCTCACAGAGACCGTGGAAGGGATCCTATCTTCGTTGAGAGAAAAGGTAAATAGAACTAGAGAGAGAGAAACGAGAAAAGAATCAATTTCACAAATTCTGTATATCAGTTATCAACTAATAAAGCAAAAACTGAATTTTACAGTACATACATGCGCCTGTTTATTGGCGACGAATCATACCCTTTGAAACTCAAAAGTTGCATCTCATCCTAGATTCGTCGTTTTAAACTCTCGTAAAATCCCTTATGGATCAACTTTTAGGAGATAACTAACGGGCGATTGTGCATTTTAAAAAAAAACTGAAATAAATCTATATGGATAAAAACGAATGCAACTTTTTTAGTAATTAAATTTTTATTTCCTTCTTTTTTTCCCGGAAATAATCCCTCTAACTTCCATTTCACATCAACAGTTTATGAGAGGCGTTCACCTTCATCATCACCAGTGGCATTGCGTTCCCCTTTGCCGCTACCACCTCGTGGTCGATATTCACTCGATGAAAGTGAAAGGAGCCGATCTCCAATCAGGAGCAGGCTATCACCAAAAGAGTACCATCGGGACATGTATGTGGAACGAGCACGAGAGGAAAGACGTGGGAGAGAACGGGCTGATGATGAATATTAAGGTTTACCCAAGTGTTAGTGTACTATGAGATCATGTGTTAGTTGACAAAAAACCTTAATGCTGTGTTTTTGGGATTAATGTAACGGGAAAAGAGAAGTGTCTTCTTGCGCGTGGCTAATACGTGTGCGAATTCCGTCAATTTTACTTTCCGGTTATATTAGTGTCAAATTCTTGCACAAAGAAACATAGCTAAACAAAATATTGGTCTGCAGTGCTCCGAAACTCTATTTGGGATGAGAACATTTTTTTTAGTGGGGCTTCCCTTTCTTGTTTTGTGAACTCCTCCTGCAGTTGTACCGTGTTACTGTTGAGTATTGACTATGCTGACTTTTTAAGTTTAAATGCATCTCTTATATGCTGTTTATTATGAACTCCAGTGTACTACTCAAGACTAGGGTGGTAAATGAGCCTAACCGTTCGTCCAAGTATTCATGCCGGCTCGGTAATGATTTGGTTCATGTTCGTTCATTTATCAAAGAAATGATGATAAACGAGAATATAAACAAGTTTTTCAGTTAATAAACATAAAGTTTTTCAATTGAACATGAACAAAGACAGCCCATGTAGCTTGTTACCATTCATTTACAGTTGTTCAAAGACTCAGATTTGTGGCCCGTGAGGATCCAAAATATTGTGACTTAATGTTTAATACATGTTAGATACCGAGCAAGTGATCCGACCAGATGGCCTAGTACGAGCTTAAATTTCACAATTCCTACACTGGAATGTGGTATAACGTTTATAGTCTAAAATATTGAGCTGAATGGTTAGATGCGCTTACAATTTGAGAGATTTGAATATTTACGATCCAAGTTGAAAAGTTTTATTAGGAAATGTCAGTGTGTATGAACTAATGGGCTTTTTCCAAAGTAAATGAGAGTAATTTCGTAAGTTCTCCAGTTTCATTCACTGTGGATTTAGAAACTCTGAAGACTCGAGACGAGTTTTAAAGATCAAGCTTTACTGTCTTGTTTGAATAAGTTGAACAAAGCTTGATCCTGAGCTTTTATCGAACAGTTCTCGAGCTTACTCTGTAAATGATCAAACCGAACGATAGCTTTTCCATAGCTCTTCTACTAAATGAATTTAACACTTTTGTGTTCTTTTGCGAGACAAACAATCCTCACTCGAGACGTCGGTGACCGCTGCTATGGAATAAAAATGTCGGCAGCATTTTCCTTATAGATTAGACAGATTGTAAACAATTAGCTTCCGTTTATTTTCTCCTCATGGTTTCTTGAAACCCAGATTCTAAACGTATACTATTATTTTCGTGTTAAGTCCACTCAATCTCTTGAAATGCTATTGATATTTTTTTGATTTTGAACTTGACTGTATTTGAAAATTTCGATGATATTGCCCCCTTTGACCTTTTACCATTCAAAATTATAAGCTTATGGGCAAAAACAATGATAATGTTTTCACAAGTGTTGTATAGTATGGTTACTTTTGCAATAGTGTACCGATAATAAATAAGTATGCCGTCAATTATACGTAATTATGTGTTTAAGTTGGGAAATTCTAGACTATTTTAATTAGCTTTAGAAGCACCCGTTATTGATATAAAAAAAAATTCGTAGCAAAATATGGAATAAACAAGCAAACCGTATCAAGCATTCCTGATATTTTATTCTTCAAATCATTCTTGATTCGAACTAGTAACTATTCATTTTCTTAAAAGTAAAATAAAAGTAACTGCTCACATTTAAGGAATAGCCAAAATGGAAGTACTATTTGTGACAGAACATAAAAATCAGACCCGAATATACATATCCGGGTATGAGCCGACTCATTCATTATTAACGGGTATTCAACGCAATTACAATAGGATCCGAGGTATAATGGTCTTCTCCCAACTAATACAAGAGTTATTAACCATTAACATCCCAGTCCAATTCGTAAAGTCCAACAGTTGAAAAGCCTATGAGATGACAAATGAGATTGAGACACATGTCAACATCCTATGGCGCACGAATGTTTATAAATAGTCAAGTACTTGCACTGGAAAAAAGATCTGAAAAATCACAGAGAAAATAATATACAAGACAGAGACTCTTCAGAGTTTATCTCACTAGAAAGTAGACAGATAAAAGTCAAATCAAAGACCGAGTATCAAATCTAAGTAAAAGATCTAGATTAAGAGTAAATTAGTAAGACCGAGCACAAGTGTAACCGAACGAGTAATACCGAACAAGAATATTCACCGATCAATAAAGAAAGAATAACAATTTATCCAATAATTCATTTCGTCATTTTAAATTATTATTATTGAAAAGTTTAACATGACCCGATCAAAGTTAATGATTTATCAATTTGTCAATACATCGTAGATTGACGAGCACACTTTTTATACAATACACCTACTGTTGTTATTTAATTTCTTAACAATTTTGCACCATCTTTAGCGCCAATATCACCCACTTTAATTTTTTTATTCTGACATGGGAAAATCACATGAGAAAAGACCTTTCCCACTTGAAAGTATCCACTAGATTGCAGTATTTTATGGAAGCAGATTATCTGACTCTGAGTCAGGGTAACTCTGTTTTTCACAACCATTGGATCTGCTACAGTTTAAATTTAATAACAGATCCAATGGCTGTAGGAAGCAGAGTAACTCTGACTCAGAGTCAGGTACTCTGCTTCCGTATTTTATACAATTTGAAGATGTTTTATAGTTCATTGGCATGAGACCACGTCCAAATTGATTTATTTGACAAGAAGTTCTTTTTGGGTGATACTTTTAAGATTACACATTGGATACTGGTGTAAGTGGATAATCCATCTCATTTTCCCCAAATTACAAAAATCATTGCAACGAGGGATTCTATGTTTTGGGGGGAAGAAAATGTGGGGAATTAATGAATAGTACATTCTTTCAAAATTAATATAATGCACCTCGTCAATACCAAATATTAGTTTTATTTTCAGTGACGGAACTTATATATGACGTATTATTTCCGGTAATTTTATTTGTAATTTGTAAATAAAACATTTCAATGACCACTTCAATTTTATTTCCGTCAAACCCTTTTAAAATTATAAATTGTTTACGAAAAACTTCAAAAAGTAGGAGAAAATAAAATTGAAAATTGGTTGTAGTGACTTTAATTACAATAACAATTAACTATGAATGTATTCTTGATTGATATTCCCACATACACTAATTTAACATGATTCCGATCGATTATATCATTTTCACTGTAGCATGTTCTAAGCTCTGATATCTAATTAATCAAATAATTATTACAAAAATTATATAAAAAAAAAACTCTCAAAATTAAGATTAAATAATTTTTTATTTATTACAAAACATTTACTATATGTAAAGAAATTATGCAAATTTAAATTGATAGAAAAAAAACAAAGTTATAAATCTAAAAATTCTATATTTTAATCAGTATGTTGTCTATAAATTATGAAATTCCTCAAGAATAAATTATAAATTTCATAAATATTTCTTCAAAATTTTAAAAAGGAAATAAAACCAATGTCATAAATTCATTTATTCGACATTTCCTTAAATTGAATATTAACAAAAAAAACATTTTGTTCTCTACTAAATTGCCATTCTGGGTGGGTTTTTATATTTAATTTATGAAAAAACTTAAGTCAAATGTATTTATCTACCCAAAACACCCGGCTGATCAAGTGACGCTCTGATTATATATATGTATTTTTTAAATTATATAAGAGGGTGATTTTTTTTGTAAAAGTGAAAAATTCAGCCCACACTAAAATGAAAAACTTAATACCGATACTTTTTTTTGTCAACTTTAAAGTTAATGTTCTGGATCCGTCCCTGCTTATTTTTATTTAAGTTTAGCATATTGACCCAGAAAAAAAACATTTACATATATGGTTGACTGGATTCACATCATATTTACTTTTTTTCCTTTTTATTTCAATCTCATAATTGAAGGACCAATGTAGACCTATATAAGAACAGTAGATGCCAACCGCGGTCAACATTTATAAAAACTAATAATCTTGTCTAAATAAAAATGATTACCTCATGCATATTATTGTCATGAGCAAAGAATTTCAAATTTTTGTTATCAAAATTCCAACATATAAGTGCATATTATCATGTAAATAATTTTTGTGTACCGATTATATCTCCCACTTCAAAGTTATTTTAATATTTTAAATTGCACGTGACAGATTCTAGATGAAAATAGTTTGCATATCGTTTAATCCCGCCTAATTAATTATATCACAATCTACTTACTCCCGCCCAATCTCTTAAACTCCTACGCTTGACCATAGTTGTCAGGATGAGAAACGGAAGCACGAAACGAAACAAGAAACGGTAACGTGAAAAAATAAATAAAATATAAAATGTACATGTGAAATAACCGGAAGCAGGGAAACGAGAAGTGTGAAGCGAAAAACAGGAAACGGAGTTTTTAAAAGGAAAAACGAGTTTTTGGAAACTATACTTCATATGCGTCGTTGGTTAATTTATGGTTAGACTCGCTTTTTAAAACAAGGACGTTAAGCGGTAAATTTTTAACTTTCTTATTCGATCTCGAGATCTAGTGTATCCAAAACACCATATAACAACACCTCTCACTACGCCTAAGCTCGCAATGAGTTTCCGAGAAGATTTCACTAGATCGTACGGTCAGTCCAATCTCCACCGTCAGATCCTTCCCTCTAATCTTCACCGTCCATTATCCCCTCATATTAATCTCACCGTCAAATAATCAAACGAAATTGAAATTTCAAATTAAGCTCAAACACGAGAGGGATTCTCTCTCTCTCTCTCTCTCTCTCTCTCTGCATATACACAAAACCTATACATACATATATATATACACAGTTACAGATCGAGGGTCTTTTTTGTTTTATATCAATTATCAATCCCCATTCCCACTCGTTAATTACTAAATTACCCTCGATTAACCTTTTTTTTTTGAATAAAAAGAGGTTAAATAACTTAAATTTGAATAATATTTATTAATTATTTATGGAGAGAAAAGAAGAGGGAGTGGATAATAATAATAATAATAATAATAATAATAATAATAATAATAATAATAACGCACTGGATATTCCGGCGAAGAAGCTTGCGAGACAGCTGGACTTTGGCGGCGGCGGCGGAGCGGTGGTGACGCCGGAAAACCCTTTTACGGCGAGGGTTCCAGCTCAGCAAACGCCGCTCAGGCTGCCGGTGCCAGGTCAGCAGACGACGGTGGTGCCAGGTCAGCAGATGTCGATGTTGCCACGTCAGCATGTGATGGTGCCAGGTCAGCAAGTAACGAGGCCGGTGATGGTGGCGGTGCAGTCGCCTATTTCGTCAGTCAGGCAGTTGTGAGTTTTGTTTTTAAAATACTTTTTTTATTTTTTTAATGATTTATGGTTATTGTTGTGTTTATTTATTGTTTGATGGGATTCGAGTTGTGGAGTTTTTGAGGGGAAATGAGGGTTTATGAAATTGTGAAGGAGCTGTATTTTTAAAGAAAATAAGCTGATTTTATTAGTTTGCATTTTGATTAGTATATGAGTTTTTGGATTTTTTTTATTATAGAAATCTGTGTGTTTAGACAGTTTATTTAGCTTTTAAAAAGCAGATTTTAGGCTAAAAAACTAAACAAAAAAACTGGATTTCCCATGGAATTTTGGAAAATATTTTTAAAGCTGATTTTGGACCAAAAAATCTGTTACCAAATTTTCTCTTTTTTTCAATGATTTATAATTATGATTATTTACTGTTAGAAATTTGTTTGACGAGGTTTGAGTTGTCGTTTCCGGTTTCGTGGAATTTGTGAAACAAGATGAGGTTTTTGTAGAATTGTGAAGGAGCTGTTATTTAAGAAAATGAGATGGTTTAATTGAGCATTTTGATTAAGTTATGAGTTTGGTCCATTGTGAGTGTTTAAATTTACTAGTATTTGTTTTTGATGATTTATGATTATGCTTATTTATTGTTGGAATTTAATTTAATTTAATTTAATGAGATTTGGGGTTTTGGGTTTTTGGAAATTTTGAAAAAGGATGAGGGTATGTAAATTGTGAAGGATCTGCTTTTTAAGAAAATAAGCTGGTTTAATTGAGCATTTTGATTAAGATACGAGTTTAGGCCATTGTGAGTGACTGAGTGCTTAATTTTGATTGCTTTTAATGATTTATGACTATGTTTATTAATTGTTGGAATTTAGTTTGATGAGATTTGGGGTTTTGAGGTTTTGGAATTTGTGAAAAAGGATGAGGTTTTGTCGAATTGTGAAGGAGCTGCTTTCAAGCAAATAAGCTGGCTTAATTGGGGTCTCTCAATTAAGATACGAGTTTAACTAATTTAAAAGTTTTGAACTTTTCAGGCTAGGATACTAAAAAACCTTTCAGGAGTTTCAAGCAAATAGGCTGTGGCTTAATTGACCCTTTAATTAAATATGAGTCCAACCAACTTAAAAAAGTTTTTAACTTTTCAGGACATAATACTGAAGAAACAAACCAGCTTATAAGTGAAAGCAGATAAGATAGGCTTATGCCAGAATACTAAAAAAACTCAGGTTATAAATGAAAGTAGATGTGAAAAGCTTACGCCACATGTCTTAAACAAAATCGGCTTGTAAGTGTATAGATGAGATAAGCTTATGCCATTATGCTAAAATCCCACCTTTTAAGCTTCCAACCAAATGCTTCTTAGCTTATAAGTGAAAGCATATAAAATAAATTCTGCATATGCATTAATATTATCGTCATCAAAGCTTGTGTACGTACATATGCGATTTTTCATTTTTATGTTTAGATAATGCATGCATTGATTTCTCAGATTATGTTAGAGAAATATGGGTGGGAACTTGTGATAGTTTCCTAAGGAAATCCACTTCATATGTGGAAATATTTTCTGTTATCTTTATTAGAGGTTCATTTGAGGTTTAAGGTGTATACTTCTTTGTCTTACTTATCTTTAACCCCGGCTTGACAAAGATTCATAATTGAGCTCTACTTTCAATTTTTTTTTGAGCTCAAAATAGATAATTATATCCCTCCTCGTAACACCTTCAGATATAGATTGAATGATACAGTCTTGTAGGCCGTCTGTTTGGAATTTGTGAAAAAGGTACGGCCCATTTTAAAATTTCCAAATGAATAAATTTATGTCCAACACTAAGATAGAGACTCATCATCTAAGTTTAAAATATGACTCTTTATGTACTTTTTTGTTTATCGTGTTTAACTTCCAAAAGCGTTTGAAAGACTTGGAGGTTAATGTTTTTTAAATTTGTGAAACAAACAAGGGTTTCAATATCAAATTAAGTGAGAAATTAAATATCTGTGCGTGTTACCTATATTAGAGAATCAGTAGCTGCTTGGATGTTTGATGTTTATCCTTTCTCGTGTAACACAATGTTATGTGCTGCAAGTTTGCCAGAGTTATAAGTATTACAGTATACTGTTACTGCTAAACTGGATGGTCTCAGAAAATTTAAATTACCAAATAAAGGTTATAGTACATTCTAATCTGTAAAAATTGTGAAGGGTTATTATTTTAATTTTGTCAAGGATCAGTTATTTCTTGTCAATAATTATCTTAAAGGCTTAATGGAGTCATATCGTCTTAGAATCGTTTTTGTGTAACTTGCTTAGCAAAACTTTGTACTTAAGCTTCACATTTGAATATTTGATTTAATATGACCCAGAATCGCACAATAATCTGTGTGTAAAGGCTGGGAAAAGTTGACAAATAACCTTTTATTGCAAATCTGAACTAAGCTAACCGCTTCACCATGTTATGTACCTTAGATACCTGAGGTGGAAAACTTGGATATATTACGAAATTCCTTTTCCTCATTCACATTCAATTATTTGGTGTTCTACACAAATCAATATAGTCTACACTTTCAGAATCTGATAATAACTTCCTCGAGATTTTCCTTCATTATTCGAACTTCCCTGAAATTAGTCGTGGTGTTGTTTGTCATTGGATTTTTGTTTTTTAGTAGCATCAAGCAATAATTAATTTATTAATAAGTACGTGTGGTTGAGCTACTAATGTGATTTTCTTGTCGCGAGAATCAGAAGAGAAGAAGTATAATTTTTTACTTGGTTCTTTCCTGAGGAAGTGTTCAATGGAAACTTGATGCATCTAAGTTTCACAAAGATTTATGCAAAATAAAGAAAAGTTCTGCAAAAAACCTCAGTATAAATCTATATTTTAAGTTTCTATCTTATCAGTGGTCGTTATTCATGCAGAAAACCGGATTCCCCTAAACCGCGGCCAAGAACAAATACGGAATTAAAGGATAGTACTCCGAAGAAGCAAAAGCAGTGCAATTGCAAGCACTCAAAATGTCTTAAGCTGTAAGTATACCGTCTTTCATGGCATAACTTTTAAGTTTGCTACTGTGTTTTCTGTTGGTACTATGGTTCCACATAGGCTTGTTTATGTTGAAGCCTACTTGTAATTTTTCGGGACTGGACCTACTTGTAATTTTGGGTGAACCTTTCGGACAAGTATTACATGATTAAGCGAAATAGAAATGCACAGTACTCGAGCCATCTCTAGGGCAATTTTAAAACGTACCAACATGTTAGACAAATTAAATAGAAAATCTGCAGGAAATTTTTTTCATAAAAAGAAAACTATTCTTGAAAAACCTAAATGGCGCTGGGAAGATGAACAACTTTCAAAAGTCACAAACCGAATGCATATCTGGTGCACGTAAACTTCATAATAAACTCTACAAAAGAGCACTTCCAAAATTGTAAAATTGAACAGACTGTATCCTCAGACAACCGGATTGAATTACCTTGAGAAGTATATTTGTAGATCCCGAGCAATAAACCAACCCTAGAACCAAAACAGCAAAAGATTTCAGTTAAAGTGTCACCACCACCCATGATAACTTTCGATGAAGATACTAATTGCCATATTGTTTATCTCTCGTAAGCTTTTCGATGAGTCAAAAGGATGGTGCCAGGTCCTTTTAGTGTCTAAGCATACAAGTTATTCTAGCCAAAAGTAATACCCAAATCCATATTAAAATTTGTCGTTGCTGGTTGTAGTTTACATACTATTTAGATGCCAATATGTTCACTGCTTCTATGTTAAATTCTTAAAGGAGGCAAGTACGATATGACATAAAATTGTTTTTTTTTTTGCAGGTACTGTGAGTGCTTTGCATCTGGAATATACTGCGATGGGTGTAACTGTTTGAATTGTTACAATAATGTGGAAAATGAACCTGCTCGGCGAGAAGCAGTTGAAGCTACATTAGAGCGTAATCCAAATGCGTTTAGACCTAAAATTGCTAGTAGTCCACATGGAGCTCGAGATATTAGGGTATGGACCCATTAAAATGCTAATGCGCTAATTTAAAATGCAATTTTGTTTCTTCTCAATTTATAAAGAACAAGGTTTCTTCATGCTCAAAGCAGTTTTTCTTCTAATTTTTTAGATCTGGTTCCAAATAACCTCCATCCGGCTCTCTATGGCCTCCTTTTATTTGAAGAGCTCTCTATATCATAATCTTCACTCCTCAGATTTACTTGTTAATTTTGGCTCTCTATAAATAAAATTGTATATATTTTTCTCTCTCCTCTTTCCCCACCTTTGTACATTACATATATCGAAAAAAAATAGTAATAAAGTTTAGAACAAGAAATTATAAAAGACAAATGTGAAAGAGCCTGACAGGGAGGCTGAAATTTTGTGAAATCATAAAAAATGAGTTGGTGCAGCTAATAAAATAGAGTTTTGTTTTGAATTTGGAGAGCATGATGAAGAAGCTGATATGTATACTCGTTTGACATGCAGTATAATGAAGTCAATACGAGGGGGGTTGCACCAAAGGTCTTTCTTACTTCAGATAATCGCAGAACTCATAATTAAAAAGTCATATATGCATTTATATTTACTTTCACTGTTTTTACGGCATGTTTAGCATTCTTCCCCTGTCTCTCTAAAATACTTTTCCCTTAAGCCTTGACATACCTTCTAATATACTTGCTAACTACCAATGGAGTTTTGCAGGGTCTAAGAGCCTAAGATTTAATGTACAAATAATAATGAGTTAAAAATTGAAGTGGTTTATATATTTGTGTAGCTTGTTTATGTACAAAGCTTAATTGATTTGAAGATTCCTTGTCTTTATGGGTTCCATGCTAAGATCAAGCACATCTAAAGTCCTGATATAGTAACTGATTTGACTGTCTGTGTGCCTACTGTTTAACCTACAAGATAAGTGGAGCTGGCACAAGTACATCCATTTAAGCCATCAACACCATTTTCTAGACAATCTTGCTTATGGAGAAGATAGTAGTGTTAGATAATAAAATAATCCTGATTATACCGAAGTGCATGTTTTCAGTTGAATGATATGTTGTCGGATCACAGCCTAAGGTTAGAATGTAAAGATGTACATGGTTAGTTATAAATTGTATAGAAAGTGATGATTACTTTTAAAAAGCTATTCTGAACAGTTATAGTTTTGAACTTTTGATGCTGTGTACTCTGATTATTGATTTGTCCATATACTATTTTCTCAAAAAAGACTGCAATTCGTTTCCAACTGTGGTAGTAGAGTATAATAACAATAGCAAAGCTCCGATAAAGGGACCCATCTTGCAGTGTTTATTTAGACTCACATGATAGGGACTTAGAAGCCCATCTCTGAGCTATAAATGTCACTTAAGAAAATCCTTCTCTTGTTGACATACATTACATGCTTGGTCATGGTAGAAAAAAAGTGTTTATAGGGAAATTTACTTTAGATTATGGCAGGTTTTTTTTACTGTTTTATACACCAACCTTTCTCATTTTTAGATTTTGTACACTAACCTAGCATGTTTCTAAAACTATACGCAGACCTTTTTTTTGTTTAATTAGGTTATGTTTACTTCTGTATAAATTAACAGAAAATATGACCAATTACCCCAGAAATCGGAATGAAACAGGTTAATGATGTCATCTTTTTACAGTTTTTTATATGGAAATGTACTAAACAGTCACTGGGTACAGATTTCCGTATACAGAATCATATAAATGTGCATTGCTGGTGTATATCACAGCATAAGTCCCATTTACAGGGATTATCTTTGGTTGACTATTAGTAGTTCATAGGGTTTCTTTCTTGCATTGTTAAATTTTCCATATATATATATATGTAGGAGGAGGTTGGAGAAGTTTTAGTTCTAGGAAAACACAATAAAGGATGCCATTGCAAAAAATCGGGGTGCCTCAAGAAATATTGTGAGTGTTTTCAGGCTAATATTCTCTGTTCGGAAAATTGTAAATGTATGGACTGCAAAAACTACGAAGGTAGTGAAGAGAGACAAGCGATTTATCATGGAGAGACACAAAACATAGCTTATCTCCAACAAGCGGCAAATGCTGCTATTACTGGCGCTATTGGTTCTTCTGGTTTTGGGTCCCCTCCGATAAATAAGAAAAGAAAACATCAAGATATTTTGTTTGCAGGGAATCCCAAAGACCTTAACTTTCACAGGCTTTCACAATACCAGCCGGTATGTAACTTTTTTCTAGTAAGACATGTCAGGCATCTGATTTTGCTAATACATAATTGTGCATGTATATATACACTTTCTTTGTAGCTTCTGTGCAATGATAAATTCATATCAGGCAACCAGATAAAAAAAATTGAAGCTTTGCATTTGGATGCGTCTGAAGATTCTGATTTTATAACAGAAACATTAGGCAAAAAGAGCTTTGGCAGATCATTTTCTTATGTAGTTTCCCTGAAGTATTTCAAAATGAGACAATTTCCCGTATCGTACAAAAAGGCTCTTAATTGGTTGGATTACTAATTCTTTAATATAAAAAAACGCCTTGAGACATGTTAAAACGGAAATTGTGGTCCATTCGAGAAGTTCCAGTGCTTCAAGTTCTAAAATGGTGAAGACAATGATGAAAATTCTGAGAGTACAACCTATCAAGCCAATAATTTTTAAACCATCACGAGGTCATTTGCTATTCTAATTTATTAACAGGCAAACAACATTAAATCTTCTACTCAAGCTTCTCCCGGGTCTTCTACTCCTGTTTCCCGTGCCAATAACATTCCAAACATGGGTTCTTCAAAATTACCATATAGGTACTACTTTTCTTATTTTTTTCTTACCAAACATAAATTAAAAAAACTAAATAGCTTATGTTTATTCTAGGTCACTGTTAGCAGATATTATCCAACCACAAGACTTAAAGGAACTTTGTGCAGTTTTAGCAGTGTTTTCTGTAGAAGCAGCTAAAACTCTAGCAGGTATTATTTGGTATTTCTGCAAATATTTATTTCACAAGGAGCAGTCCTACTTGAGTATCCATCCATTAAATTTCTGTCTTTAAGCAAGTTGACTTAGAAGGCCATCAAATTTTGAATGATTCTTTTTATAGCAGGCATTGCTCAATTATATAAAAACATATAAAATATTTAACCGAGGAGTAGTTTTCTGAAATAGTTTGACTTGTCTGATAAAGTAGCAATGGAAACATTGTTAAGATTAAAAACTATATGTTTCATGTAAGTAGAACAATTTCCATTAATCTACAGATAATACCAATGCATCGACACAAAGGTTGGTTATGAGGTCAGTTGGTGCTCTGAGACATGTATACACACGAGAAGTATGGTTCTCAATTTTTTCATTTCAGTGATTGGTAAACTAATGATACATTTTTGGGCTATCTGTGTAGTTCATGTACCAAGTAGATATAAAGTATAGGTTAGGGTACTGATTAATTTTGAAAACCAAATACGTTTTACACTATTCTATTCTTCGTTTTTATACACACATTATCGTATCAAACATTCTCTATTCATTCCCCAAACTATGTTTGTTTCCAAGTGTTTTGTACCAAAGGGTAAATTAAATGTTAGATTTCAGACATTAATTACTAACTTCTGTAGATTCGTGTATAATTGAAAGGTGATATATTAATGCAGAAAATTGTAACCAGCTAATTTTTATTTCAAACACGTTAGATTCGTTTTTGACTCTATGATAAATCACCCTTTTCAGAGCAAAGAACTGCAATGGAGAGGCAAGGTGAAGATCAAATTGGAACTTCCATTGCTTCAATATCTCAAGACGAGCTTCAAACCGCAAAGAAACGAGAAAATGAAACAGATAAATCTGCTCCAGATGACAGATTAAGCGGGACCCACGCCGAAAAACTCAGCCCCGATGAGTCTAATTCCAGTGATGCTGATGTGGCTAAAACGCGGCCAATGTCTCCTGGAACTCTAGCATTAATGTGTGACGAACAAGATGCTGTGTTCATGGGTGCTACTTCTTCGCCCTCCAAAGGGCTAGGCCAAGATTGTGACACTTCTTTGCAATTACCACATGGGCAAGAAATAACTGATATTCAAGCGGAGCAAGAAAGGGTAGTTTTGACAAAGTTCAGAGATTGTCTTAACAGGCTTATTACTTTAGGAGATATAAGAAAAGGTATTATTCGTCTCTACTTTTGACTTAAAATATAAACGATTAATACGATTCTCGGGGACTTGTCATCATAATGATTTATCAACTTATCATTGGTATTTGATTTTGTACACGGATGACCATTAAAAATTAGCAATTAGTACATTAAAGTTACATTTATCAGCTTAGTGTGAAAAAAGAGAGCATAAGCCAGGTCCTAATTAGTTACGAAAACCAACTGTTCTATTCGCTGTCTTGTTATGCCTCTTATTTTTTGTACACTACTCTATCACGTTTTCTCTACTTTAATACCGCAACCTGTGTTGAATTTTCTATGTAGTGTAACAAAGGAAAAATAATATTGATTTTTCTAAAGACAATCGGTGTACATGCTAATTTGTAGTTTGGTATACAAATCAAAATCGGATTATACATTAGTGTATAAAACTGTAATTGTTCATAAATAAAATTGGAAAATTTTCTTTTCTTTGGGCAGGTACTTTTAATTATTTCCATTCACGTCTTAGATCCTAATAACATTCTATTAAAATTTATTATGCATGTAACTATCCAACTTACTTGATGGCTATCCATTATCATATGCATACTGGTGCTTTATTGACTCGCTCGTATAATTAAAGATCGTTATTGGCTTGTAAAATTAGTTGATTGGCTCGTAAAATTAGTTGAGGAGCTATATAAAGTTATTGCACATGAGTTGTCATAACTGTTCTGTTCTTCTTCTTAGTAAATACTATGTGCGGCTTTGTGCCTCAAATCGTGTTACTGTGTTATATACAGAAAAACAGTACTTGATGACCAGAGGAGAACCAGCTGGCGTAAATGTACTCGCAAGTAACGGCACCGGTCCAAGTAACAGAGCTGAATTAAGGAATCAACACGAACGTGTGAGTAATGGCATTGCAAAACCTAGTCTTCTACCTACACCAGCAGTATCTCATTCAATGTCGGGACCTTTTGGTACTTCAAATAGCAACCAGTTTTGGAAGATTTCGTCGCCTGTTGAAAATGGAGATAGAAAAACGAGGCCCGAAAATGAGACGTCGAAAAGATGATATTAGTGACTTTCCTGGTTTGCTATGGAGGCGGACAAAAATCTGCATGAGCTTTCTCTGTAGCTTGATTCTCTTTTAATTATTAATTAACATAAATTTATAGCAATTTTCCGGTCTTGAGTACAGTTTTCATTTAAGCAGTCCTTGTACAATGTAGAGCAACTTATATTTTCCTATATAATTAATCTAGATGGCAGTTCCATTCTAATTTGTATTTTTGAGGATCTGGGACTCACTTTCGATGTAAGTTTAAAAACAAAATAAGTTTTACTGCTGCTGCATAAGTTTTCTTTCACATTTTGTAAATGAGCAATTATGTTCAGTAAAGTGGTTTTATTCAGATATATGCTAATAACATTTTGAGTTTCGGAATATATAAGCGTTCCTTGTTGTCTTTAAGATTCATATTCGACCCAATTGGTTATTAACAGTTAATTGGGAGCTCTACTTGACGAAAACCAATTCAGATCCATCTTAAATACTCCCATGCTTATTCTATTTTCCCAGACAAACGGAGTATTAAAAAGCTCAAATACACTTTTTTTCATGAATTACAGATAAACTTGATAGCGGAAACCTGCATTCCTATGCTTATTGCATTTAGCCAGACAAACGGACGAAAGGAAAAACCAAAAAGACACGGTCCAGTGTAATTTTCATGTCAAAGGAAAAATATTATGATCTCCCATAAGCCAAAAGAAAATAGCGATCAATTCATTCAGTAGTATTGTAAAATGACATTGACGTTGAACAAAAGCCTGGTCATGTTTTTATGCATAAATTTGAAGAAACAAATCTATTTGAGCAATTGAAATCTTCTCATGCTGTATTTCCTTTAAAATTATGTTCCCCTTTATTCTTTTTGGGTAATAACACATCCTTGAACATTATCACCATATTTCCTTTATTCTTTGTGGGTAAATCGATCACATCCTTGAACATTATCACCATATAACACTGGGAAAGAATTGCTTCTAAAAAATTGTGAACCCTTAGCTGAAAAGTATTTCATATTTATTATGTATGCTAATATGCTTCATATGTGGATCCATATTGATTTGTGTATCTAAAGCTTCGATTTCGACCCCGGTGCTGTTGGAGAAGGAGCACTCTGCAAAAGAAAGAAGAACAATTAAAAATTGTGCCAAACAAAAGAGTAAAATTATCTGAAGAGTACATCTATATAGTAAAAAAGGAGGAAATTGATAAAAGTAATCTATGTACTCAGACTAAAGGTTCTTTGGCTGCAATTGCTTTAGCAAACAAACTGATTTGTTTGAAGTTAAGAAAAAAAAAACCGAGATCATCAAGTCTAAATCCTTTTTCAGTTAGAAGAATAAAATACAAAGGATTAAGTTGACCAACCAAAATAGGATGCAGTAAGAAAAACAGATAAACGAGAACGAAGTAAAAGTGAAATTCTAGATGAGAATCGCACCAGTGGTATGCCCTTGGATGCTCTTTCTTCCAAAAACCTTGAAGGTTTGTAAAAGCTACCATATTGGTGTGACCACTTGGTCAGACTTGTGTATATATGCTTAGCTCCAACCAAATCAGCCCAGAAAACAATACCACCTCTGTAAATGGAAATCATGTTTTTATTAAATCAAGAGTTGGTAAAAATATTAAGGTGAATACAACAGAAAAATGGCATCTAATGAATGTAACCAACACATATGATCATCTTATGAAATAGCTTTGCATAAAATGATTACCCAATTAAGTGCCCTTATCACGTGATCTTTGTAGCCTATATGAAGCATATAACTAAAGTAACAACCCGTAACCAACTACAGTTAGCAAATCCTGTAGGAGATATTTTATATGGCAAAATTCCAAAGTAGCTATAGTTTTAATCAATTACAACATTATCTCTTCAAATTCTTTTTGTTCAATGCCATTTGTTTCTGGGGTGCACATTATATTGCATTTAATAAATTTAATAAATCAGGTTTCGTTGTAACACAACGGGAAAAAAACCCTGCTTATTCAGGAGGGAATATTATAAGGAACTCTAATCACAGTGTAAATACATTTTTAAGACAAACCTAAACTACCTAAGAACACAGCAACTAGACAAATATGGTTGTCTTCAATAGGTCAATTGAGCCTTTAGGCTCATGAGATGCTAAAAGTAAGTACTTGTACTTGAACTGAAAAATGTTCTCTTGCTAGAAAGCTTAAGTTTTGACCTAAATTATGAAGAAATGAGTACTCCCGCAAAAAAGTGATAGTTTTTAATGACAGTAACCTGTAAGAAGGGAAACTCATTCCAAGAACAGATGTCACATCAAGATCCGATGCTCGAACCACAACTCCTTCCTCCATCACACGACACGCTTCGTTCACCACCGGAAAAAGTATCATCTCTACTATTTCTTGGTCCGTGATATTTATCGGCTGTCAATAAAGCTCATCAGACTAGCTTCTCTTAACATAATAGAAAACAATATTTCATTGGCGGTAATGTTCAATAAGTTGATATCACTTTTTAATGGTATACACCTAACTGAATTTTGATTGGCATAATGGCATTGATTTCCCTTTTGACGAGCATACACTTCGATAAACTGATTTCAAATGTATATACCAACTAGTATGCATTACTACTAAATCGGAATAAAAAGTTTACACTAACACGTAACAGTCCAACAAAGTTTTCTAGGACGAAAAAGCTAAGCAAAATCGTTTAGGCAAAACAATTTTTTATTTGTCTAGATGCATAAAACGAGCTTCTTTAAGTGAGATTTTCGAACAGAGGTTCAAAATATGTGAGAAATCCCCCCTTCTGTAAAATACATAGCCATATAAATTAATTTATAATCAAACTAAAAGGTAATTTTGACAACAAAAGATTCATTTTTATTTTATTTTGAAAATAAAAAATTAATTTATAATCAAATTAATTTTTTATTTTCAAAAAAAACAAAACTAAAAGGTAATTTTGACAACAAAAGATTCGTTCAATGGCACAATATATGTATACCTTTCCACCTGGCATCATATTGGCATGCTTTCTACATTCCTCAATAATTGGAAGTACTGAAGTGTCGGGCTTAGGCTTGCTTCCCTTTTCATATATGTAATATCCTTTTCCATTATTTCTGCCTGAAATGTAAGGAGTCCAATGAATCATGTTAATTAATGCTAACAAGGATAAGATCATAAGATAATAATATTTCTTGAGAACAAATTTGTAATGAATCTAGGTATGCAATGATGAGGGTCTTTCGACCATTTCGGCTCTGACTTTTTGAAGCAATGCAATGACCGTTCTTACAACAAATCAATATAAAACTTAGAAACGAGCCCTAAAAGAATGATCAACATCAAAATTCACCCTTTCCAGACGAGATTTTTTGAGTTCTACACGTAAATCTCTTTCTGAAACAATTTTTCCAGATCCACTCTAAAAAAAATTACATAAAAAATTCTTTATAATCTCTCCTATTAAGTAGAAGACAGAGAAATCTAGAATCACATTAAAGAACACAAATTCTTCCCGACACACAAAAAAGAAGAAAAACACTCATGGAAA
Source organism: Primula veris (assembly GCA_963682055.1). Lineage (NCBI taxonomy): Eukaryota > Viridiplantae > Streptophyta > Magnoliopsida > Ericales > Primulaceae > Primula > Primula veris. Next base: position 4,411,894 of record OY821744.1, on the reverse strand, counting down.
AAATGCAAAGATGCTAATTAATTAGTACGAGAATAATAAAATCCTTGATTTCTCATTCATTTGATCTGTATCATATTTTCCTCCATGGATGAGGAAGCTGTGCAGTAGATCAGGAAACTACTTGTGTAACAGAACAAGGTGTTCCTGATAGTATTACTACAAGTATAGCTATGACACATTCTAAATAATTTAGGCTTGAAATTAGAGATGGAATACATTTAACAGAGCCAGCAAATAAACTACTAGCAGAAAACAATCGATATAAGAATAATATTAAATTACCGTTACGACCACTTTTCATGAGGAGATCAACCAAAGGAGAGTGGTATGTGCGATCAGGAAACGCGTTAGCAAATTCTTTCCCAACAGCCTGGGCCACACCATATCCAGATAAGTCCATTAACCTGTTAGCAAAAAAATAAAAATTTATCAAAAAGCTATTCAGTAAGAATCTTCCATACTAACGTAGGAAAAGGACAGGTGAAAGAATGCCATGGAAAAAGAAATAATTCTTGGATTATATCAGTTTCGAAACACTGAAAAATTCTAAGTTCGTACTTGTGATGTGAACTCGTGTAATGCAAGAAATCACTTGATTGTCAATAAAGGCATCATAAAATATATACGTTAGCAACAGTACTAAGAAAAAGAAATTACTGGAATGGTCCCATCGGTAAACCAAAGCTCTTTATCAGACTGTCAATTCTGAACAAATCGACACCAAGATTGAGCAAAAGAATCGCTCCTTGAGTGTAAGGGAAGAACGTTCTATTAACAGCAAAACCGGTGCAATTTCCCACAACAACCGGAACTTTTTGTATGATTTTACCTACTGTCATGAGATCTAGAATTACTTGTGCCGAAGTTTTTTCCGTTCTCACAATCTCTAAAAGGGGCATTATATGAGCAGGACTGCCATTGGAAACAAAAAAGAGGGAAACAAATTATATATGTTTTCAAAAAACACCACATGGCTAATTACATCTATGCAAACCGAGATTTTGACTTTGATAAAAAATTAGGGTTAGTGAACTAAGTTTACAATTCTTGACTATTTAGGCTGGGGTATTAATTAGTTGAAAAAGAAATAACTATATACACTACCTATCATTCTTTCTCCCTTCTTGTAAACTTACCATATTTTTCCTTTTTTTATTCTCGAACCATGGTTCTTTCTTCATAGTGTACAAAAGCGGAGAAAATGTATAGGTTCATGTACAAAATAAATTTAATCATACATTAGTATATCAAATTGTAATTTGCTTGATGAAAATAAACATTTGAAGAAAAGTGAATCTACTTGGATAAAAAGTAAAAGTGACATTCATGAGCAGAATAAGCCACATCGCTTTATAAAATATATGCGGACTATTAGAATATGGTTTTCTAAGTTCATTTGTTTTGACTAGGACTCACCATTTTCTGTGATGTAAGTTTAAAAATGTGCATTCATAAATACACCAGACCATGATAAAAAATAAAAATAAAAAGAGGAAAGAAAAGCATCAGCTGTCAAATTTCAATTTCATAGTACCTGTCTACTTGAAGTCAATATGAGTCGATAACTATTAATATTTTAAAGGTATAAGTGAGGTACAAAATTAAAACCTGAAAAAATGTGCTCCTATAATGCGGTCATTGGAATTGGTCTTTTGTCCAACTAGATTCAAGTCAATGGTACTTGTATTTGTGGCCAAAATACAATGAGGAGGGCATACTTTCTCAATTTCACTGAATATTGTTTGTTTCAGTGAAACTTTCTCGATAACAGCCTGCCAAAGAGCAAGGAAAAAATCACATAAAAATAAAACTAAAATTGACAAAAAATGTCAAATTTATTATATATTTCTTCTAAATAAAACTATCCAAAGTTGGTCCACTCTGATTTAATAACTGTGCTTCCGCTATTGCTGAAAATCAAATTCTTTAATACTGGGGGATAACACTCCCAGCAACAAATTGGGTGTCATTCTAACACTCCAAGCTTTTAAGTCCATATAGATATGAGTTTTAAGCACACCTCAATAACCATGTCCACATCCTTAAAATCGGAATAATCCAAAGCACCCTTGAGCATTGAAAGAGCTTTATCAGCTTTATCTTGCGCCAACTTTTTCCTTGTTACTAAGCCTCGAACATTACCTGCAATATAGTTTACTTTTCAGCCCATCACTCACATTTCTTATTTTATACAAATTGTTCCTACAAAGATAGTATGTGTATCTTTTCATTCAGTAGAATATTAGTAAGTACGGTGAACATTATAATATGACACAATATCATTATAGTATGTTGATAGCTTTACCTTACCTCAATCGTAATCAGAGATGGTGGTAGGATATTCATCAAAACAGTCTAATTTTTTTAAAGAAACATCTGGATTAAAAATTGTAAAACCACAACGTTGGGAAGAGAATTGTCATTTCACAATCAAAAAAATACATCTTTATCATCTGTCATATTAAAGTGCTTCATAGTTATAACTTATAGCTAAAAATAATTATGTAGGTCCTTTATATTGAGAAACATTGGCTAAACATTTGAATCTCACAAAATCACATCGATTGGCCCTTGGATATCTACATTACCATCAGATGTTATTTATTTTGTTTACCTTATAAGCTTGGAGATTAACAGAAACATATTGTATTTTTCCAATAAATTCACCCAAGTTTGCACGGTTACACTAAGAAAAGAATGATATTCTACTAAATTATTTTAAAGTGGAATAACCTTAAAAGAATTTAAATGTATACTATAGAAAATAACATTTAAAGGGAGATCACATAAAAGAAACATCATCCCGAGAGAGAGGATAATACCTTGTACCATATTTATCCCTCTCTGAAGAAACTCAGAGTTAATTTCCTTGAGAACAACATTTATGTTACCCAGGATAAGAGCTGTGACTATACCAGAGCCCATTAGACCTCCACCAATTACAGCAACTTTCTTCACTATCCTTGGTTTAAGCCCAATATCGGTAACATTGGGTATCTGCCAGACAATTTTAAAAAAATTGATACTAGTTAATGGGCAAGAAAATAAGAAGCCTTAAAAATAGTGTAGAGATGAATACAATAACTTCACAAGAGTATTTCCCAACTAATTTCACCTTGGATTTCTCCGTCATCGCTTAATCACTGACTGAAATTTACTCAAAAATCCAAAAAAAATTGTAGAACGTTCATGCATGATCGTGATAAGCAAAAAAAAATCAATAAGTTTACCTTTGATGCTCCACGCTGGGAAAAGAACACGTGAACCAAACTCCTTGCAGTGTCAGTTAAAAGAATGTTCTTCATAACATCAGCCTCCTGCAAAAATATTAAGTAGTTTCTAAAGAATCAGTCTGCGTAGGCACTACTAAAAATATTACGCAACCATTCAGGAATGCATTAACATAGACTTGTCCTGCTAGGTGCTTCTGTGTACACATTTACTAATAGCGATTATGATGTGGTTCTCCTTTAATTTGCTTTATCTGAAGATTAACTTTTTGAGTATATCATATTTGTTCTATAACCTAAAGGAATTAGAAAGAATGGAGTGCCCTACTCACAGTAGAAAAGGTTCTATGGGTGTCTACGCGGAATTTACGGATATTTACACCATTCATTTCAGCTTCTAAGATCAGTTACCTTCCTTTTTTTTGGCTTATAAGCTACACTGTATTTGGTTGACCAGCTTAGCTCTAATGTTTTTTTGCCTGAAAAAGCTACAAGCTTTAATCTGGATGGAACCAGTTTTTTCTTCACCTTATTTGCTTAAATCTACACCAAAACGAGCCCTATATATATATATATATATATTATGTATCATTTTTCGCAAAATTATGTGACCAAAACAGTGTTGCAGAACCTAAATAATTTCCAGTTACAACTGAATACATATTCAAAATTGATTAAAATTACGAGGCAACTTAATGAGCTTTTCGACCTTGCAACAACAACAACAAAAAATTCGCACCTAGAAAAATATGATCCCCCCCTCTCCCCCTCTTTATTTGTCCATTATTTCTTAAGTAAGTGCCAATATGTGTGTCTATTTCTGAAAAGCCCAGAGCTACCTTCCAATTTTACCCTTTCATTATTTTCAGAAAATTAAAGCCATTACAGAAAACCACTGTTTCAAGAAATTCATTCAGGGATAGAATGGGCAATTAACATCAAGACAATGTATTAAATGCATGACTATAAAAAATTACATTCCCGAAACTGCTAAACAAAAATGAATGAAGGAAGTACCTTCAAAACTCCACTATACCCTCCATGAATAATACCATGTTCCATAACATCAATACAAGCTAGGTGTTGAGGCAAATGAGGAACTGTTTGTTTGGCATTTTGCCTAGCAATTTTCAATATCTCTCGTGCTTCGGACAAGGAACCAATCTTGTCAGTACTATGTAAGCAACGAGTCCAAGGTTTACGTTTTTCTGCAATATCTAAAGCCCATTTTCGCGATACATTGAGCAATTCTTCGGATGACACTAAAGCGTCAATAAGTCCTAACTTTTTCCCTTCTTCTGACATAACTGGTTTAGAGGACTGGAAAAAAAGAGAGATATGAAGTCGAGATAAATTACAAAGTGCAGGGTCTTTGCTTCAAATTGGAAGCAAAAAAAAGAAAAATTTGCATATCTTTCAGTACTCAAGAAAAATTATTACCAGCATTATTTCGAGACTCTTCCTCAGCCCAATAAGCCTTGGTAGACGCTGGGTTCCTAAAACAGAAACCATGATTAAACACATACTTAAACAATCGGTTCTCTCAAAATTTTAATTCAACTCTACGGAACTAACAAACAATCAAAATCAGCTAGTATCTTTATACCCCATATCCCACACCATGTGCTGGACATTGAAGATAGATATTTTAAATTTTACCTCCGCTCCCGGGAATAATGCCAAGTGAAAGCTCTGGCAAACCAAGTTGAGTTTTTGGTGCAGCAATTCTAGCATGACATCCCTGAATAAGCCACAAATAATATGGTAAGTAACTCAGCCAAATAATTATCACAATACTAATGCTCACAACACTGTTGTAGTTCTCGATATCCACATACCATTGCCAACTCTAAGCCACCACCAAATGCGATCCCTTCTAAGACGGCAACCACAGGTTTCTTAGCATCTGGGATCATAATGTTTTAAATAAAAATAAAAATTAGAGCCACTAAAGGAATATTACAGATAACCAAGAGATGCCAAATGTAAGTAACTTTGCTAATGAGGGATTGCTTGGGCTGAAGCAAATAAGCTGTCTTACTCGAGACTGACAAAAAGCATGGCTTCTTTCAGATTGAACCTTTTAGCTTTTCGATGCCAGAAAACTCAAAATAAAAAAGCCATTAAGCTGGCCAAACAATTGCATAACGACTTAATAGGAATTAGAGCCACTAAAGATAAAGCACAGGCAACTTAAGAAATGCCAAATGTAAAGTAATCTCGGTTATCGTGGGCTTGTTTGATAGAAGCTTTTAAACAATCAGGTGGCTTATTTGTGGCTAAGAAACAGTTTCATTCAGCTTAAGGTTTTTAGCTTTACAGGCAAGAAACCTAAAATAACACAGCTAATAGCCTAATAGGACTAGCTAGATAAATGCAGAACAAATTAAGATTAAAAAAAAATTGAACTCGGGAGATACAGCCAGTCGTACACTTCCAAGATAATGTATAAACAAACAATTATAAAATGCAAGAATTAGAAGGCCAAAGGGAGTAAGTACCTTCGATAGTATTAACTACGAGGTCAACGGATACATCTGGTAGAAGAGAAATATCCCCTGTAAATTCAAGAAAAATAAAGGACAAACTTTAGTACTAAGTTCAAAATCCAGAAAACCCAACTGAACAAAGAATGTCATTAGATCATACCAGTCTTGTGAACCTTGGCAAAAATGTTGATATCAAATCCACCACAAAATCTCCCTCCTCTGCCTTAAATCAGAAAAAAGAAACTGAAGTTAGAGTCGCCGTGATAAACGTAGACTTACATATAAGCACAAAAGTAATATGTACGTCCGTGTGTGTGTGTGTGTGTCTATATTGGTTGGAATACAGATGCTAGATATTACTTCCTTCTAAGAAGAATTAACCTAGGGAAATTATATTAGCTGGAAAGGAAGTGATAACTGCATAACAGGAAAACTATATAAATGCTCAGAAATTGCATAAGATGGAAAATATGCAACTCAGTTTCCATCTCAAACAACTCAAAGAGCAGTCAATTTCACTTAAATTCTAAATGTGATGCCAACCTTTAGGAAAGAAATAAAGCTCTGTAACCACATATCCATAATTATCATTTATCAAAAATAAAAGAAACATAAACAGCAACAAAAAGCTGAATACACACTGCAAACAAATCAAACATGAAAACTTCTTTACAATGTAAATCAAGATTGAAATATTTACCACTCACTACAACAGCGCTCTCAGGAAGACAATAAATAATATAATTTGACTTTCAATAGCAATTCCCCTATTTTGGTAGGATTGTATTTGTACCACTTCAGATAACTTGATATCCGAATTCGGAATGGAATTTCGATGTTCGTTATATTCCTAGGCAATTTTTAAAATTCACTTAACGGCCTTTAAGAGGTCAACCCACAAGTGCTTCACTGTGACTTGTTAAGTATCATACATCGTAAGTATAATAATCTTAACACATGGACCCTTGCTAATAATAATTTATTTTCATTTCGTAATATGTATTGTACAGAAAGTATCATACATGTAGTGTTTCAGTTTGATTATTGCAAATTGAGTATAGAATTACAATTACCAGTCTGGCAGCCTATTACGGTATTAATTAATTATAAAAAAAAAAAGAGCAAGTAGCTTAATAACAAAAGGAACCAACAAAATATTAAAGATCAGACAAAACAAAAATCAAACCTCTTTATTTGTATAATCGTAAATATCAGAATTGGAAAGTACTACTATTCAATACAATAGCTTCAAATAGAAAATATTCTCTCTATCAACAACAAAAGAAAACTCACAAAAAAAAGTACCAAACAATGATAAACAGCACCCGAAATCGAAACTTAAAATAAGTTACCAGCTTACCATTAATAAGCAAGACAACTCATTTGTCCCAAAGATAAGTGAAACAGCCAATCAATCACACACACACAAAAAAAAACACCAAATTCATAACCTTTTTTTTTGTTTGCGTTGACAATTAAGTAATTAACCATAAAGCCAGAATTTGAATAACCAGTCAAAAAGCAGAAAAAAAATCTTATAACAAAATATTGCTAACAAAAGAACATAACATAAGAAAAGTATACAAAGATTTAATTACTATTTTTTTCTGGATAATTAAAATACATACCAGTCCAAAAAAAAGTTAAAAACTTTTTTTTTTGTTCACAATTAACAATAATCCACAATTTGAATCACCAGTCAAAAAGCAGAAAAAAAAATTTATCAAAAAAATTTACTAACAAAAAGACTAAGCAGATTATTACTCCTATATTTATTTAATTTTTGCAGAAAACCATATTCATGAATTTCATTCTAACTGATAAATGTAACAGATTATTAACAGAAGATAGATAAATAGATAATGAAAATTTAAATTTAAATTACTATTTTTTTTGTGTGGATAAATAAAATACATACCAGTCAAGACAACAGCTTTAACATCATTTCTCCTCATAGCTTCTCCAAACTTGTCTTTCAACCCATTTATAACTACACCAAAAAAAATAAAAAATAAAATATTTCCAACATAAAAAAAAACAATTTAAAAAAATAAAAAAGTAGTTATAGTACATAAGAAAGTGGGATGTGGCATACTTGGATGGTTAATGGAGTTAACTGGTGGGTTTGAGAATGTTATAACCGCAACACCATCGTTTCCCACTTCCATATTCACTGTTACACCCTCCATTTATATATATATTTATATTTATTTATATATATATATTTATGTATGAATGTATATATATGTTTATATTTATGTATATGTATTTATATACTGTAATAATTGAGAGAGAGAGAGAGAGAGAGAGATAGATGGTAAAGATGATGTGAAGAGGTGTATGTTGGTGTTTATATATATAGTTTTATTATGTACGTATATGTTGGTGTTTGGTACGATGACTGTCTTTTTTTCATTTTCTTTTTAAATAAAATTGACTTCAATTTATGTTAATAAAAGGGATTAGAATTAATAATATCAAATCATAAATACCTATCCAGCTGAACTTGTAGTCAACACAACTTTCTTCTGTGAATCTCAACACACTAAGTAGCTAAAAACTCAAATGTATGAAAATGTGCTGATTGTATTGACAGGTGTTCTCATGTTTATCAACCTTTGCTGCAGCTGCAGTAGTAGCCGCGTGATCAATAGTAAATTATCAAATACGAGTAGTTTTTAATATATGAAACTATTATAAAAATAAATAAATAAATCCCCAATACCAAAGCCCACCAAGGGCGAAACGCCGTACGATCAACAGACGCATGTTTACCACCGCTCCAACTGTAAACAAGAACGTCTGTTAGCCTAACGATAGATCTCCTCTTTTATAGCTGAAATTTCCGTTCTTCAAATGATGTCATACTAATTCAGGGCATATGCAAGGCATATCCACATAATTCAGAGTTTTGATCGTTAGTAGTACTAAATTTAACATTTATTTTTATTTTTAATTAATATTTAAATTTAGGATAGATTCAACTAGAGTTATAATATATTTTTATTTGGGTTTGCAGTGTGTTGTATTTTTAAATTTAACATTTTTTTATTTATTTTTAATTAATATTTAAATTTAGGGTAGACTCAACTAGGGTTCTATTATATTTTTATTTGAGTTTTTAGTATGTTGAGTTTTTATTACGTGACGTGACTTGTAGTGTTATCTTCTATTTTTTTTATTCAAACATTAATATCAAAATTTAACCATAAGTTTTTGAATATGAACACAAATAAACGATATGTATAAATGAATAAATAGAAGTATTAATATAGTAATTAGTGTCGAGAATGAAATGACTCTTTCCGTCCTTAGTAGTGGTAGTATTATTATTTTTAGCTGACATTACTTGACACATGTTCATAAAAAAGTGACCATAACTGTTTTATGTCACCAGATGCATTTTTAGGTGAATTATGAAGGTGGGTATAAAATCACTCTTTTTTATTTTACTGGCGAACTTGCAAATTGCTCATCTGTTCTACGTTTATGTAAATATTAACAAACTACTTATTTCTGTTTTCACATTAAAATTTTAGGGGAAATTTATGTTTAATAGATGTTATCATGTTAATGTTGAAAGAGGCAAAAATGTGTAGATTGTTTAAAATTAAATACATTTTAATTTAGTAAATACGAAAATAAACTTGAATATTAAAAATACTAGTGCTTCATAGGGTTTTTTCAAATACAGTTTCAGCTATAATAGGAGATTGTTGCCATGAAACTGATTATGTACACTCCATTTTCACATGCTAGTTTTTTTTTTTGGAAAATACACCTATCAAAGGTAAAATTATCCAAAAGGAACCAAATATGTACAAAGTTATGCTCTTTTGAAGTTGGAATGGTAAATGCAAAATTGAGCTCATATCAACAACAAAAAATAAAATTTTAGTATATTGATAGATTTAGAAAAATATTTGAACAGAATTAGTCTTTGTCAATTGCCAAATTAAAATATCTGTGTATATTTTCCTCTTGTAAACACAACAATTAATGTTCTAACTTCTAACAAAGTTATAAAAACAAAATGCTTATTTAAGCTGGTTTGGCATCATCATAATTAGTTGGTCGTTCTTTTGTGTCAGGTGGACGCAAATATTTATTACTACAGTATGTATTATATTATTTCGGAAATTATTTCGGAAAAGGAAATAATCATTAAAATAGTCAAATTGATTATTCAAAAATCAATACAGTAGAAACTCGATAAATTAATACTCGATTATTTAATAAACTCTCTAATATAATATTTTTGGCCGGTCCCGACTCGGAAATAGGGTGCTAAATTAATAATTCGCTAAAATTATAAGATAATACATTTTTGATAATTTCTTTAGACCCCATATAAAATATAAATTAATAATTCCTTATATATAGCATATTACATGAATGATTTACGAAGATTTCTTGAAAAATGACTCAATTGTCTTTTGTTTTTTGTTGAAATCAATTTTCCCTTGAATCTCGTCTCTAATTTTCCTTAGCATGGTAAGAACTTCTGGTGTTGTTTTCTCATAGCTCAACAAGAAATTGTTCAATGTGATTGCCGCTTTAATAGCTTCGTTTCGCGAAGGAGGCTCCATATTAAGTGGAAGCTTAATATTTTACTATAAATTAATAAAATATTAATTAATATATAAATTAATAATTATTAATTTATCGATTAATTAATAACTCTTTTAATTAATAAATTTTGGTGGTCGTAAGCGTATTATTTTATAGAGTTTCTACTGTAGTTCACGGAAATTTATAATCCATTAACTGAATTAGTTAGGTCCCATGCATATTGATATTGTATTTTAATTATTACTACTACTCTTGTTCTTTTACATGAAAGTTAAAAGGGAAATAAATGACAGAATAAGGACTTTCCGCATTAATTAATTTTTCATGAAGTGATGTGCATGTATATATGATAGGATGGCGTTTATTGTTTTTAAATTTCAATTATAAATAAATGTACGCGAGATGGTATTTATATTAATATACTAATAGTACGTATATGGATTATATTTTTAGTTAGATTTTTTGTTTAATTTTTGTTCAGGTAGCTAGTGTGTCATATTACTAATATACATAAAATGATAAAATAATACTGTTAGTGAGTTTTTAAATTATGGGCGCATAAAATTGTCTTTATCATCATTATGAAATTTTGGTGAAATTTAATTGGAGGAAAAAAATTCGTAACTTTTTCCTTTAGTCCCATTGCATGAGTCAATGGTCCACTTTCTAATAGGAGATACTTTAATTAGAAGGATTCTTAATTCGAAATTCTCTCTTTTAATACTACTGAATTTCGATGGTGAAAGAGACCGAAAGGTACGTATTATTAGTACTAACTAGTTTCAATGTTAAATTTTATGATTAGATTTAAAATAAATTATTTCGATAATTTTGATACAAGTTATAAACCGATTAAAATTTCAGATAGTTTCATAATGCACAATTAAATGAAAAACGGGAGGGAATAGCAAAGATACAAAATGCAGAGATAGCTATACAATTTGGTTCAGCACCGAATAATTTTCTTAATTTGGACAAAAGATATGTAATTTCTATGAAATTGGTAATACTATTCCGCACATGAAGACCCAACATTGGAGTTTTTACATGTAATTACCCCAAAAGATATGTAATTTCTATGAATTTGAACTGAAAGTACGTACTAGCTAGAGACAATTATTATTTTGAAAACAGTTAAAAATTTAATTTCACGACATTCTTGATCTTACTCGTCTATGACTTATGCATGAGAAATGACAAACAAGTTATTTGGAAAGTTATTAGTTGTTTCTGGACATTATTGTGTAGGTCATTTTCAACAATGGATTACCCAAATATGAACGAATCAGATATATGTGAATTTGGTTTCTATGGTTGTTGTAACAATAATTATAGGAGTGTCCCAAGTCCTATTTGGATATTTAATAACATGAACTTGGTGGCCATTGTCTTATAGTTCCCAACTTCCCATTAAACTGCACGTCATTTACCAACCATGCATTCTCACGTTTTTATGTCACATTTTAATAATTTCTTCTATTCAGAGTTATATATATATTTTTTTTTATTCAGAGCTATTCAGAGTTATATATATATATATATATGATCATGATAAACCATAGATGTGGTTCTGTCCGCATTTAGTCGAACCCCATCATGATCGGTTTGTTATACGAATGTTATAATCGTGTTCGTTGTGAGGTTAACTACTTATTAATGAATGAACATGAACTCTCTTCAAAAACTGCTCTCTTCGTTATCACTCTTGTTTAGTACTTCCCCGTTCACATTTAATTATCCACTGCGAAACTACATGTAATTTTGACCGTTTTATAACTTGTATCAAAATTGACGAAATGATTTTTTTTAGAATTTAACATTTGAACTATATATATGATCAACTTTTGAAAATTTTCATTCCGACAATTTTGATACAAGTTCTTGATCGGTTAAAATTGCACGTAGTTTTATATTGAACAATTAAATATGAACGGATGGAGTATTTATAACTAGCGATCTCATTCTTTTCTCCTTTCAATTTTTCTATCAGGTCTTAAGTATTTATCATCTCTCCTAATGGACAAAGTATATTTAAATTTCTACTACTGAAATTTAATTATGAAAATAATAATAGAAAAACATGTAGTTAAATAAAATTTTCAAAAGGCTAAATTTCAGTTTGCTATAGTAAACACTACAAAAAAAATATCCAAATAACGACGGATCAGTGACGGTACTTTTTGTTACGAGCTTATTAGTGACGGTTTTTGTGACGATTTTGTGACAGTTTAGTCAATTTGTAACAAATTTATGACAATTTTTAAATTAGTGACATGCTTGTAACAGTTTTTTACTCTCACTAAATCAAATATTATTTTGTAGTAAAATAACCATCGGACGGCTGAACAATTAATAGCCTTATATATAGGTAGAGGCACCAAACTTAACTAGCATAGCCTTATAAATGCACCTACTTAAGTGACCACACGAAGGGGCACCAAACAATATTTTTCTAGAGACTATGATCTATTGATCTACCTTCATATATTCACTCATTAAAACGCTCTCAATTATTCTCGTGTGTCAAAAAGTCTCTACGTACCTAACGTAGCAATAATTACCTATAAATAGAATATTGTAGCCGATGGTCTAACTCAAATTATTTGCATATCGCTTTTTTTTCTTGGTTACACAAAGGTAAAAAAATTGTTTCCTTCTCTCATGTCAAGACTTATTAGTTTTGAAATTAATCTCATTCAGTGTACCATATTAATCATATTAATGTTGTGCTTTGACTGCTTTAATATAGAAACAATAGATTGACTGATTTTAAACATGTCGAGTTTTTTTCCTTTGTACCAAAATAAATAATATAGAGTTGACTCGTGACTTTTTTTTTCCTAAACAACCAAATTAATGTTATATGAATATATGATAGTCTTTGTTGCGTTTTTTTTTCCTATTGTGTGGTTTTTACCTTTACTTTTGTGATCACCAATACTTCATATAAAGAAAAAAGGATTCAATTCTATGAAGAAGCTTAGTCGGATTTTTACTGAAGGACATTGCATAAATATATACTTTACTTTTAGCTATATATTGTTGGTTCATGAAACCCAAAAAAAAAAAAAAAATATATGAAAAATATGAAAACTGTACTTTACATTTAGAACAGAAAACACTTTTCAGAGTTTAAATATCGACGTAGTTATTTCATAAGAGTATGTTATAATAATTAATAAGTATGGTCTATCTTAGTTTGTACAGATATAAAAAGGATTTAGCATCCACACCACACCCATAGATACATCTAAACCTGTCGTAATTTTATTTGGTTATACCTAATTAAATTTTAGTTGTTGAACGATTAACCCAAAATTCGGCAGCTAAGAAGTAAAATAATAGCGTTAGAGTACTACTTAACCACATATCTAACGGGTTGCTTTTAGAAAACAACAATAAATGGTACTTTATTAAATAAACTTTATAAGGGTCGTTATTCGCTACGTTTGTTTTTTTAAATATGTCAAGAAATTATAAGAAGTTGCAAAAACAAAAGTAAAGGATCGTTCGTTACCTAAACTTAGTCGATCCAACATATATAGTTTATAGCACAACAGGGAACTAACTATAATCCACTTGAAGATAGTTGTCGTGTCGTAGGGGTTAGCCGAGTTGGTTAAATAGAAATAAAACCTTAAAAAAAGAGAGGCCAAAACTCAATGTGCGTTTTAGATTAAACAACCAAGTCGATCTAAACATGTTGCTAATTGCTATGATCATAATCTAGTAATGGAAAGGCAAGCCAGCTACATGTAACATAAATTTGTTCACAAACTTGTGTATCTCATGGGCTAAAACAAGTAACAACCCATTGTTAATAAAATGTGAGTCCAAGAGGGGAAAAAACCTGCTTTTAAAAATTGTATGTCGTATGACATAATCTCTTATTCTATTTTTCAGCTGATTTGATTTTGTTTAACTAAATTCTTAGGTAAAAATGAAAGAAAAAAAGCTCACAGGGATATCATTTCTTTATATCGCGTTTCGTCATTTAGCTTTTTAAAAAACGAGGTGATCTTAGACCCATTGTAAGTTTTGTTTTGCATTTGAGACCATAAAGTAGGAACGTCGATTAAATGGATTTGTCGTAATGACGTGACACTGTCTTGTAGAGGTATCGGTAAACATGATCTAGAAGCCTCGATGTCGAGAAACTATTTAGTTATATATAAAATTCCATAAATATTTAAATCCTATATTGTTTTTCTTGTATTGTTATCTGCGGCACCCAGTAGATGAGTGGTTTGGAAGGCATTATAGACGACTTCTCGTCTCAATAGATGTGAATGTGTAGGCAAATATATGATTAAATTGTTCGGAATAACCATAATTGCATCATTTTTTTTGTTAGGTTAGACTGCTGCATGTAAAGTAGAAACCAAAAAACCAAAAGTAATAAAATGTCTTTACATTCTTATGTGACGAATTAACTAATTTCCCATCCGATATTAATAACAACTTCGACTAATTTCAGGTCGTCCTAATATATCATTGCAAATCAGAATAGAAACTATCAGAATTACGACATTGTCAAGATATATCCAGATGTTGAGTAGGCCTTTGGGTATCTCGAGAACACAATGTTTGTTTGAATCAGATAACTAGTTTATCGAGAAATGCTACAACGCAATTGCATAAATTTGAGAACTTTTATGATAAGATAAAACAGTCCCAATTATTGCACTTTGAAGCTTCACTTTCATTAAATTAG
The DNA here is from genome assembly GCA_963682055.1 of Primula veris. Taxonomy (NCBI): domain Eukaryota; kingdom Viridiplantae; phylum Streptophyta; class Magnoliopsida; order Ericales; family Primulaceae; genus Primula; species Primula veris. Next base: position 4,396,889 of record OY821744.1, on the reverse strand, counting down.
CTTGGTTTTTTGGTTTCTACTTTCTAGTTTGTTTCCTACTTACATCGGCCTCCACCGTACCAAAAGATAAAATATACACTGTACCTTAAGTATTAAACAATCGGCAATAAATCGACTCTAGATATCCAATGGTTTCAAAACAACTGTCAAGCATTTATATGATCGGGGAAGTTTGGTCGATTATATTTGAAATGACGCTTAATTCTTGTTATTTGTCTAAGCCCGTTATAATTGGACACATTAGCGCTAAGCTAAATCTTAGCGTCACGAGACGTTTCATTGTCATATGTCAACATCATACAATACACATATCTTTTTAAATAAAGTCAACAACGAATTATTGTATATCTCTTGTCACTTACATCGTTGTCATTGGTATAATCACTTTAGTTTTATCTCTCTTGAAGGTTATATGTTGATTATAACCACCCAGACACACGTCCATCGAGCATTAAGAAAGATCACATTATTGAGAATTGTCCGATGAATTTATGTGATAAGTGACGAGAATTATCGAAGTTTTAGTTGCTTCTCATGAGATACCTTTGAAATTTAAATTGTTGGATAAGCCATTGTTTGCTTATATCATTTGTAACTCGGAATTGGACTATGAGTCTGGTGACCCCATAAATACTGTGTTGGGAAGTGCAGCTCACACCCGAACTATATATATTGTCCGAATATCCAACAACGCTAAGTAAAAGTATTTCCCAAGCCACATGAAAATGTCATTGAAAATACTCTAATTGCGATAGATTATCACTCTAGCATTATTTTTAAATTAATTCATAATTCGACTGGATTGCTAGTCTCCGGATTGAGGCATAAGGCATTGTTTGTTTGCATACATCGTTGTCATTGGTATAATCACTTTACTTTTATCTCTCTTGAAGGTTATATGTTGATCATAACCACCCAGACACACGTCCATCGAGCATTAAGAAAGATCACATTATTGAGAGCTATCCGATGAATTTATGTGACAACTGACGAGAATTATCGAAGTTTTAGTTGCTTCTCATGAGATACCTTTGAAATTTAAATTGTTGGATAAGCCATTGTTTGCTTGTATCATTTGTAACTCGGGATTGGACTATGAGTCTGGTGACCCCATAAATACTGTGTTGGGAAGTGCAGCTCACACCCGAACTATATATATTGTCCGAATATCCAACAACGCTAAGTAAAAGTATTTCCCAAGCCACATGAAAATGTCATTGAAAATACTCTAATTGCGATAGATTATCACTCTAGCATTATTTTTAAATTAATTCATAATTCGACTGAATTGCTAGTCTCCGGATTGAGGCATAAGGCATTGTTTGTTTGCATACATCGTTGTCATTGGTATAATCACTTTACTTTTATCTATCTTGAAGGTTATATGTTGATCATAACCACCCAGACACACGTCCATCGAGCATTAAGAAAGATCACATTATTGAGAGCTATCCGATGAATTTATGTGACAACTGACGAGAATTATCAAAGTTTTAGTTGCTTCTCATGAGATACCTTTGAAATTTAAATTGTTGGATAAGCCATTGTTTGCTTGTATCATTTGTAACTCGGGATTGGATTATGAGTCTGGTGACCCCATAAATACTGTGTTGGAAAGTGCAGCTCACACCCGAACTATATATATTGTCCGAATATCCAACAACGCTAAGTAAAAGTATTTCCCAAGCCACATGAAAATGTCATTGAAAATACTCTAATTGCGATAGATTATCACTCTAGCATTATTTTTAAATTAATTCATAATTCGACTGAATTGCTAGTCTCCGGATTGAGGCATAAGGCATTGTTTGTTTGCATCATTTGAATGCTAAAATAGACAGAGAGCATGTTGGTCCCTATAAAAAATGTGATTGGTTGCATATTATGTGTGCAGTTTCCATATCTCGACCGTACTCTAAACGATTATTTTACCATAATTTACTAAGCTTTATATAGGTGGTATTGAAATTAGTACAGACCGTACGGTATTGTTATCTTGGTCTTTATTTAGAAACCCATGAACAACCTCAAATTTGAACCGGATAGTTAATCTCACGACTAATAGTCTCGTAACCAAACAAGACGTAGCGGGTTTAGCATGAGTATATGTCATAATTGAGTGGTGCAAAGTGATGAAAAGAATTAAAATAAGGTAGTGAACATTGCAATTACTCATTGTTACTACTATTATATAATCTCATTTGTTTTCGACATCTTCACTAAAGGCCACAAATGGCTTTCTTCTTCTCAACACCACTTCACCAACTATGTAAGTATTCTTCCCCTTTCTCTCACTACAATTTCCACTCTCTCTCTACTCAAAAACACCCCCTTCAACTAGGGTTTTATCCACTTTTAGCTAAAACACAAGTTAGTGACATTGAAACTAGAAATTCCACCACCAATAACAAGACTATTGAGAAATCCCTTTCTGGGTATTGCTTATCTGATGATGATAACAAAAGGGTAGCTGAAAATTTTGGAAAAAATGGTGTTGAAAATGGGAGAGAAAGAGACATTGGTCATTTTGATACTAAAAATTCCACAACCAATAACAGGACTGTTGAGAAATCCCTTTCTGGGTTTTGCTTATCTGATAATGATAACAAAAGGGTAGTTGAATATTTTGGTAAAAATGGTGTTAAAAATGGGAGAGAAAGAGAAATTGGTTCTAAAAAAAACACCTCTAATACCACTTATGATAGGACTAATGTGAAATTCACTTCTGGGGTTTGTTCATCTGTGGATGAAAACAAAAGGGTAGTGGAAAAAAATGGGGATAATGGTTCTAAGAATGGTTCTAAAGGTGGGATTTTTATGAAAAAGTTGAATAATGAAGTTAGGGGAAATGGGGTTGGTTTGGTTGTAGGGGAAAATGTGGATAGGAGTTCTAAACAAAAGATAAGAGTTTCTCCTAGGAGCTCTAAAAATGAGAATTTTGTGAAGAAGTTGGTTAGCGTTATTGGGAAAAATGGTTCTGGTAAAGGAAGAGAATTTGGTTCTGGGAAGTCTCCTAGGAGTTCGAAAGGCGACGTTTTTGTGAAAAAATGGAATGAAGAAGTAGCCGAAAACGGTGCTGGTTTGGTTGTAGAGAGAAGTTTGGAAAAGGGTTCTAGAAAAAGGAGTGGAATTGAGTTCGGAGTTTCCACGAGAGGTCCTAAAGGTGAAAATTTTATGAAAAAATCGAAGAATGTTGATGTGAAAAAACAGAAGGGTGTAAATAAGGAGAAAAATGGTAAGACGGATAAGAATAAGGTAACTGAGTCACCGGGAGTTATGGAGAGAGCTGATTTGGATATGTGCTCTAAAAGGGGGGACGTAATGGGTGCCCTAAATCTATACGATAAGGCGCAAATAGAAGGTGTGATTGTGGGCCAATATCATTATTCAGTGTTGTTGTATTTATGTTCTTCTGCAGCTATAGGTGTTGTTAGTCCTGCTAAGAGTGGTAAAGATAGTCGAAGTTTGAACAACAGTGAGGCTTCTAGTTTAAATTCTATAGGTCCGAATGAAAACACAGAAATTTGTAATGATGACTTCGCTAACAAGGAATTGAATAGTCACATTTCTAAGAATCGAAAACCTAAGGTTTTAGATAGAGTAGGAGAGGTTAACAACGAAGTTATAAATGGGACAATTCGATTAAGTGATGATTTTAGAAAATACGCACTCAAAAGGGGGTTTGAAATCTATGAAAAAATGTGTTCGGAAAAGGTAGCGATGAATGAAGCAAGTTTGACATCGATTGCCAGAATGGCTCTGGCAATGGGAGATGGTGACATGGCGTTTGATACAATAAAGCAAATGAAAGAATTAGGGATTAACCCTAGGTTAAGATCCTATGGTCCAGCTTTAACTGCGTTTTGTAATAGTGGGAACATTGATAAGGCGTTTTTAGTAGAAAAACACATGTTAGAGCACGGTGTATATCCAGAAGAGCCCGAATATGAAGCACTTTTGAGAGTCAGTATAGAAGAGAATAGAAGTGATAAGGTGTATTATTTGTTACACAAACTAAGATCAAGTGTAAGACAAGTATCTGAATCTACTGCGGATTTGATTGAAACATGGTTTAACTGCGAAGAGGCTTTGAAAGTAGGAAGAAAGAAATGGGATGAGAGTGATATAAGGAAGGCGATTCAGAGAGGAGGTGGGGGATGGCATGGGGAAGGTTGGTTGGGTAAAGGAAAATGGAATGTTGCGAGAACAAATGTTGGAGTAGATGGTTTTTGTAAATGCTGTGGGGGGAAATTGGCCACTATAGACCTTGATCCTGTGGAAACTGAAAAGTTTGCTGAATCTGTCGCGTCTATAGCTACAAAGAGAGAAAAATCAAGCTTTCAGAAATTTCAAGTATATTTTACTGCCACTTTACGCATTTCTTTAATAATAAGTGGTATGGTTTTCTTAGTTTTGTACCAAGGGGTAAAGGTGTGTAATTGTTAAATTGAATAAAAAAATTATTTATATGAAATTTAAAATGCGGTCTTTTGCTTATCAATTCCTATTAGAAAGCAACTAGGAGAACAACAAAATTGGAATGAAAATGAAAAGATAATAACAAAGGGAAACCACGCATAAATAATATCATTGAATGAAAAATTATTAGAAGAAAGACGGGCACCTTTCTGCTGAATTGTAGATATTTTTTTAATTAAAATTGTGAAAGAATTGATTTTACTTAGTGATATGGATTTTTTTGATGAAAGACATATGTGTACTATGCAGAAATGGCTAGATTATTATGGACCGTTTGAAGCTGTTGTTGATGCAGCAAATATTGGCCTTTATAGCCAGAGGAAATTTAAACCATCCAAGGCAAGTTTTATTAAACTCTTGTTTTGGAAAATTGAAACCCTTTTCCTTCTATTTAGATTATAGCAATCGTGCTTTCGTTTTTAATCTCTGCAGGTGAATGCTGTTGTGAATGGAATTCGTCAAATGCTCCCATCAAAAAAGTGGCCACTCATTGTTTTACATAATAGGCGTGTCACGGATGAAAATATGGATAAACCCATGAACAAGGCAATTGTTGAAAAATGGAAAAATGCCGATGCACTCTATGCCACACCTACTGGATCAAATGATGATTGGTGAGACAGATTTATGGTTATGATTCACATCACCTATTTAGAATTCGGTAGTTCTGATTCTTTTTTGTAAAAAAAATATATCCTGAGACTGCTATATATGGTTATGATTTATGCTTCAGGTACTGGTTATATGCAGCTATAAAGTATAAGTGCTTACTTGTGACCAATGATGAGATGAGAGATCATTTGTTCCAACTTCTGGGAAATGATTTTTTTCCTAGATGGAAAGAGAGGCATCAAGTGAGTAAATGAACTTCTTTCCTTTAGACTATATTCTCATGTTGTTATCTTGAAAGTCAATTAATCCTTTGTCTTTTTCTCCAACCCAAACTTTTCAAGAGCAGTATAAATAGAATCAAAATATTGACTATTAGAAAATGACTAAATCAAAAAGTAAATATATATTATATCTATAATAATTCTATGACACTGGCATTTCTCTTTGTGCTGATAGGTGCGTTTCAATTTCTCTGAAACGGGTCCATTGTTCCACATGCCACCCCCTTGCTCTGTCGTAATTCAGGTTATTTCTTTCACCTCACTTATATGATTCAATCCTTCTCGTAATATGCAGTGAATAACAGGAATTATTATCTCTTTGATTCTGCTCTTGATACTTTTCACCTTCTGTTCTTGTTTTCTTTCTTTTCTTGACTGAAAACTATGGAAATTGTAGAAACTACATCCTTTTATGTGATGTGATTTGAACACGGAAACAAATTTCCGCAGGTCTATAGAACTGGATGATTTTGAAGAATATTTCTTTAAAATGTTTGCAAAGAGTTTGTAATTCCATATTTCTGTTGCTTTTTTCAAAGTATGAGAAGGGTGTTCAGAAACATAACCTCTTGGAGATTAAATGTCTTCTTCTTCTCCTAACTCCATCCTTAATGTAACTGCTGAACGATCATTATCTACGTAATTATGTGAGCATATTAAATGTTTGAGCCCTGGTATGTTAACAGGAATCAGAGAAAGGTCATTGGCATATTCCTATGGCATCTGAGTATGAGTTCACAGAAGAAAGAAAATGGCTATGCGTGACACGTCATGGAACTGTGGAAAAACAAAAATCTACAACCATGCATGGAGGTAGGCACTAACTTAGAAGAAACTTTGTTAATTTTTAGAAATAAACTTAGACAATAGGCACTTCAAAATGGGGTGAAAATGCAAAAATCTTATCTTTCAAGACTGTAGTATTTAGTATATTTGCTAAAGTTAGTGCACTGATTAATCTCTTTGGATGAAGCCAATCTTAGTTGTAATATAGTGAAATCCATTGGAGTGTATGATTTTTTAAATGTTTGCATTTGTGAACTAAAGCAGTCATATCATTTTCATGTTATAATAAAGTGTTTTTATCAGCAGAATTTGCTTCATCGGTCCAGGCAAGTTGCAAGTGTAAACTTTTTGATTCCCCATGTTCCGTTTTTTTCGTTAAAACTTAAAACAATGCAAGTATTATCGATTTTGCAAGAATCAGATTACTTTTGAGCAAGGTCTTTCTTATGTTAAGGAAACAAAAATTAGCATATGCTATCTATCAGGTATTTATTTGGGGTTTGTTTGCCTGCTTCTTTTGAGCAAAAGTAGCTGGCTTGTTTGAGAGTGAGAAAAAAGATAAGGTCGTCCAGCTTCAAACTTCTAGACTTTTCAGGCCAGACCGCATGGTAAAAAGAAAACATGTTTTAAGTTTTAAACTGATCAACCAAATGTATTGCAGCTAATAAGCCGAAATAACAAGTAAATGGGTGAAAAAGCTGCAAGCAATAAAGCCCTTAGTATCTTCTTGATTTTCCGGTCAGGAAGCTCATCTTCCTAAATCACATGGTCAGATATAAATGGGAACACACCCATCAAAAGTGTACCACAAGAAGACAGCGATGGCAAGATTTCATCTACAACAGTCGTTTCTTCAAAATGTTCCACAATTCTGCGAGATCTTGAGGCTGCAGAGAAGCTTGGTGAATGTGTTGTAAGTTTCGAGATTTAAAAAAAATAAAACTCCCTTTTTTTTTCTTCGGCTGATTTATTGTAGAATCGTATCAACAAATTCTATAGAGCGAAAATAGGACCCCTTGGGGATAATCTAATTTTTGAAGGTCGACTTTGATATAGTTCCCATTGTGTATACTACTGTAGAAATTAGTCAGCTTTTGAAGGTTATGTTGCTGTGAATCTTGTACTGTTGTTCCTTCATTAGAAAACCTTGTTGGGAGTAATTTTGTTTAAATGCTTCGTGCCTGTGCTTATTGTATGTCAATTTGGTTGTAACCATTTTTTTTGAAGTGAAGTTGTGCACGAGTTACAGAGATATAGTTACTCTTGAAATTGAGTACAATGCAAAATGAAGCAACCCATATATGTTTATCTACAATTAATCATCGAGTTGTAAAAAGAAAGTAAAATAGGAATTTTGCGGATAGTTTTATCTGAACTTGGACGATTCATTAAGCAATACAAGAAGATAGATGCATAAGTGGACTTAGCCCGGCCATTGCACCAGCAATTGAAGTTACGTATTGGTAACATTGGCTTCTTTCCTGGTTACACTATCTCAAGTAAGAACATTAACATCGTGCAGATTCATTCAATAAAACAAGGATTAAATCGTTTGTGTCATGTAAGGCATAGATCCTAGAATAAAGCCAATTGTTATTTCTTCTTTGATGATACAACCAATGTGTTATAAAGTAAAATATCGTTTTCTTATATATTTTGGCTTACGTACATAACATTGTTAAAATAGGAAACTTGCCCATTTCTCCATTCTATGTACACCCCAAACAAGAGCTAAGCTTTCATTTAGTTTATATCATGTTAAAACACTTCTTTTTTATTAGAATCGATATGGCTACATTCCTGAAAGTATAGAAAATCCGCATCACTGCAGATTGCACTTTATTGAACTCTAAAATTCAACTACAAAAACTGACAACCAAAAGAGGACTAAACATATGACAAAACACCAAAAATCGCGATTAAAGGGATGGACGTTGTTATTGCAGATAACATGGTTAAATAAACTGGACAAAACGCCAAAAATTGCGATTAAAGGGATGAAAACTACTTTGATTTCCCTTTATGATCCTTTACTAAAAGATCCCTTGCTTGAAGATCCCTTTTTGCCCACATTCTTATAAGGCGACTTTTTAGGTTTCAACTTGCTTGAGGTTGATGATGACCGCGCTTGCTGATTATTTTACTTCTTATCGCTCTTTATGTTATACATGTTAACAGCCTATTTGAAACAGAAACAAATAAGTTAAACAAAGACCAAAGGAAATTAGAGTTCAACACAGAAAAAAAAAAACATTTTAAAAAGCTTGTACTTACCTTTACGACAGGAACATGGAATAAGGGTGGGGTATTGAATCAGGAAACCATTGTAAACAGGAACATGGAATAAAATAAAATAACATAAAATAGAGGAGATCTTTGGTTGCTGCTTTCAAGCAAATAAGCTGGATCTTTTGTTTAAAATAAAAGTAGGACTACTCCGAAGAACTTGGGTTGGCTATATGGAACCAAGTGAGACTCGGATAAAGTTAGATTTCTAAGTTTCTCAGGAAAAAAATGAGTTCATTCAGCTGTAAATCTTTAGCTTAGCCAAAAATCTAGAAAGTGCAGATTTTAAGCTGGTCAAGCAAACAAAAACCTCAAAGGCTGGTTCGTCATACGCAATTATAAATAATGACAAAAAAGTTAAATAAAACAATAATGAGCCAATTAATTCAAAGCATGAGTGCGAGAGACGAGAGCGTACTGGCTTCTCTCTAGGCAATCGTGTAGTAGGTTCAGGCAATGTAACGAGGGGACCATCTGCATCTTCAGTTGCAGGCAAGTTAAAAAGAGCATCTGCAACAGCTTGGACTAACTCTGTTGATCCCCTTCCCAGTCATTCTTTCACAAGCTCCTCTCTGTGTATATTTACATATAACTATATTTTTACAATAAGGCCTCATGAAGTTATACACAGGGTTATGTTAAGAGTCATAATCCGAAAACATTAAGACGAGAATCATTTAATTGTTTTACAAAATTCCAAACATCAGTAGCATTTCATATTTAACATCCCTTATAAATGACTGTAGATGAAATAATGTCGACCAATTAACAAGGGCTCGATTACAATCCCGTCATTCCATGAATGTTCTAAAACATATCTAAACAAAATAGACTTGCAAACCAACATTAAAAAGATGCAGCAGCTGTCCATGCAACCAGCCCTAATCGGCAGGTTCACACACTATCAGAATAATATAGCAAGTAGATATAAGGGCTCGATTACAACCCCGTCATTCCATGAATGTTCTAAAACCTATCTAAACAAAATAGACTTGCAAACCAACATTAAAAAGATGCAGCAGCTGTCCATGCAACCAGCCCTAATCGGCAGGTTCACACACTATCAGAATAATATAGCAAGTAGATATAAGGGCTCGATTACAACCCCGTCATTCCATGAATGTTCTAAAACATATCTAAACAAAATAGACTTGCAAACCAACATTAAAAAGATGCAGCAGCTGTCCATGCAACCAGCCCTAATCGGCAGGTTCACACACTATCAGAATAATATAGCAAGTAGATATATGTATCCTAGTTATTATCATTAATAACATAAGGCATCAAGAGCTCAAACATAAAATATGTATTCTAATTACGGGAATGTAAATCCATAACTAGCTCGCATATACATGTAAAAGTACAGTCACTTTGTAAATTATCCATTACCCTGCAACTAATTTAGGCTCAGTTACCAATCAATTAAAAAAATTGTTCTTCTCCCACCAGAAGTAGATATAATATGAGGATAATAACTGCAGAAACATAATAAGTAGTCTAGCATGCATTAACTTCAAATTTACCCTAAAATGACAAATTAATTAAACTCAGAGACATCCCCAAATCACACAGCTAAAACATATATAATCATGTGTGTAAGTAGAAAATCATAATACTAACTGACAATAAATTTAAAAAGCGCAAAGAGTCATTAAATTTGCGTGCAATCACCATCAAGAATCGAGAATTTTACATAACTCTACATCCATAAAGTTAATTATAAAGGTAAAACGACATTGCATCATATATTATTTACCAAATACTTGAAAGCGATAAAGCAAAGAAAATGTAAAATACAGCTAAAACATGAAATGTATATCAACTTGTAAACATAGTAACAAATGGCGAGCCCTAAGGCACAAAAAAACATAAAATTAGCAAATGCAAAAGAAACATTATAATCCCCACTGGAAGCAGCAACTAAGTATATATTTATGATTATATCAATCTTTTTATACAGAAAGAAAACTAATGCTGACTTATAACAAACCCTAGGGGACAAAAAATCATCAAACTCAAAACAATGAAATTTGTTCCGACCAGAAACAGCTAAAATATGGTATTCACATCAACTTATAAACAAAATTAAGAGTAATACTAACAAACAAAGAACCCTGAGGAACAAAAAGGCATCAAATTTATCAAATACAAAAGAAATCATTATTATCCCCATTAGAAACAACTAAAACATGAGTTTTAATCAATTTATAAATAAAAATAAACCCCAGTGATATTCACATCACCTTTTAAACAAAATCTAGAGCAATACTCACAAATAACGAAAGGCACAAAAAGGAATCAACTTTGTTAAACACCAAACAAATAAAAGTCTAAAGAGTAAGATAGAAGGAAACCCAAAATCCTAATATAAATATAAATTACATGAGATTTGCATTTACATGTAAAATATAATATTGAGTATATTATATGTTATCAAGACTGATTTGTTATTGAATGTAAATAAGTATTTGTTTCTGTAATATTTTATATTCAGTGGACTAAATAGAACTAGACTGTTACTGATAAGTTTGTAAATCATAGGACTAAATAGAAACTATGTTGTAAATATATATATATGGATGTACACAGAGAAATAAGATAGTTTTCAGTATTTTCATTATAATCTCTCTCTCTATACATATGTGTATACTAGCGGACCTGCCCATCCGATGAGTGTGAATTCAAAAAATATATATGTAACCCGTTATGGTAGAATCTTTGACGAAGGGATGAACAATTAAAATAGTACCTGTAGGAGAGAGAACAAATTCTTCAATGAAAATAAAGTGGAATCTAGTTTCAGGAGAGGGGGAAAGAAGAGAGAGAAATAATGATGGTAGTTTATGATTTTAATTAGTAAACGTTAGATTAGATAAGAGCAAGATAAGTTATTTTTTCCTATTTTAAATTTTAAATCATGGAGCAGTTAAGCCTTTGTTATTTTTGTAATTTCTATAATTATAAGGGTCTTTTAGTAATTAGTTATTTCAAGGCTTCATAAGGGGTCTTTACATAAAGTAATAGTAAGATATATATCTCGTATAATTTCAGTCATATCTTGATCTTTATAAGACCACGCTTATACAATTCCACATGGTATCAGAGCGTTGATTGGCTCTTTCGCTGTTCTTATCCAGAATTCTGGGTTTCTATTATTGGAGGGGTTTTTTTTAGGGTTCTTGTTCGACAAATTTGGGGTTTTTGTTTGATTGGTTGTTTTCTCTTCGATTCAATCGGTTCTACGCTTGGTATTCACTACATCTCTCCTTTCTTTTATATTTCTTAGGTCTGTTAATAATTATATTATCAGATATTTGAATATTGGAATTAGGGTTTCGTTTTGATTTCTGGTTGTTATTAATTGGGAATCTTGATTTCAAGATTATGTCAGGATCAAAAGAAAATCAAATAGGGAATAATTCTAGGGTTAATAATAATCTTCCTGTCACTACTATGAGTCCTTATTTCATTGGTTCTAATGAAAACACTAGTACCAGCTTAGTCAATCCTGTTTTGAATTGTCTTAATTTTTATTCTTAGAGGAGAGCAATGGAAATTTCAGTAGGTGCTAAATCAAAATTAGGTTTTGTTACTGGTTCTTTATCTTGCCCACCTGAGAGTGATCATATGTATGGGGCTTGGTTGCAGTGTAATTTGATTGTCATGTCCTGGATCATAAATTCGGTTAATAATGAGATAGGACAATCTATTTTATATATTGATAGTGCATCTAAGATGTGTAAAGAATTGACAGAAAAGTTTGTCCAGGGTAGTGAAGCTAGGATTTATGAATTACATCATGATATTCATACAATGGTTCAAGATGATCTTTCTGTATCTTCTTATTTTACCAAACTAGAAACTTTGTGGAACCAACTGAGTGTTTTAAGTCCTATACCTAGGTGTACTTGTGGTACTATTGGTAGTTGTGGTTGTAATTTCATGGCTGCTATAATAGCAAGAGATCATAGGGTGTTTAAAATGATTTTTTTTAATGGGTTTGAATGAGAAATTTGCTCATGTGAGAAGCCAGATTTTGTTAATGAAACCACTCCCTAGTGTGAATGATATGTATCAGTTAATGGGACAAGAGGAGAAACAACATAATATAGGTGTTCATGCAGTTGTTAATCATCAAAATATTGTTCTTGCTTCTCAATTTAACCAAGTTAGTCATGTTAGGGGTTCAACTAGTCAGGGTTTTAGGCCACCTATATCTGCTGCAAATAATTTCAGACCTTTTAGGCCTAGTATGGGGAGGGGTAATCCTATAAAGTGTTCACACTGTGGTTCTAACAGGCATACCAAAGATAGGTGTTACAGGTTACATGGCTATCCACCAGGTTGGACACCAAGGCCAATAGGGTTTAGTCAATGTTTTTCTGGAGGTAATATGGCATACCAAGTTTCATATCAAGGGTATGATAGTCATGAGGATGATGGAATGCCACCTATGCCTAATTTTGACATAGAAGAAATCCTACTCCTCTACATATTCAAGGGTCTATTGATCAAGGGAAGAAGCAAGACACTGGACAACAACAAGCTGTAAATACTTCTACTGCACTGTCTAACATGGTGTATACTGGCATGACAGGTATGCCTATAACCTGCTCAACTTTTCTTTTAGATAAAAATAAACATGCATATAATTATAATTTATGGATTATTGACAGTGATGCAAATGAACACATGGTAGCTTCTTTAAGTCATCTTAGTCATTATAAATCAGTTGATTCTCAAGTTAATCTACCTAATGGACAAGTTGCTGCAGTAACTCATATAGGAAGTGTGTTTTTTAGAAATGGAATAGTGTTAAAAAATGTCATTTGTGTTCCTTCTTTTGGTTACAATCTTGTTTCTGTCAATAAGCTAGCTAGGTATTCTCATTATTCTTTGTTATTTGATTTAAATGCATGTTATATTCAGGACCGGGTATCCTTGAGGATGATTGGTAGGGCAGAAGTAGAGAATGACTTATATGTTTTCATAAGAAAGGGTGTTCATAGATCATCTCATATTAGTTGTAATAGTTCTTTCTTACACAAAAAGCCTAATATTTGGCATTTTAGACTAGGACATCCTTCTATATCTGTCTTAAATTTGATTTCAAATGATGTAAAAGTAAAATTTACTGTTCAAAATTGCACTCCTTGTGATATTTGTCACCTTGCCAAGCATCAAAGATTAAGTTTTCCATTAAGTAGTACTCATGTTAATAATGCTTTTGATCTTATACATTGTGATATTTGGGGTAATTATTCTGTTCCTACTTATAATGGTTTTGTTTATTTCATGACTATAGTGGATGATTATACTAGGTGTACTTGGGTGTTTTTATTAAAGCATAAGTCTGAAACATCAGTAATATTACATGAGTTTTGTAAAATGGTGGAAACTCAGTTTAATGGTAAGATAAAAATATTGAGAAGTGATAATGGGACTGAGTTTAACTTAGTGGATTTTTATTCTAAAAATGGTATTATTCATCAAACTAGTTGTGTAGAAACACCACAACAAAATGGTATAGTAGAAAGAAAACATCAACATTTGTTAAATGTTGGTAGAGCTTTAAGATTTCAGTCCTCTTTTACCTATGAAATTTTGGGGAGAATGTGTATTAACTGCAGCTTATATTATTAATAGAACACATACTCCTTTATTAACCAATAAAATTCCATATGAGGTTCTTTATGGCCATAAACCTACTTGTAATCATTTAAAGGTATTTGGATGTTTGTATTATGCTAGTACCTTAAAAAGAAATAGGTCTAAGTTTGATGCTAGAGGAAGAAAATGTGTTTTTCTGGGATATGGAACAAGTACAAAAGGTTATAAATTGTTAGATCTACATACTAATGAATTTTTTCTAACCAGGGATGTTATTTTTTATGAGGAAGTTTTTCCTTTTCAAAAACAAACTCAAGAACATTCTTTGATAACAATGATGTTAATAATGATAATGATAATGTTTCTAATGTTCAGGAAACTCATAATACAGATAATGATTCTGTTATTATGCCTATTAAGAGGACAAAAAGAATTGGTAAAGCTCCTGCTTATTTACAAGATTATCATTGTAAAATAAGTAATAATCTTTTACCTACATCAAATCTTGTTCATGCTTTAAGTTCTTGTATTACATATGATAACATTTCACATGTTTATAAATCTTTTTGTTTATCTGTTTCTTCTGCTGTGGAACCTAAAACTTATCAGCAGGCTAGCACAAATCCATTATGGATTAAAGCAATGAAAGATGAGATTATAGCTTTGGAAGTTAATAAAACTTGGTTATTAACTGAATTACCTAATGACAAACAACCAATTGGTTGTAAATGGGTTTTTAAAATTAAACATAAAGCAGATGGGTCAATAGAGATGTATAAGGCTAGGTTAGTAGCTAAGGGTTACACACAACTTGAAGGAATAGATTATGAAGCTACTTTTTCATCTGTTGCTAAAATGACTACAGTTAGGTGTTTTTTAGCTGTTGCAGCTTCTCAAAACTGGTTTTTAGTTCAAATTGATGTTAACAATGCTTTCTTACATGGTGAACTAGAAGAAGAAGTTAATATGTTGCCACCACCAGGTTTTTTACAAAACAATAAGAAGTTAGTTTGTAAATTACAAAAATCCTTATATGGATTAAAACAAGCATCTAGACAGTGGTTTTCCAAGTTAAGTAGTGCACTTTTATCTTTTGGTTTTCAGCAGTCAATTGCAGATTATTCTATGTTCACTATCTCTAAAAATGATAGTTTTTTAGCTTTACTGGTGTATGTGGATGATATTATTCTAGGTAGTTCATCACAAGAGTTGATAACAGATGTTAAGTTTTTTTTGGATAATAAATTCAAATTGAAAGACTTATGGAATTTAAGGTATTTTTTAGGACTTGAAGTAGCAAGAAACTCAACAGGTATTCACATTTGCCAACCTAAATATGCACTAGAGGTTTTAGCAGATACATGTTTATTAGCTTCTAAACCAACCTCTTTTCCAATGGACACCAAACAAAAGTTCACAAATTCTGATGATAATTCTTTTGAGGACATTACTTTATATAGAAAACTGGTTGGTAAGTTATTGTATCTGACCATTACCATGCCAGACATTTGTTATTCAGTTCATGTGCTGAGTCAATTTTTAGCAGCACCAAGCCAGTCACACTATGCAGCTGCATTGAGAGTTCTCAGGTACATAAAGAAAGATCCAGCTCAAGGTATATTTTTCTCTTCTAAATTTTCTTTGGATTTACAAGCATTTAGTGATTCTGATTGGGCTGCATGTGTAGATACTAGGAGGTCAGTTACAGGGTTTAGTGTTTTTTTTAGGCAAATCTCTTATATCATGGAAGAGTAAAAAGCAAAAGGTAGTTTCAAGAAGTAGTGCTGAGGCTGAATACAAGGCATTAGCAGTTACTAGTTGTGAGGTTTTATGGTTACTTAGTTTGTTAAAAGACTTAGGGATTAAAATAGAAAAATCCAGTTTCTTTGTTTACAGATAGTAAATCTGCTCTTGCTTTAGCTTATAATCCAGTAAATCATGAGAGAACCAAACATGTTGAAGTTGATTGTCATTTTATTAGAGATTTGATTGTTAAAAAGGTTATTCATCCTCTTCATGTCAATACTACTAACAATATTGCAGACTTATTTACCAAAGCTCTTGTAGCAGCTTCTTTTCAGCATTTATTATTCAAGATGGGTGTACTGTCTCTCCACAATCCATCTTGAGGGGGGCATATTGAGTATATTATATGTTATCAAGACTGATTTGTTATTGAATGTAAATAAGTATTTGTTTTTGTAAGATTTTATATTCAGTGGACTGAATAGAACTAGACTGTTACTGATAAGTTTGTAAATCATAGGACTAAATAGAAACTATGTTGTAAATACATATATGGATGTACACAGAGAAACAAGATAATGTTTTCAGTATTTTCATTATAATCTCTCTCTCTATACATGTGTATATATATATCTCGTATAATTTCAGTCATATCTTGATCTTTATAAGACCACCAGAACGTGACTTATACAATTCCACATATAATATTCCACTTTGAACTCACCTATAAATTAGTCCCAAGTCACTGTCAAATAATAGGCATAAAAAAATTCGTTACTACCCACACTAAAAAACAGCTAAAACATGATATTCATATCAATATACTAACAAAAACAAGATCAATACTAGCTCATAATGAACCCTAAAGGCAACAAAAGATCATCAAAATTCTCCAAAAAAACAAACAAATAATTATGCACAGATAGCAAACACTCTAAAGGACCTAAACCCTAATATTAATATCCATGCACATGTATAATATGAGTTCATCTTTATATAATTCAAATTGCCACAAACTACAGTATAATGCAAAAAAATTAAAATGTACCAACCCTAGTAGAAACAGCAAAACATGAGAATTAAATCAACTTATAAACAAAACCCAAGTGTAATTAATACTAACTCAAAATGCAGCAAAAGATCATCAAAAACTCAACAAAAACGTGCTAAGAGAGGGGGGAAAAACAGTAACCAGGAAGAGAGTAGAGAGGGGAAGTGGTGATTAGTATCGAACGCTTAGATTACCCAGGTCAATCTCATATTGTTGATGTTCCAGTTCCACCATATCTCTCTTGTTTCTCTCTCTAGCTTTGTGGTTTCTGTGTTTGGCTGTAGGTTTTGGGTGGAGAAGGAGTGAGGGTGTTTATAATGTGCATGTAAATATTAGGGTATTTTATGTGAGATATTGTAAAACTTGGGGTCAAAATGTAAATAAACATATATTAGTAGTATTACTCATATAAATTTCTTTTATTCTATTTTGAGACAAAATTGTATCTTATTCTATACAGTATATTAGTAGTAGAATAAGACACAATTATACTCATTCCTTTCCAAAATATAGTTGTATCTTATTTTAATTAGTGACGTCCCTAATTAACTGTCCGATTTTTCAAAATATCAAATAAAATCTCTAACTAATTACCTTTAATTTGCTGCTTCGACTTAACAATGAAAAATTATTAAATTTAACCTTTTCATGTGATATCACATAAAGTAGAGTTAGTTTTCTAAATGGGTCTTCTTAATATTTGTGCACAATCTAAAGAGACAATAAAAATAAAATAAAATTTGGGACATATATATATATATGGGGTAGTATATACTTCTAGTTCTACGTGGTGTTGTTAAGTTTGATTACTTTTTATGACTTTATCAATATGTTAATAATCTTTTTGAATTTTATTTTCATAAATTAATTACTTTTCAAAATATATTTACAAATTTATGTTTTTGTTCTATATTTTATCGAAATTATATAATAAATATAACAATTATTTGATTAATAATTATTGAAATTATATATGTATATTTAAAAATTAGGTTGAAACTCAAAAATCGTGTTATCACTAAAAAAAATACTCAAATAGTGACGGGATTAGTGAAGGTATTTTTTGTTACGAGCTTATTAGCGACGGTTTTTGTGACGGCTTTGTGACAGTTTAATCAATTTGCGACAGACTTATGACAGTTTTTCATTCTCACTAAATCAAACATTATTTTGTAGCGTATATTTCTACCTCTAAAGCAAAAACAAGCGTCTCGTTATACTATCACTTGCTACACTTATACTATCAGTTGCTACACAAGTCACTACAAAAAAATACTCAAATAGCGACGGGATTAGTGACGGTATTATTTGTTACGAGCTTATTAGCGACGGTTTTTGTGACGGCTTTGCGACAGTTTAGTCAATTTGCGACAGATTTGTGACAACTTTTTAAATTAGCGACAGGCTTGTGACAGTTTTTGACTCTCACTAAATCAAACATTATTTTGTAGTGAGTGTCTCATTTAATCTTATTAGTATATTAGTACTACTCATAAAAACCGCGCGAAGAAAAGATTGATAAACCATTATGAATCCCATCATTGAATCAGATAGAATCAAACTATATATAAGGTTCATTTATATAATTTATTAATTATCAGTCAGAAATGTTTTATATTTCAAAATTTTATTAGCGTGTTTGTGTCCATGCACCAGCACATACATCATGGTATATATGTTATAGACTTGTAATAGTACTCATTGCACTTATTGCTTAATTAGTGATTGATTGGGACTTTTTCCGTTTCAATTTACAGTATAATGTGTATACCTTGAACTTAATTTCTCAGTTTACATCAAAGGGAAAAATAACTGATTTGTCACTTTCTAGTTGCCTCTCCAAGTTATTGGCACGTTAATTTGTTATCTAGCAACAAAAACTGGAAAAGAAAACAGTTATCTGAGTACTAAAGCACACATTTATTTATTACTAGCTTGTAAAGGACTAATAAAACACCATCTCAATCAAAACAAGAGTCATGTGATTGTAGTCAATTAACTACAGGGCCACATGGGCGAGCTTTAAAGGTGATAGTAATATTTTAACCGAATCATGCTGCAATTAATTGCATGTTTATGAAAATTATCCATAGTTAAAATAGAGATTAATTCTTAAGAAATGAGGCATGTTACAACTTACATGCAATCTAGCTAGTTTTAGTGTAAATTACATCATTATGAACATGACAAAATAGACTGCACAATATATAGTTTTTTACTAGCACCAACTATTTAAAATGATTATGGGATTGGACGGAATTTTAATAATCATTTCGGAAATAAATAATTTAGAGGGCTGTAAATGCAATTGAAAAGGGGGCATGAATTTAAACCTGCCAGTCTATAACAGTATTTTGCATGCTTATCTTCTTATTAATATAAGCCAACCCAAGAAAAAATGAGACTGTCAAATTTTGGTCATTTTTTTTCAAAAATACCCCCACTCTTTTTTACTAATTACCAATATACATAATATAATTAATTAACTATTTGTACTCAATATATTTTACTAATTACGGATGTATCCTAAATTAATTAACAATTCGTTTTAACCTCCGTAACTATAATAAATTATACCAAATCTGAATATTATGTTAAAAATAAAATATATTACGAGATTTATGTCATTACGCGTATCACACACAACGCGTGGATAACTTTTACCATATATATATATATATATATATATATATATATATATATATATATATATATATATATATATATATATATATATATATATATACACACGCGCGCGCGCCTAGATATATGTTTAGATGCACTTCATAGAGACAGAATAAATTACCGTATCTACTCACCAAACCCTATTAATTATGGTGCGGAAATGAATACATTATTCAAGTGGGAGGTGAAAAAAAAGTAAACAATGTGTCCAAATGGTACAAATGATGAAATGTTTCTAAGCAGAGTACCTGACTCTGAGTCAGGTTTACTCTTTTTTCCACAGCTATTGAATCTGTTATAGTTTAAATTTAATAACAGATCCAATAACTGTGGAAAGCAGAGTAACTCTGAGTCAGAGTCAGGTACTCTGCTTCCGAAATGATCGGCCAAGTATAACTTCCCGTTGTACATTTTGCGCCAGAGCTTCTTAAGATGTGGAAAACCGACAAATTAATCATCATGTAATCCTATAAAATTATTGAATAAAGTAAAGTAGAATGTTGTATGTAAGCCATCAATGTACAGCATGGTTGACTGACACTAGTAATCATTACTATAAACAATGTATAATTATTGGAACAATTAATTTTTAAATGACATTAGCTTCATTTTCATCAATGTATTTTATTTTAATAATTTTTAATTCTACTAGCCAGGAGTAATTTAGTTTTCTTCATATTGGGAAAAATAATTGTTGATCCGGCGTACACCCTCAAACCTTTGTCTACTCATCAGTATGTCGTCTTGTTATTTTGTCTACTCATCAGTATTTCGTCTTGTTATTAACGACACTAGTTAAATGATGGAGTTGGCATTGATCAACCGCGACCTCCTCCCTCGGAACGTGTATACGAGTTCAACAAGACAATAACATAGCATCGACCGATAAAGAAATTCGGAGGAGACTGTAGTATGGCTGTATATAGATCATGTAGGGTTATTTTCACTTTACCATATTTGTTTGATATATATTATTGGTTTTGTCCTTATAACCAATATACCCTACTCTCGATTATAACAATGTCAACATCTATTTTGTGAATAATGAGTAAAACAGGTTACGAGAGGGACAAAATTACAATTCTATTTGCTACTTTGTCCTACGCATTATATATAATTATCATTATCAGAGTTTGTTTTCTCCATTTTCTAGCAGTTTTGGTGTGTATAGAAGCAACCCTTTGATCATTCTCATGTGGTGGACCTAACATTATTAAAGTATCATAAAACCAATGATATATACGCTACAAAATAATGTTTGATTTAGTGAGAGTCAAAAACTGTCACAAGTCTGTCACTAATTTAAAAAGCTGTCACAAATCTGTCGCAAATTGACTAAACTGTCACAAAGCCGGTTCAAAAACCGTCACTAATAAGCTCATAACAAAAAATATCACAACTAATCTTGTCGTTATTTGAGTATTTTTTTTTATAGTGATACTATTCTAACAAATGTGTCATGATCATCATCTATGTTCATTTTTTTTACATCTTCTAACAAACTTTAATCACGAGAAATTACACAAGAATTATTTCTCATTATCGTCAAAATAATAAAATCAACTCTTGATCTATGTGTAGTCTTTAGTTTTTATTTTATACACATACAATGCAAAATGCAGCGACATGATAAGCATTATTGATATTTTCCAATTTTTTAATTTTAATAAGTACAAGTATAATACAGCTATATGATAAGCATTATTGATATTTTCTAATTTTTTAATTTTAATAAGTACAAGTATATTTTTTATTTTAATAAGTACAAGTATAATACAGCTACATGATAAGCATTATTGATATTTTCTAATTTTTTAATTTTAATAAGTACAAGTATAATGAGCAAGTCGGTTAAATACAGGTTATTAATTATAAATAAAAAAACTATAAGAGATGACTATTAATTATAAATAAATAAAAAGTACAAGTATACCAGAACTCGCTAGACATTAATTCAACTTTGACATTGAGAAAATGACTTGTGGAAGATCATTATACTTGATTTTTTCCTTATTTAATAACCATTTTTTATTTCGCCAAATGCTATAAATGAAAGGGAAATGAAAAAGTGGGGAACATAGTGAGATTTGATATTGAACTGTGCATCTTTGTTATTGTTACAATTCAGCTTTGACATTGAGAAAATGACTTATTCCTAAGAAAATAACCAAACTATACTTATTTCCAACTTTTCCTCCTTAGGCTTTTCAAATATCGCATAAAGTTAGGCCGGGTTTGGCAAGTTTTTTTCTTTTTTTCAAAAGATGTTAAAAATAGTAATAGGAAAAAAAGTCTACTTCACATGATATGTAGGGTAGTCTTTGGTACCGTCTTATCTTTTTTTTGCTTACAAGTAACTTTAAAATTAATTTTATTGATTAGTCAATATTTCTTATTTGAACTTATAAATGACAGTGTAAATATACAAACAAATCTTATTATAAAATTTTATGTTTGATAATTTTATTTCAAAAATACAGCAACAAATTCTTACTTTCTCTGTTTTGAGCTTTTGACCCAAAATCTAACTTTTTAATAGCTAAATAAACTAACAAACCACACTCATCTAGTTTTTATTAAGGAAAAAAAGGTAATATAAAAATTCTTACCAAATAGACGCTTAGTTTATTTATTGTTACAACCAAAGTTGCATTGGAATAAGTGCAAGTATTGTATCCGGCAATGATATGGACACAAAACTACATAAATTATTTTTGAGTGAATACTGTTATCGATATTATATATATATACACTAACAATTTCTGCATTATTTAACTTAAATATAGGAAATTTTCTCAACCCACAATAAGTTAATTACACATAATGATTTTTTCCGATTTCATTGAGACCAATTTTAATTCACAATAACCAAAATTTCCAACAGGCGCTTCATAACAAGAATGAAATAACCAATGTACAGTAGTACTTCATAAAAAATTACCCCCGAATTCATTTTTGAAGTGATGTTTAGGACGGGGCGAAAACCCGAAAAAATCGAACCGAAAAAGATCGAAACCGAAAAACCGAACCGATAACCGAACCAAGAAAACGAAAAAAATTCGGGTCGGTTTACAATAAAACCGAACCGAAAAAGACTGAAAAACCAAAAATAAAACCGAAAAACCAAAAATAAAACCGAAAAACCGAAAAAAAAATGAAAACAGACAGAAAAAACCCGGTCCGGTCCAAAAAATAAGAAGACCGAAACCGAAAAAAACCGAACCGAAAAATCTGTTCGATTTCGGTTTCGGTTTTACCAAAAACCGAACCGAATCCAGTCCTAGTGATGTACGTGTACGGTAATACTAACTCCTTCCCGGTGTCATGTATTTTTTTTTTAAAGCCCTAAAATAAGTGTACGTTTTATTTTTTTATTTTTTTAAAAATAACTTTTTGTTAGTTTAAACATAACAAAATTATACTTAAAAGCTCACATTTTAATTAAAATTTATTTTTTATTTAAATTTTTTAATTATTTTAAATATTTAAATAACACGGTTTTCGTAAACGATTATTAATTAGTTTCATAATAATAAATATTGTTTACCCCCAAAATTCTGTTTTTAACCATGATTATTTTTAAAAAAATTTCCCAAAAGGTAGTTATTTTCTCTCTGTCTCTCTCATAACAACTGCACACTCTCTCTCTAAAACTCTGATTCTCTTTCCAAATCAATGACCAAACCAACCCTTTTAGGTATCTCTATCATTAAAAAATCATTTCTTTTTTAACACCATTATTATATAGATAACCTCACTACATGATTGCTTTTGCCTGTTCTATTTAACTATATTTAACAACAGTATATCTTCTATACATACTATATAAGGAAACAAATACTCTAATTTTATTACTAGTTTTTTAAACTCAACAATTGCCAAATTAGAAGTGGGTACACTAATAAAAAGTCAAAATTCGCCGGCGATTTAGTCTTTTTTCTTTTGGATCTGAGCTTCTCTCTCTAAAAACACATGCTGGTTATCCTTTTTTGTTAAGTTTTATGGTTTTTTGGTCAATTCTTTATAATGGGTTTATGGCATTGTGAGTTTTGTTTCTCAGTTTTTTTTTATTTTAAAGTTTTTAAATTTTTGTGTGATTTGATCACAGATAGAGACTAATGGGAACAAAATTGAGCTGATCAGAGTTTGGGGAACCACTCGGAGATTTTGGTATTTTCCTCTAAATTTTGTGTTTATTTCTTTTTAATTTTTTTTTCTTATTACAGTTACATTTTTCTGAATAATTGTAGAAGTTGGTAAAATGTGCATTTTTAGATCCATAATTTGCAACTATACATATAGGTAGGGGCGGAAATAGAATTTTTTTCTCTCGTAATTATAGGGTGTTGAAAGGCTAAAATCGATAAAAATAAAAATAAAGATATGTGGTAAAAGATCAACTTTTTCTCCCGGGGCTTGCTTGGTTGCAGCTTTAAAGCTCAACATTTTCCGTAATTTGCATTTTTATCATTGCATTTGGTTAGTCTGCTTAAAGACTAGTTTTTGTTTTTTTTTGACTGAAAAATTTAAAAGTCATATTTAGTTGCCTCATTTTTTGCAGCCAAACAAGCTTACAAGTTCTGGTAGGATCTCTGGTTCTCTTGTTCATATAAGTAGGTTCTTGGAATAGTATTGAATTGGTAGAAATGAAATGGGGTACCATTCGAATTTTGTAATTGGAAATTAGTACTCATAGTATAATGATATTGACATATTCTTGCTGATTTGTTTTATTTAGCCGGCACCTGATTCTTATATTGTTGGCGGTTTAGTGTAACAATGCCTAAGCAAAGTTGTTTATATGCAATTTTCTGTATACATCCCATACCTATCACAATCACCCATTAGACTAAGCATGTCTGCAAGGCTACTCTATGCAAGTTTCGTCAAATTTTGGACTTTAGCCTTTTGTAATCATACTTAAAATCTTTGACTCATTTTGAAAGCGATTTTTTTTATTACAGAATATGCCTCAAGATGGGCTGAGGTCGGCTGTTTACAGATCATTTGTCAAATGCGATGATCCAAAAGGCATAGCGGAGTATAAGACAATGAGAAGATCCAAAACTAGTTCCAAAAGTATCGAGGGTGTTTCAGAAACCAAAACAAATACAAACGATATGAATCATTCACCTCTAGGAAACACAGGAAAGGGAAAGAAAAAAATCGATTTAAAAACTATTCCTCAACAAGAGTCTGCTAGAACGTCTTCGTCACATCTCAAGGAGGTTTCTAAAGAGGCACAGAAGTTGAACAAAGTGAAAGATACAAACTCAAATGGGATGAGATTTGATCGTAACTCGAAAGAAATTGCAAAAGATTTGTTAAAAGGGGCTCTTGATTTGCAAGAGTCTCTCATGATGCTTAATAAGTTGCAAGAGGCTTCTCATTACATGAATAAGTTTCGAAAAAAGCCAAAGGTCAAAGATGATAAAATAGAAGAACAAGCTAAAATGGCGAGATCGAAATCAGAAAAATACGTAGGTTATAATGACCAGACGGGTTTCCAAAAGTCGAGACTTTCTGTTGATGCGTCATCGAAGGATTGCTATGATGAGCTAAGGACCATGTTAAGGGACAGCCTTGCTAGACAAAACCTTTTACCCCCAAATTTTCATGATAAGAAACCGGACTTTCCCCAAGGGAAAATACTAGATACTATGGTGGATATACCCTCTACTAGCTCAACCCAATCATCGACGATGAATTTTATTAGCTTCACCTCATCTGACAACTCGTTCTCGTCGGATAGTACCAAAAGATCAAAGGGATCAAATTTGATTGCCAAGCTTATGGGCCTCGAGGGTATCCCTTCACCACAAGGGTTCATATCTTCGCCCAAAAGGTTTGAGATTGAAACAATCGCAGGCCCAAGAAGGCCTATGTTTGAAATTGATACAGCAAAGGTGAAAAAGCCTCAGTTAGATACATACATGGATGATATTGAGGAAAAGAGATTAAAAAATATTGTCGAAACTATGCGATACAAAGGGCTACTCAAAGGGAAATTCAGCAAAGAAGTGAGTGAACAGTCGACTTATTCAACTGGTAACAACAATAAGAGTAAAAATGTTCTGATTGAGGATTCCCCCCCTATTGTAATTATGAAGCCTATGGATGTGTCAAGAGCTGAGCCAGAAGAAAATGATTCGCATAAATGGGTTCGAAAGTCGAATGAAATGAGTAGAGGGGCTGTGGATTTCGATGAGGTGTGTAGGAGATTAAGAGGCGATAATATTCCGATGAAATTACAAGGGTTTAGAGAATTTAAAGAGCAGGAGATTTCTAGTAAACTCAAAGATAAGAAGAAGAGATCCGAGAGCACGGACAAAGTAAACGTTCCCAAAAAGAAATTAGGGGAAAATGGAAATTTGAAATCCAAAGGTTCTTCTATGTCTCATGATCAAGTGAAGGAAAAGAAAACTGAAATAGAACCATTTAGCAGAAGGAGAAACGTTCCTCTGCAGAAATCTAATCTTCCGATGGTTGTTTCGAAGAATAAACCACCCTTGTCGCAAAAACGTAGTGATCGGAAGAAGAATCAAAAGGTCGATACTGATACTGAAGTAGTGGTTGATCCTGTAGTCGTAAGTTCTTGTAACTCTATAGTTGTGTGCTCTTATTTTCTTTTATTGGAGTTCATTTGGTTCTAGTTTTCTAAAACTGTATCCGGTTCTTCAGTTTTCTTCAAAATACCACAGCTTTAGGATTAAGTTACTTCTTGAGGTCCTAAGATGGCTTTTTGTACGGAAATAAGAAAAGCTAGTTTTGAAAAGTTTCACTTTATTTACTTTCAAGACCGCTAAACAGAAACAGAAAGTTGTCGTGTTAGAGTTTTGTGCAAAATAGTCCTTGTTTTGGTACTCTGCTGTGGAATTGATAGAATATCCGTATTTCCTATGTTATGTTCAATTATACTCCCTCCGTCCCTAAATAAGTGTCCACTACAAAAATACGTGCAACTTTGACCATCAATTTTCTCATATTTTCGTAGTGGACACTTATTTAGGGACGGAGGGAGGGAAGTATAGTAGAAATTTATTTTTATTTTTTTGAGAAAAAGCTTTTGTATAATTTTGAATGTTTCAGGAAATAGTCCACATGATTTTGTCCACCAACCAACCCGTCAACATATATTTTTTGGTACACTTCAATTTTTTTCTTCCATTAGGATTTTTTAGAGTACAAATAATTTTCAGAAAGATAACTACACAGATCTCTGGTATACAAGACCCAGACATTTCTGATTTCTAAGGGTGTTTTGATTAAAAGCACATTAATGAACTTTTATATAGATGCAGGACGACAATGTTGAGTGTAAGCACATTGAAGCGCAGATACACCAAAGTTGTGAGGATGAATGCGATAATACAAGCACCAATTCCACTCCTGCCGCCCAACCCTTAGCTAAAGAAGAAACAAATGCTCATGTGAATCGAATCAATGGTAAGCTGGTTAACTTCTTGATTCAGATTTAATGAAGTGGAATAATAAGTTACATTCATGTATTTGGAGACTTACTTATTCATGCATTTAGATATTTAAGATATATTGGGAATACAAATTAAGTGCATAAGGAGATGAACTAAGACCATCACATAAACCCTCTGCCCATTATATAGGATCAAGATGTAATGAAAAATAATCAGAGTGGATCAGTGGATTTGAGAAAAAGTGTTCAATTTTTTTGAGTTAATTTTACTTGTTAATCTATGATCTGTTCTGGTTTGATTATTTTCTCTACATCGGATTTGATTTAGGCCATAGTGTCCTACGTCACTTTTTTTCTAAAAATATGCATGCATATATGATGTACTACATATTTATATAGTATTTTGTTCTGAATTTAATGAAGTGCATTAGCTGTTTTTTTATATATGAGGATCCAAGGATTCGAACCCCAATCTCTTATTTGAGAGTGTGAGTTTTGACGAATAGGCTAGCCCTTGTGGTTAGTGTTACTGATGAAGGAAGGATTTTTATAGGAAAAGGTGACGAAAAAGAGTTTATCGGTTTATCCTTCTTTTGGCAATGTACTATTGTGAACGAAATTTTCTTCTGCAATACATTTTCCATGATAGATACTTTCTCCAAACAAACCAAAACAGTTTTTCTCTACGTCTCAATGCCAAAGTCGGTCTATGGACGAGTCAAGTAATAAGCACAATAGGGAGAAATTATCTCTTTAGCAATTAATTGGAACTTAATAGCTTTAAATGTGTGCAAACATTAGATAATAGTATCAATTGGCATGAAGTGTAAGGTAGAATGTCAGATCAAAGTTATCTCAGAATTGTACGAAATTGAGTTTATTAGTAATACGAAATCCCGAGTAAGGTCCATTAAAACTACAGTGTTTTTACCAACCCATCTATTAAAAACCAAAATTTATGACTATTTAAGTCTTGTCCATACAAGATGATATGTGCATTTATGTGTTTGATAAAGTAAAATGAATTTAATACTACTCTTGTTGATAAGTAATTATCCTAGGGAGGAAATAGATGTTACCTTTTGTGCTACGATTCTAAGTAGTTGTCAGCCAAAAGTATTAGTAATGTACTACTACTTGTCCGACTAATCGTTAGTCAAAAAGGTGCTTCTGTTTTGAACTTTTGATTAAGATGACCGTACTTATTTCTCATTTTTGACCACTTGCAGACCGATCCGAGAATAAAAAACTCGAGACCATTGCCGAATCTGATGAAGAAGCAAGCTACTTAAACAGTCACACGAGTACTCCGAATAAGTTCTTCGAAAAACTAACCAAAGAAAAGAAATTATTTTTAAGTAGCCCATCGTTCCTGAAATGCTCAAATGATCTCTTCGATATAGAAGCAAATTCCCAACTTGTACAAATGCAACCCACTATTTCTAACGACTACGACATAAATGATACAAGCCTATTGCTAGACGTTGCAAACGAGCTCATGATACAAAAGAAACTAACCACTCAAGCTGCACGCCCACCGTTTCTCACTCCTCCAAGAACCTTGAAAGTCTCCCTCCCTCTAACCCAATTGGTCGACGAAGTGTGCAAAGGCATTGAGGATTTTTCGAAATATGTTGAAAATGTTAACGATAAGGTCATTACGGAGACTCTTTTTTCAGTTTTAGAAAGAGATATGTTTGGGATAGGATCCTGGGAATCGGGTTGGAAACATGGGTATTGTTTCGATGAGGTGGAACAAGTTGTGGTTGATATCGAAAAAAGAGTTTTCAGTGAGCTTATAGAAGATTTGTTTACGGGGTTTTCACAATTGGCGTTTTAGTATATGTGCTTGCACCGGTTCATGTAAGTAAAAATACTGTAATTAGTACGTATTATATCAAAGTCTCGTGAACGAAACTCAAGAGATTTAGTTACTATAATTCTTTCATTTAAATGTTTAATTTTCTCCTATGGCATATACTAAAAGTTCATATGATGTATGGGTACTTGAGAACTGATATTACGATAGTATGATACTATGTTTAAGAGTTATTCTAATTTTTCATTTAAGTTGTGATTGTTATTTTGTGTACAGTAATAACGGAGTTTTTCTTTTGTCGTTCACTGTCGAACGGCACAATGTACCGGAACGTTGGATCATTTACTTTAGATTTACACCCTTAGATTTAAGGGTAGAATAGTAATTTAAGGGTTCTTTTTTTTTAATAGACTTTTAAATCCTACGGTTTAGATCTAATATAAAATGATCAAACGGTGGTTCACGAATTAACGGTACAATATGCAGTCAAACACATTGACTGCACAAGATGGGGACCCGTAATAACGTACATATACAAATAACATCTCTTGTATTTCATTGTATACCGATTTTATGAATATATGTGTGGCAACTGGCAAGCGCTATCACAACGGTCGCTAACATTTAAAGTTTCTTGTGGAAAATAGAAGAAACAACAAGAGTTTTATTCCATTCATCTTTTTTTTTTTGGAAATATTAGAAAATGTGGTGTTATATATGGGTTGTCAAATATTGATTTTTTACACATTGATGTCGTTTTCTTTTTTGTTAGTCTCTCAATCTTTTAACTAATTTTTAATTTGAAATCATTATGTGTAGATAGATAATTTAGTTAAATCCTAGAGTCAAACAACTCGTTAACCACTCCATAATAAATTACTAAAAAGGAGTACCAAATACCAAAACTAAATAAAAAAAAAAGTGGAATGGCCATTTATAGCTGTATATCTCAAACTCATCACATGTACTCCATATGCCACTGTTTTTTCCGAAAATATAATGTAGAAAAAACGCGTGACAACATTATTGAATAACTGTATTTGCCTGAAACACCTCTATTTATATAAATTCTGGCTTTGATATCAATTAAGAAAATCAATTTGATAAGAAATGATACTGTTGGAAGTTTGGGATTCAATAACGCAATGGGACACATAAACTGAGTCAATACGAAATGTATGTGACAAGAAAACGACTCAATACGAAAAATAATGCGGTAAGAAGATAAACAAGCCTTTTTCTTCTTACCTTAAAAACGACTCAATACGAAAAATAATGTATTCGGTAAGAAAAATAATGTTATAAAAAATTGGTTTTATAACACAATAAAAACCCAATAAAAAATTATACTTAGAACTCAAGTTATTACTATCCTAAAATTAAATATTAATAAAAAAAAATTTAGATTCACAATAAAAACTCAAATAACAATATAAAACTTTAGTTGAGATTATACTAAATTTAAATATTAATTAAAATAAAATAAAAACCCAAATAAAAAATATAACACTGATTAGAACTACCCTAAAATTAGATATTAATAAATTTTTTAAAATATATGATATATATATATATTCATAATTTTTCTACTCCAAAGTACATGCATTAATAATGTTTGTATTACCTAAAAACAATAGCAACGGTTTTGATTAGTAGTGGACAAAAATGTAATAAGTTAGTAGTTGTAAGCATTAAATTAAATAAGAGGTAATAGTAAACACTAAGAGGTATTATTTTCCCATCAACTAAATTTGGCTGATAATTATACACAAACACAAAAAGAAATAGATACATAATATATACACACTTATATAGAGAGAGAAAGAGTTATAATATCCGGCGGAGTAATAGAAATGGGGGACGAGAAGTCATCGTCGTCGTCGACGATATCGACGGCGAGTAACAGAGATCGTGAGCTTCTAATACCCGTCGCCGATGATGACGTGGCAGATTCTAAACCCTCCTCCTCAGTTTCCGGCGCCTCCTCTTCCCATCACTCCGGCCGAGATGTATTCTCTCTCTCTCCCTCTCTTAAACGCTTTCTTCATGAATTTTAGATCCAATTTTGTTACTTTTAATTTTACTCGAAGATATATACATGTGTGTGTGTGTGTAGAGAGAGAGAGAGAGAGATAGAGAGAACAAACGATCGAGTAACTGAGTTTGAGTGTGATTATATTTTGCTTCGATAGTTTATTAGACTTTTGTCGCCCCCGCGTAATAAAGGAAAAAGTGGTCGATGTGGAATCATAAATCCGCCACTGGCTCACAGTCAGAGTTTGAGTGTGATTATATTTTGCTTCGATAGTTTATTAGACTTTTGTTGCCCCCGCGTAATAAAGGAAAAAGTGGTCGATGTGGAATCATAAATCCGCCACTGGCTCACAGTCAGAGTTTGAGTGTGATTATATTTTGCTTCAATAGTTTATTAGACTTTTGTCGCCCCCGCGTAATAAAGGAAAAAGTGGTCGATGTGGAATCATAAATCCGCCACTGGCTCACAGTCAGAGTTTGAGTGTGATTGTATTTTGCTTCAATAGTTTATTAGACTTTTGTCGCCCCCGCGTAATAAAAGAAAAAGTGGTCGATGTGGAATCATAAATCCGCCACTGGCTCACAGTCAGTGTGAGCCAATGGCGGAGCTAGGATTGTATGATGGGGTGGGTCGAATTGCCTAAAAGAAATGACTTTAAGCGCACAAAATATTTGGGGTGCTAATCCAATATATGTAGAAATGTGTATGTACAATATGTACTACGGGTGAGTTTTTTTAAAATACGGGGGTGTAGCCCGACCAGCAACCTCTCTAGTATAATAAGAAAAAGAATATATATTCATATGAAGTTCAGACTAGTGTTCTAAAAGGCGAACCTAGGAGCCTAGTATATTAGGCGGGATTAAGCAGCTTAGGTGGTGATCACAGAATTAGGCGGTATTAGGCGCTAGACGACCTATTTCCGTCCAGAATCCCCCTTGTGCCTTTTAGAATATTGGTTTAGACTATCCCATCGATGAATTCTGGTTCTTGTGTGTGCATGGTATTATACTTGATGTGGCACCATGGGAGGAACTAGGAGTAGGCTGAGGGGAACTTCATCACCATCCATATTAAGGGAAACTCGATTTTTTACCATGTATTTTAAGATAGAATTACAAATTTTAGACTTTTCTTAGTCCAGTGTGGAAACATATGAGCTTAGAAAAGTACAGTTCAATATGTTGTGGGAAAAAATGATGTTGTGAGCTCTATTTTGTTTGGGTAAGCATGCTCAGCTAGTTGTTCTGTTTGTTATGCCAGATTTGGTCCAATCCAACAGGAATAGACTCTTCATTACCTAATTGAAACTGTTTACATGCCTTGACTACTTGTGTGATACTGAATTTCTTTTACTTATGCGCTTCAGTGCTTGTGTATTTTCTTTTTCAGTGATAATGTGTTTGTATTATTTTCTTCATGTAGACTTTCTACAAAGTTGTGAGGAGCTGGGCTTCAAAAAAGTTTATGACCGGATGGTACGATTTTCCTCCATTCTGGCATGTTTATCTTCCAGGCTTCTACTTTAATTATGTTATGAGAAGTAGGAAAAGCAAACTTCACTTTGTTTGTCTTATATGCATTACCTAGTTGTAAGTAGGACCTTTAAGTAAATCAATTGAAGCACGTCTTACTCCAACGTTAAGAGTACCACAATAGTAGATAAACTATTTGTCAATCCAGAGTAATGAGCATATTCTGGACCACATTTCTTCCACATCTTGTGAGTTGATCGTATTTTAATAGTCTGATTCTTTCTTCATACTCTCAATGAGACAACATTTATTCCTGAAAGCATCCAAACCAAAATGGATAGTCCTTTGAAAAGCCTAAGGATGACAAAAATGAAGTACGCGAGTGTAACAATCGGTGTATCACCTTATCTAAGTATGTGACACATAATATCAAGTGTTATGATATGGTAGATAGAATATTTAACGGTGTCTGGATGATAAAGTTCAGACGTGTGACGAGCGTGTCATAATAGCCGCACAAACCAAAGCCATAATTTCTACATTTTCTCTATTTTCTTGAACTACAGCTTTCTTATATTTGGTTATTTTATCCTTTTCAACATTATAGTTCTTAGCATGATTTTCGGGAATACTTTTTTGGCATTGAATATATGTAATATACTTCTTTTAATTTGAAGTTGTCAAGAGTATTCTGGGTATGCATACTTGAGTATTCCTCCATCAATGACATTAGAAGTTTTCTGTTTCGAGCTTATTTTCTGAAGGGGGTTTGTTGAACATTTTCATTGTTATTAACTGTACGTCTTGTAAGGCTTTTAATCAATCAGGTCATTTGTCAAAGTTACATACGCACCATTAAACTTAACAACAAGGTTGCATGTGATTCTCGGGTGGTTGAACTGTATACCAAGTTAGATTTGGTCACTGTACTGGCCTGTTTATTTCTTTTGTAAATATGTAGCCACTTCAATGCATTATTATGCTTTTGTACAATTCAAACACATATATTATGTCCTTAATTTTGATTAGTATGGTTTCAACTTTCAACAAGAGATAAAAATTGTTTGCGGACGAAGTGTTTTATAGGTTCATCCATTTTCTTAGAGTTGTTGCTAACTATTTATATTTTTGCAGTGTCATCTTGTTCCCAATAGCTGTTACTTTCTACATAACATGGTGGTTTATTCATTTTGTCGATGGATTTTTTTCTCCAATTTATGCTCAGCTTGGGATTGATATTTTTGGTGAGATATCCGATTATTTTATGGTCGTTTCCTCTTGACCTTTTATGTTTCTTTACTTATACTAGTTACATATATGTTGGAGTTCTTATCTTTAAACCGAGGTAACAAGATTGTCCTACCTTTTCATCAGTTTTGTTGGTCCGTAAGTGTCTAAACCTTATAGGGGGGTGAATAAGGTTTACGTACGATTTTCGCGGAATAAAAACTATGAGTTATTAACTAAGCTAATTAGTAGATTCTTCTAACTTAAACACTTGTGTTAACTATTAATGCTATTTTAAGCTATTCAAGCAAACAAAATAAGCAATAAATAAGTGCGGAAAGTAAAAGTTAAGGGAAAGGAATAACATAAGATTTATAGAGGTTCGGCAAAACGCGCCTACGTCCTCTCCTCGGTATTCATACTACCGAGTGTTTCACTAGAATCTTCTTCCCTAACGAGCTAATCGACCGATTAAGCTCCCCCTCACCCTATGAGTATCCCGAATGAAAAAGACCTAGAGCTTTTAAGCTACACTTGCTTATAAAAGCCTCTACCCGATCACTCGCTCACAAATGAGTTTATAAATCACTCTTTACAAGATTGAATTTAAAATGAATCACTCACTAACAAATAATATCTCGGTGTTTATAAGATTACAAATAATATTACACTCGAGAATTTTTATGAATACAAGTGAGAAAATAAGTAGTATAAGCTTGTATGATCTTGAATTTGATAGCTTGAATTTGTGTGTGTTGGGGTGACTTCAACAATGGATTTGGAGGCTATTTGTAGAGCCAAAAAGGTCCATTGGTCAGTAGATGACCGTTTTTAGTTGTTGAGTTTTTTGCTCAATGGTTTTTCAGCAGATACCCAGTTTTTCAGGATAAGTCAAAAAGCTGCTTTTTGAATTTCTACAGAAACGATCGGTCGTTTTTCTTGTGGACTATCTGGAAGAAATCAGAACCAAAACGATCGGTCGTGTCTGAAAAACGATCGGTCGTTTTTCTTGTGAACTCACTGGAAGAAAATTGGACCAAAACAATCGGTCGCTTCTGCCAAACGATCGGTCGTAATCTCTGGCAATTTCTCGGTTTTTTTGATATAGTTCGAAGGCTCGTAACTTGTTCGTTTTAGGTCCGATTGGGGTTCCGCTTGAACCGTTGGCTTCGTATTTGTGTAATCTATCATTTCAAACCTTTGATACGCTAGATAAATGATTAGTACGCAAAACGAGCTTTTATCATGTTTTACAAATTTTGTTATCATTAAAATAATCGATTAGAAGAACATCGTTCAACAATCTCTCCCTTTTTGATGATGACAAAATATTGACTTTAAACATACTATAAGCTCTTTTTGCTTAAACAAGTATAACCGAGATGTGTAGGTGACGTTTTACTTGGATAAAAGGTTTTAGTGAAAAACAAGTAAATGTCACAACATCCGATAAAACGAAGTTATAACAAAGCTAAACGATTAAGGATAAAGAACGATCAAATGCAAGCGAAAAATTGGCCATAGTTTTGCCTAAAAACGTTCAATCGCCACAAATGAAAAACAACACAAATAACCCAATCAACTAGATATAAATGCGCACAAGTTTCAATAATATCAAAAACGCATTTCTAGAATTATAAATACGCAATCTCACAACGTCATATAATTTAACACGTAATGATAAATAAAAACGATTCATAACATAAATGCAAAACGTTTGCTACTTATTACATCAAAAACGTGTTCGACGAAAGGAAATGAAAACGCATAAGAAATACAACGCAAAACAAAATAGGGTATTTCTCCCCCTTTGACATCATCAAAAAAATATAAAACATAACCGCCTAGTCGCGGTGTGAGGTCGCATCGTCCTCTTCGTCTTCGTTGGGACCGGCAAAGTCGGGAAAATACCCGTGGAACTTCGCCCTTTGCTCGACGCTCAACCTATCAATCTCGTCCAAATCTTCTTGACTCGGGTTCATGGAGCGAAACATGCGTCGGTGGAGTTGCGCATTCCGATATTGGTCGATGTATAGATCGTTGTAGAATTGTTCGGTGCGCGGAGAAAGGTTCGAAGATCCGACCTTGGCTTTTCCTCGACCTCGAGAGGGACGGGAAGAGGAAGGGATGTGAGATGGGGGAAGGGACTCGGAGGAAAGAAGCACATCCTCACGAGCAACTTGCGGTGTGGCCTTGGGGCCGACATACTCTTCCTCTTCGGGGGTAAGAGGGGTATAGTCGGGGCCGGACACCCGTTTACCGGACCAAGTTATGGTCTTGGCGGTAGTGTTGAATTTGATGGACATTTGGGAGAGATATGCGGTATCCCAAATGTGTTTGTCCTTGTTCTTGAATTGAGTTCTACCGGGAACGAGTTGGATGTCTTTTAAGATGGCGGAAATCAAGGCACCGTAAGGGAGCCCATTCTTAGATTTCGTTTTTAGCGAATCCATCTTAAAGAATATGAGTGTCGCGAAGTCAATTTTGACTTGGCGATGGATGCACCCTAGAAGGAAGATATACTCATTGGTAACATCCGTGAAGTTTGAGGTATGAGGGAGGACAATATGAGAGAGGATATGGTAGGCTAATTTATTTTTAAAGAGAAGGCCATGAGCCTTGTTTGAGCGATTTTGATGGAGGGGATGAAATAGCTCGTCTTTGAGATCGTTAAAATTATCGATCTCGAGTATTTCGCAAAGTTTATCACTTTGCTTGTACACCCCGTCATCATCGAGGTGTAGAATATTTCGTAAATGGTCTATACCGTAAACGAAAGGTTGGTTATTGAACGATGAACGCAAGCGGAGTGCGTCATCATGACCCCTATCAAGAACTAGGTTATGATAAAATTCATATACATTTTCAGTGAAGAATGGCTCTTTTAGGGTTAAAATTGTGTCGAGTTTTTGAAAGCTAAGATGTTGCATGAGAGACGGAAAACGTTCAAGGAATAGAGGCATGTCTATCGTAAAATTAGACAATATACCTCTTTCAGCGATTGTAGGTGGATAGAGAGGAGGAAGAGAGGCCGAAGAGGCACCGGGACCCGATGGTGGAGCGGTGGAGGAGCCGGTTCGTCGACCGCGAGAAACACGGGGCCCCGATGCCTCTTCGGCCTCTCTTCCTCCTCTCTATCCACCTACAATCGCTGAAAGAGGTATATTGTCTAATTTTACGATAGACATGCCTCTATTCCTTGAACGTTTTCCGTCTCTCATGCAACATCTTAGCTTTCAAAAACTCGACACAATTTTAACCCTAAAAGAGCCATTCTTCACTGAAAATGTATATGAATTTTATCATAACCTAGTTCTTGATAGGGGTCATGATGACGCACTCCGCTTGCGTTCATCGTTCAATGACCAACCTTTCGTTTACGGTATAGACCGTTTACGAAATATTCTACACCTCGATGATGACGGGGTGTACAAGCAAAGTGATAAACTTTGCGAAATACTCGAGATCGATAATTTTAACGATCTCAAAGACGAGCTATTTCATCCCCTCCATCAAAATCGCTCAAACAAGGCTCATGGCCTTCTCTTTAAAAATAAATTAGCCTACCATATCCTCTCTCATATTGTCCTCCCTCATACCTCAAACTTCACGGATGTTACCAATGAGTATATCTTCCTTCTAGGGTGCATCCATCGCCAAGTCAAAATTGACTTCGCGACACTCATATTCTTTAAGATGGATTCGCTAAAAACGAAATCTAAGAATGGGCTCCCTTACGGTGCCTTGATTTCCGCCATCTTAAAAGACATCCAACTCGTTCCCGGTGGAACTCAATTCAAGAACAAGGACAAACACATTTGGGATACCGCATATCTCTCCCAAATGTCCATCAAATTCAACACTACCACCAAGACCATAACTTGGTCCGGTAAACGGGTGTCCGGCCCCGACTATACCCCTCTTACCCCCGAAGAGGAAGAGTATGTCGGCCCCAAGGCCACACCGCAAGTTGCTCGTGAGGATGTGCTTCTTTCCTCCGAGTCCCTTCCCCCATATCACATCCCTTCCTCTTCCCGTCCCTCTCGAGGTCGAGGAAAAGCCAAGGTCGGATCTTCGAACCTTTCTCCGCGCACCGAACAATTCTACAACGATCTATACATCGACCAATATCGGAATGCGCAACTCCACCGACGCATGTTTCGCTCCATGAACCCGAGTCAAGAAGATTTGGACGAGATTGATAGGTTGAGCGTCGAGCAAAGGGCGAAGTTCCACGGGTATTTTCCCGACTTTGCCGGTCCCAACGAAGACGAAGAGGACGATGCGACCTCACACCGCGACTAGGCGGTTATGTTTTATATTTTTTTGATGATGTCAAAGGGGGAGAAATACCCTATTTTGTTTTGCGTTGTATTTCTTATGCGTTTTCATTTCCTTTCGTCGAACACGTTTTTGATGTAATAAGTAGCAAACGTTTTGCATTTATGTTATGAATCGTTTTTATTTATCATTACGTGTTAAATTATATGACGTTGTGAGATTGCGTATTTATAATTCTAGAAATGCGTTTTTGATATTATTGAAACTTGTGCGCATTTATATCTAGTTGATTGGGTTATTTGTGTTGTTTTTCATTTGTGGCGATTGAACGTTTTTAGGCAAAACTATGGCCAATTTTTCGCTTGCATTTGATCGTTCTTTATCCTTAATCGTTTAGCTTTGTTATAACTTCGTTTTATCGGATGTTGTGACATTTACTTGTTTTTCACTAAAACCTTTTATCCAAGTAAAACGTCACCTACACATCTCGGTTATACTTGTTTAAGCAAAAAGAGCTTATAGTATGTTTAAAGTCAATATTTTGTCATCATCAAAAAGGGAGAGATTGTTGAACGATGTTCTTCTAATCGATTATTTTAATGATAACAAAATTTGTAAAACATGATAAAAGCTCGTTTTGCGTACTAATCATTTATCTAGCGTATCAAAGGTTTGAAATGATAGATTACACAAATACGAAGCCAACGGTTCAAGCGGAACCCCAATCGGACCTAAAACGAACAAGTTACGAGCCTTCGAACTATATCAAAAAAACCGAGAAATTGCCAGAGATTACGACCGATCGTTTGGCAGAAGCGACCGATTGTTTTGGTCCAATTTTCTTCCAGTGAGTTCACAAGAAAAACGACCGATCGTTTTTCAGACACGACCGATCGTTTTGGTTCTGATTTCTTCCAGATAGTCCACAAGAAAAACGACCGATCGTTTCTGTAGAAATTCAAAAAGCAGCTTTTTGACTTATCCTGAAAAACTGGGTATCTGCTGAAAAACCATTGAGCAAAAAACTCAACAACTAAAAACGGTCATCTACTGACCAATGGACCTTTTTGGCTCTACAAATAGCCTCCAAATCCATTGTTGAAGTCACCCCAACACACACAAATTCAAGCTATCAAATTCAAGATCATACAAGCTTATACTACTTATTTTCTCACTTGTATTCATAAAAATTCTCGAGTGTAATATTATTTGTAATCTTATAAACACCGAGATATTATTTGTTAGTGAGTGATTCATTTTAAATTCAATCTTGTAAAGAGTGATTTATAAACTCATTTGTGAGCGAGTGATCGGGTAGAGGCTTTTATAAGCAAGTGTAGCTTAAAAGCTCTAGGTCTTTTTCATTCGGGATACTCATAGGGTGAGGGGGAGCTTAATCGGTCGATTAGCTCGTTAGGGAAGAAGATTCTAGTGAAACACTCGGTAGTGTGAATACCGAGGAGAGGACGTAGGCGCGTTTTGCCGAACCTCTATAAATCTTATGTTATTCCTTTCCCTTAACTTTTACTTTCCGCACTTATTTATTGCTTATTTTGTTTGCTTGAATAGCTTAAAATAGCATTAATAGTTAACACAAGTGTTTAAGTTAGAAGAATCTACTAATTAGCTTAGTTAATAACTCATAGTTTTTATTCCGCGAAAATCGTACGTAAACCTTATTCACCCCCCTATAAGGTTTAGACACTTACGGACCAACAAGTTTGTTATGCTCGGATTATTTTTAG
Organism: Primula veris; assembly: GCA_963682055.1. NCBI lineage: Eukaryota > Viridiplantae > Streptophyta > Magnoliopsida > Ericales > Primulaceae > Primula > Primula veris. The sequence continues at coordinate 4,357,339 of OY821744.1, read as the reverse complement.
CTAAATACATAGTACGGTTTTTATTTGACAGTGATAACCAGTATCACATTAGTTACATGTTGCTTCATGCTTTTTGTGGAAGGCACATGTTGCTTCATGCTACACAAGCCTCCAGTTCGCCAATACATGTTTCTCAATGATATCCGGGCTTAATTTGTTCTTTTTACTTATCAAGGAAGTATACGTCATATGGTTTCCCTTGTATATTTGACTTTAGTATTAACTCATCTTAAATATCTTGCTCAACACGAGCCATTTAGTTTCTGGCATGATAGATTATGTGATGTATAATTGGATTGTTAAGAGTTGTTTATGTATCTCATTTTAAGGACTCTAATTCATATCTGATTGTCTTTTTTTTGCTTATTTGTTTTTAAGGTCTTGGATTTGTTACTTCAATTTCATTCATCTTCTTGGTGGGGGTTTTTATGTCATCATGGCTGGGAGCGTCAATTTTGAGCCTTGGGGAATGGTTCATCAAAAGAATGCCGTTTGTACGTCATCTTTATAGCGCCTCAAAGCAAATTAGTGCTGCTATATCTCCAGGTATTGTTTATTTAAAATAGTTCCTGTTATTTTTTTTCGAAATTTTGTCTTGGATGGATTCCAAACATATTCATATTTGGAGCAGATCAAAACACACAAGCATTCAAGGAGGTGGCTATAATTAGGCATCCACGTATTGGTGAATATGCGTTCGGGTTCATTACTTCATCTGTGGTCCTCCAGGTTTGTAATTGATTTTGCTGAATCTCTTGTTTTGAATTGGTTGTTGTTCCTTGTTTGTGTTTTGACCTGCTTTGGCTTTAGTTTTAGAACTGAATTTGGGGATGTTGGTTACTTGCTATAATTTACTATCTCTACCATTTGCGTTTTGAGTCTTTGACTAACATAAAATGACGTCCTAGATTGCTTACCCCAAACTAAAGGCAAAAGATATACTGATAACATGTTGAACCTTGTGCATTTAAATACTGACTGACCCATACCCTTGCAAGTCTTCGACGTTATAAGATCCCAATACCCTATAAACATTTCCGTTAAAAGTACCAATCAGAAGGAGGAAGCATATTTTCTTATAGAGGATTGGCTTAGATGGAATACTGTGTGGAACAAACAGCAAACTCTGAATTAACTCAAGTGACGCTCGTTTATGAATAAGTTTTATAAAACTGCTCAAAATTTTGATCTGGTTGCATGAGATTTGACTGAAACGTGTGATAATTTCTTTCATGTTATTATATCTGTTTGCTAAACCTTTTATACTTTGTTATCCAGAATTATTCAGGTGATGAGGAGCTATGTTGTGTTTATGTTCCGACCAACCATCTCTATATCGGTGACATATTCCTCGTCAACTCTATGGATGTCATTAGACCCAACTTATCTGTGCGGGAAGGAATCGGTAAGACTGGGTTCTAAAATTGAGAACATGAAAACAGATTTATTGAATGTGAAGATTATTCTGCTTGAATATCCTATAATCTAGTAATCTTTCTACGTGCAGAGATCGTGGTTTCTGGAGGCATGTCGATGCCACAAATCTTGTCAACAGTGGATACACGAAGCATTCAACCGGATAGAAGTAGGCCCAACAGAAATTGATGTGATTACAGTAGAAGTAGTTTGAGTTCTTCTGTCCATTGCTTTCTTCTGTTTCAGCCCCAGTCAATATTCTTTTTCCAATATATATAATCCGAAACCGATCCCCCCATCAGATTTTTCGAATTCTTATGTCATACGTATATCACAGAAAAGAGTCGTGTACTATAGGAATGCAGTGTTATGCTTTTGTGTGTAGGTCTTTTTGGAGGTGTATAGGCTTTGTTGGTGTGTCTTGTAAGTCCTAAAGTGAGGCTGTAATAGGTGTTGCTCGTGTTTTTGTTCATGTTTTTTATATATATATAGAATTTCTGTTGGTTTTTTACTATGGGAAGGTCCCGATCGGATAGTGTAAACAAGTTTGTTTATCAACTAACTTTGTTTCCATACTTCCGTTATAGCGTCTAGGTCTTTACTGGATGGAGTTTTTTTATTTATGTTTTATTTGAAAAATTATTATAAATTTTCTATTCTCGTACTTCATAGCGTCCCATCCCACCAACGTCTTGTGCCCGATCTTCCATTGATTGGTCAATTTCAGTTAATCAGTGACAAGATTTAGGCTGGTTGTGGGTTTTTTAGAGAGCGAATGTTTTTTTAAAAAGGTGTTCCTCTTCATTTCAAAATAAAATAAAAGAGATGCCTAATTTTAAAGGATTGATCAAACGTAGCGGGTTGCTTAGCAATTTTTTTAAAATATAAATCAGAATTCTAGTGGTTGAGGTAAGCGGAGTACCATTGTTCTTACAAAGAAACGTGAGTTTGATATTGCCATCGTGAAATCAGTTATGTATTACTTATTAACATGAGTTACACTACTCCAGATCTAACTTCAGCACTTCTAATCTTCTACTTTCGGAAACAAGAAATTTACCACCACATTTTTGAACCCATAAGATTCGTCGAAGGATAAACAAATAGGGCGTTTGATGAGATAAAACTAACATCACCCCATAAGAATTTAGTTTTGTTGAGATTAGCCGATAGGCGGAACGTCCCCTACACATTTTAAGCAGAATTAAGCTAGTAAAAAAAATGACACACCAAGTGCCGAATTTCCGTTTAAAATCCGTGTTACTTGTATAGAATACCGTCATTGGATCTGGCAAAGCCGAACGGATGTAATAGAAAACCGAGGGTCAGTTTAGAAGTTTTAAAGCTCATAAGACTTGCCGAAGGATAAACAAACGTGACACTTGACGAAAGAGAACTAACATCACCTGATAAACATTTATTAATTTTATTTTACAAAATTCAATCCACTTCTAATAACACAAGCGCTCAGATTAGACGATAAACGAAACCTATGCTATTTAAGCAAAATTAAGCTACTAATAGGAATGAGACATTAAGTGACTTATTTCCGTTTAGAATCCGCTTTACCTTACGGCTCATTGGTGGCCGGTCATCTTTTAATAATATTTTTTTTCATAGGTCACTACTTTCATGAGATTTTTAAGTGTAAGTCACATTAATAATTCAAAATACAGTTTTTACACTTTAGTAAAAAAAAATTTACTTAATACTAATTCAAAGAAACACTAAAAAAATAAAAAGAAGCAGCTTTTAAGTTGTTTTTACACTTTAGTATCTTTCATAAATAGATTATAATATTTTTTTTTAGCTTAAAAACAACTTTTAACCTATTTTTTACATTTTAATATCTTTCCCGTATAGAATATAAGTTATTTTTTAAACTTAAAAACAACTTTTAAACCTTTTTTTTTCTAGACCGGATAACTGAAATTTAAAAAGATTTCGGTTCATTACCTCAATTTAAAAAAATATTATAAAAGGTAAGCTATGACTAATATTATCGATAAAACAGTGGGTCCAAATTGTAATACGAAATTGCAGCAGTTTAGGCCCATTTGTCATTTCAAATAAAAGCCTTAAATAAATAAATAAAAAAAGAAACCCTAATCCAGCCGCCTCTCTCTCTATATATACACTTTTTAACATTTCTGAGTAAACACATCTCTTTTGTCTCAGATCTATTTCTATCTTTTTATATTTTGTCACTTAAATTAAATGTGTCTGTGTTATTTTTTTTTGTAGATATTAGTATTATTTTTTTTGTAGATATTAGTATTATTTTTTGTAAAGTTGGACAATGACGATTGATATTTGGTCTCGTTCGTCGTAATGGCACTTAAAAATGCCTTGCCGACCATTCTGTTATATCACCACCCATAAACTGAGTCTCTTTTTTTCATTTAATTCATTTTTTATTATTTTACTCTATATATGTATATTTAGTTTAATTTTGTGGCCTATGATTAAGCTAAATTAAAAGACAAGCATATGTCTGAATCTTATTATGTTGAATAACTAATCTTCTCTATGAGGCCACTCTTTTTTTTTTTTTTTTTGTTTGTTTATTTAATTTTTGATGCCTGTGATGAAAGTATTTGTTTATTGTTCCATCTATGAAAATTCATGATCACAAACATCTAATGCCTTCTGAGGCTATTTCATCATTTTTGCTTTTTACTTTAATTTGTTTTGTTTTATTGGGACAAATTTTTTTTTTAATAAATTGGTGTAACTGAGTCAAGTGATGATTTTTAATGCATAGTTCAGATGATAATCAATGATTAAATCTAATACTAAATAGTCTATCGCTCCTATCTGATGACTCTATTTTGCACTTTAAATCTTGTTTTGATTTATATTTATCAGAATTTGTGTTCTAGTGTTATTTTACCTCTATTATGCATCTATATTTTGTATTGTGATGTCACTTTACTTTTTCTACTATTTGGTAAACCTTTATCTTTGTTGTATATTTCCACTTTTTATATTATATTAATAAAACTGAATAGATTAAAATTAAATTATTACATATGAATTTGAGATAAGCGCGTAACAAATTGCGCCGTTAGTCCTCTTTGAATAGCAAATCCTGACATTATCTCATTTGCTGCTCCGTGTTTTTCTGTGTTGGTCTTCTTTCTCTGCTTAATATCTGAGTTTCTGCATATCAAAATATTCACCTCGAAGTGTTACAGTGGTGTCCACTCTGCAATTTTTGATTTTAGTCCTAGTAAAAGAGTGACACAATGCGTATAAATTTGTAAATTTATTTTCTTTTGTTCATCTGGACCAGAATCTGTACAATTTGGCTGTTTATTTTTTATTCAACTTTTCTCCCGGATTATATCATTGATTTAATGCCAGATATTCACACTTTTGTTTACTAGATAATACTAATAAAACTTGTATTAATATATGATCACATTCACTCCCCTGCTAATAGAAAATAATTTGTTACTAATACCAAGAGATGATCAGAAATCCCGTTTACAATTATTATGTCACCTAAGGAGTTGTAACAACTCACCTGCTGAATCTATTAGCCCTGAAAATGGATGGTGTTGAAGCGTGTGAACTATATCTGGCCGTTGGGCAAGTGCTAGATGCTGATGAGTAGGAGGGTGCAACGGTCGCTGCAAAACCTTGTTCGTGAGCATGGGCGTAGTGGCCGTTGGTGTGGATCTTGGTGGTAGTAGTAAATGTTCAAATGAGGACTTTGAAGTGGGTGTAGTGGCCGTTGGTGTGGATTAGGACTTTGAAGGCCGAAGAGGAGAGATGTTCCATATAAACTGCACTTGCAGAAGGATTAGTCGATCCTAACATAAAGTAAAGAAATACAGCACGACATATGGACCCAAAAGTAATAGTACTACTTGGAAATGACTTACACCCCCGTCTATAATCTGGAAACTAGTAGTTCAATTTTAAGCACTTCTTTGTAATGGACGATATTGAGCCTTTGAATTATGAAGTAATTGGCTGTCAACGTTAAGCTTAATTACTCAAATGTGTCTGAGGAATTCGGTTTGGGGTGGGTGTGAAGTGATTTTTTTTGTTAATTAGATAAGCTGATTTGAAGAAAACTGTAAATTTTGTAGCATATTCAATTTTCCAAACGTATCTCACTGAACACACTATTTGCATCCATGTTGGGAAGCCTATGTCACAAGTGAATAGAGAACGTTTCGGCCTATTTGTACAACTAATAGGAGCTTAACAAGCTGCTACAAAAAATAAACTAGTTCATTATATGCAAAATAGTAATACACTATTATCTATACATATGTAACGGAAGAGACGGATCTAGTGACGGGTCTGTAAATTAAGGAGACTGGGTTTACATCGATCGTACATGAACATGCCATCAACCAACAAAGCAAAGTCGACATATGATATAGCAACATGATATTTTTGGCAGGGGAGGGAGGTGTGTAGACCTTTCTAATTTGATTAAATTAAAATAAACAAAACTCGTGATTATGACATTTTGCTCCCATGAATACTACTTTTTTTTTTTCTGTTCATTTTGGCCTCTCGACAAATCCTAGTTCTGCCGTTAGTTGTCGCCTGTCGGGGTGCAATGGTGGCGTTTTTGGAGGGTATATAAAACAGTTGGTGGTCGCAACTCAATAAACCACATTAGTGTTTTACTAATTCACATCATGATTTAACCTACTTGTAAGTTTGTTATATATATCACATTTCATCATATTACGATAGTCTTTAATTAGCTGGAAAACCAAATTGGCGATATAGAAGTAAAAAGTCAACTTAGCAAAAAAATAAAATTTTGGGGTTGAATTGACTTTGAGTTGAATTTGGAAAGAAAAAATATAAATTACAAAACTCATGCAACCTTAATATTCGTATCGTTCGGCTTGGTTTGGTTGGTTTCTACGATAATCAATGCATTAACGGTTTGGTTGGTTTGGGGTTTGGTTAGTTTCTACCATAATCAATGCATTAAAAGACAAGGTTTCAAAGAAAACCAATACTTGTATCCGATCATTACGAAATTATGTATAATTTTGATCAGACAAGAATTTGTATCAAAATTATCAGAATAAAATTTTTCAAAAGTTGATCATATAGGTTAAATGTTAAATTTTATGATTAGATTTAAAAAAAACTATCTCGACAATTTTATACAAGTTATAAGTCGGTAAAAATTGCACGTAATTTTGTAATGAACAATTGAATATGAACCGATAGAGTACAACAGACAACTAGTAATACTGAATTTGTAGTTATGTGATTTTTTTACTTATAGTAGTAGATAAAAAACATAAATAACTTCTACAAAAGATTATATCTTATTTTTCATTATTATTTACTTATAGTAGTATAATTGCACGTAATCAATTTCAAAACCACTAAAAGTGCAAGTTGAACAATTTCAAACAATTTTTTTTAATTTATTAAACCAAAATAAATCAAACCAGTACATAACCGGGTTAGTTAATTTTTATTTCCGTTTTTATTTGGTTCGATCCATAGTTACCGGTAAACTCAATTTTCCTTTTAAAACTTTCGTTTTTCGTTTCCCGCTTCTCGTTTCATGTTTACCATTATTTCACGTATAATTTTTTTTTAATTTTTTTTTTCATGTTTCCTGTTTCGATTCCTGTTTCCGTTTCGTAGTAACTATTCGACCGGGTTTTGCTCATCACATAATTTTACTTAACTTAAAATAAATTTAAAGGGTAATTAACAAAAACATACCCTACCCCTATTATATTAACAAAAACATATCATAATAATTTAAATTATCAAAAACATACATATATATATTTATTATTTTTTTAATTCTAATCGGACCATAATTTAATCTCTCTATCTAATCTAACATATCTCTCTGACCGCAACTCTGTTTCTCTAATCGCACATCTCTCTCTAACATACGATAATCGCATATTTTTCTAACACGTGCTAATCACTCATCTCTCTCTCTCAAAATGACTAAAAACTCACAAAATATTTATATGCTAATTATAAAACGTATACTCTAATTTTAAAATTGTATATCCTAAATATTCTAGATCACAATCAAATATCTAAAAAATAGTTCATATCATAATTTTAAAACTTTATAACCTAATTTCAAAATTTAATATCTTAATTTTAAAACTCTATACCCTAATTTCAAAACATTCATAACCTAATTTTAAAACTTTATACGTTAATTTCAAAACTTCAACCCTAATTTTAAAACTATATACCCTACATATGGATTTATCTCAATACTATACATATTGATTCTCCTCTTTCAACTTGAAATACACAAGGTTTATAATAGTCTCAAACCTCAATAAATAGAAAACTATCTCACCAATTTCATATATTTTTCATATATTATGGGGTATCAACCATTTCAAACCTCAATAAATAGAAAATAATCTCATAAACTTCATATATTTTTCATATATTACGGGGTATCAACCGGTGTAATATTTGTGTATTACATATGTATATATCTGTATTTATATGTATATGAATGTTTATATAATCTAGATGGTTTTCGATAATTAGTGACGAGTTTTCGTGGTTGATGAGGAGAGGGAGATAGAGTGAGATATGAAATAAATATACAAAGAATAATGTAGGAGAAAGAGAGTAAGATCAGAGAGATAGATACAGAGAAGAATTGATAAGGGAGAGAAGAATGAAGGAGAAAGAGAGTAAGATGAGAGAAAGAAAGAAGAGAATAAACAGCATTAAATATGTTTTTGATAATGAAAAGTTTTTACGTATATTTTTATTAATTTAATTTAAAAATTAGTATATTTTGTTAATTTATCTTAAATGTAAAAAAAAAATTTTAAAAAAAAGAGTGCATGCTTGTTATGTGCCTGTGCTTAGAAGTGGAGAGTTGGTTAAAGCGGTTAGACACGTGTCATAAGCTTTATGTTGTCTAAAAACTAATTCTACACCCGCCCGAATCTCATTCTTCTGTTACATCTCATTTATTCAATATTATTATTCAATATTCATGCGTTTCTCATTCCACATCTGTACTTATTATAACATAATAACATGCATATATTACATACATATATACATACATAGTAACATGAAATTTATGCCCGCACGGTTACAAAAACGTCTTTATATTCCACCTTATTTATAATACTACTCATTTATCTCTTTTTTTTTCTTTCTCCTTTTTCTTTTTAGCTGATCAACTCATGATTCCATGTTTCTAAGGTATGTTCATTACTATGTTTAATCCCTATTTGTACTATAATTATTTGTACACAATCTATTCAGTTCTTCATGCACTCGTTCTTAAGAGAAGTGAAGACAAAAATGCAGTTTTTGTATATCAGTAGCGTTTTTTTATTCACCTTGGTGATATATATTACTCATTAATAGGTATGTTCATTAGTGTGCTAAAGTCCTATTTGTAGAATAATTATTTACACACATCTATTCAATTCTTATTTTCTCGTTGTGAGAAGAGTGAAGACAAAAATGCAGTTTTTGTATATTAGTAGCGTTTTTTTATTCACCTTGGTTATATTACTCGTTAATCTCTTTTTAGTTTTTACTCCCTTTTTTCCCCTTTTCTTTAGCTGATCAACACATGATCCCATGTATCTAAGGTATGTTCATTAGTGTGCTAAAGTCCTATTTGTAGAATAATTATTTGCACGCATCTATTCAATTCTTATTTTCTCGTTGTGAGAAAGGTGAAGACAAAAATGCAGTTTTGTTAGTAGCATTTTTTTCTCTTCGTATAATCGCCCCTGTTTCTATTTACTTTAATTTCAGAATCCCTGATTTTCCGTAACAAAACGAGATTTGTTTATAGTAGGGGGTGAACTTGATGATGGTTTTTCCCCCTCATATTAAGTGAAGGTTTAGTTAAGTTTTTTTTGGAATTTTTACATGGTAAAATCCCAATTTTTCTGGATATGTGGTGAGTTATAACCCCTTTTAGGTTATCACTAGTTTCTCCTCTTAATAATTTTCCTATGTTAATTAAAAAATTCAGAATTGAAATGTTAGTTTCTTTTTGAGGTCTGCATTCCTATAGTTGTAAACGTTAGGCTGATACGCATGATTTTATATCATCGGAGGAGCATGAATTTGGACTGAAAGAGTTAGGATCCATAATTAGAACAGTATTAATAAATGTTGGTGGGTGGTTGTAAATAATAGATCAAGCATGCTTTTTCAGAAATTGGTGAAGATATGCTATATTTTCATAATTTTGCTAATGTTACATGATATAAGTGAAGTTTTTGGTTACAAAGGGGGGCTATTGATTCGCTTAGGTTCGCTAATGTTTACTCAGCCTAATCTTATGATTGTAAGAGATAATTAATGTTATTCGTGGTTAGGCTAGTTTTAGTTTTATGGAACGATTTGTGTTTTTAGCTTAATCATATCCCAGGATATATGCTGCTGTAAATTTTTTTAAAAAAAATTGAAAGTGATTATCTGCAATTTTTGGTATATACTAAAAGAATGTAATGTTGATAATTGATACATTTACAATCCTGTGATTGCCAAAACAAGAAAACTGTTTTTAGTTGTGCTGAATTTAAGTAATCACCAATTTTGTTTTCTCATATATATATTCACTCTAATTTGTTTGAAACAGTGATTTGACACCCCAAATAATCTTCTAATTGTCATTTTTTTTTGTTATGTGAATTGCTCCATGAACCATTCCTGATTCTGCAATTACAGACTAATATGATAAACCATGAAGAATTATCGACAGACATATCAAGTGTGTCGTCGTCATCATCATCATCGTCGCCAATCCACCTACAACACATTCACCACCACCGATACACAGTGCAAAGCCCTTCGTCACAATCCCATGATGGAGATAAATCCAGCATTAATTCCAACCAAATTGGCGCCGCTTACACTGTCCAAAGCCCCTCTACACTATCCAACGATGGAGATAAATCCAGCGTTAATTCCAACCGAATAGGCCCCGCTTACACTGTCCAAAGCCCCTCTGCGGACTCACCATCGAGGGTATCTTCGACTTTTTCCTCTTCTGGGAGTAGGGTTTCTGGTGCAAGGAGGAACTTGAATTGGAACTGGAACAGGCCTGAGAAGGGGTGGAACCAGTGTTACGTTATCGTGGAAGAGGAAGAGGTAGAGGAGGAAATAGAGAGTGTAAGGTGGCAGTGGATGGTTTGGGTCTTGTTGGCATTCGGTTTGGTTGGTTTGGTTATTTGGGGTGTCGCTACGCCTTATAGGCCTCGTGTGGAGGTTAAGGTAATTGTTTTCAGTGGCAAAACCATGATCTCACTATAGGATGGACTGATATGTATATATGATTTATTATTATTAATTTATTATTATACGGGGTGGTGAAAGTTTAAAATATGTAAAAAAAAATTACAAGTATACGGTAAATAGACGACTTTCTCTTGTGTAGTAGTTAAGGTACTTGTTTTGGTTTTATTAGTTTGAACTTTGTGTTCGTTGTTTTAAGTTTGGGATGATTTTATTGGAATGGTTATTGAGATATTGTAGGAAATAAAACAGAATATTGTCATGATATATAGGTAAGCAGTTTAATCTTGGTTGGAGAAATAAAGATGGACATATTCTTTTTAGTTGAATAACATTGGTACTTGGTTTTTTGTTTTCAAACATAGCTCTGTACACATTTGTGATAAAACATTTGATATCGCATTTTAATTTTGGTAAGTATTATACTAGAGATTGGTTCCGACTTTGAACTAGTATCACGACTCACGAGTCATGATAACTAAGGTACCCTCTTTTGCAAAATGAATTTCCTAGCTGTTAGTGTAACATTACAGATATCAAATGAATTTTTAGGGGGTACATATTCTAGTGTAAACAGTTGCTGCCATTCACTATAAGTGCTGCTGTTTCTATGTAGTAGTCCTCTGGAATTAGATAGAAAAAATGAATTTTTTTTTAGCTTTTTCTCTGGCATGATTAGAGGATAAGTTATAATCTAGATTTCAAATTTAATTCAATTGGTTTCAATCTCCATATACTCGATAATCTATCCAATGTTTAGAACATTATTTAATCTGAGAAAGTTATGTACAATTGTAAAGAAACTATTCAGTCACTTCTTCACTTTTTTTTTAACATTCTCAGTACTGAAACATACTTCTTCTTTTTTTAATTTTCAGAGCTTGGCAGTAAATAACTTCTACTTTGGAGAAGGATTGGATTATACAGGGGTACCCACAAAGTTTCTTACAATAAATAGTACGTTGCACATGACTATACGCAACCGTGCTTCATTTTTTGGCGTCTACATCAGCTCCACAACCGTCGATCTCTCCTACTTAGATATTGCGGTCGCAACTGGGCAGGTGAGATTTCTTGGTGTGAATTTGTATTCTAAAATCTGGTCCAAAAATATATACTTTTAAGCTCAGTTTTGATGCTCGTCAAACCTAATACAGTTTAGTTAATTAAAGAGAACGCGATAAACTGTACTCATAACCTGCTACCAAACAAGGCCATCATAAAAGGGGTTGGATGAGATTGTTCAACTATATTATTTACAAAAAATTGTAGTGGGAAATAAAACGGCAGAGATACACGCCTCCTTAAATGATTGAGGGAAAAAATCTCTTTTGTAAGTTTTTCGTTAGAAGGAAGGCTAATTTTTTGCTTAATTATCAATAAATTGATCCAGATGAGGAGCTATTACCAGCCGAGAAAGAGCAAACAAATTTTATCGTTAAATCTCAAAGGAATTAGAGTCCCTCTATATGGTGCCGGTTCAAGCTTAGCACAAGCATTCAACAAAGCTGGAGTTCCTTTGCGTTTAAATTTCGATATTAGATCACATGTTAATGTTTTTCTTAATGTTGTGAAGACAAAGCATCTGAAGCATATCTCATGCTCAGCAAATATCAGGCGTAGCAGCAACGGTGTCGTTAGATTCAAGGAGGAATCTTGTAAGTATAGTTGAATTTTTCTTATTAATAAAGGAATGCATTCTTGTCTCTGTGTTTGAGCATAGTGGCTGGGTAATATGTTTATAGAGATAATATGCACATTTTCATGGTATAGAGAATATAAGAGAAGTTTGCAGTAGGCTTTTCAACCATTTTTTCTTGTGTTTTCCCCTTTGTTATCCAGCTAAGCAGAAAGAATAAGAGTTTATTAATGTGTGCATGTTTTTTGAAAACATTGTTGTTTTTTCTTTCATATAAATATATGAAAATTCGTATGTTGATATCTTAGTTGCTCAAAATTTGCTTATCATCAAATGGTTGACCACTGAAAAGTAAACATACGCCATGTTCGGTAGCATCTTCTAAGCTCCTTGTTTATTTACCTTTTTTTCATAATAGTTGGACCGTGTTTGGTTGATCACGTTAAATACTGAGATTTTCGGGGTTTTTGGCCTGAAAACGCTAGAAGCTTCACGCTAGGTGAACCTAGTTTTTTTCCTCACGTGCTATTAATTAGAGCTGCAACCAAACGATAACTAGGAAGAAAAAAATTATAAACTACATTGATAAAGATGGTAACAATTTTTATACAGAGAAGTAGTTCATTTTTACTTAAAGAATGTGACTTCATCTTTACCAACCCATAATCGGAAACTATGTACAGTAAATTCATTTTAAACTATATAACAGGCTAGCTGTTGATGGCTAAAATATGATAAATAAGCTTTATGAAAACTATACACAACTAAATAGCAATCTTGCTCCAATAAGAGGTCGCTTATCAAAGCACCACTTTACAAGAACATAAGCTTGCCCTCCAACTCCCAGCTTGTACATTACACAATCCTCCCCATCTCATCACCCGTTCAGCACCACCGCCACGCCTATACAATATATACGGCGTTTTTGCAGTGTTTAACCTCCTCGGCGAAACATACACACAGTTGGGTACTGTTTTGCCTTTTCCATTTCTAGAAGACAACTCATTTAGGTTCATAACACTAAGAATTTCCGTCTCATAGTCCTCAACTGATGTTCTGTTTTTGTCACTTTTGAGGTGATATTTTTTATTTTCTGCGGTGTCGTGGATAAGCCTTTTTGCTTCACTAATTAATCCAATTCCCCGCCAAGCATCTGCCACAAGCTGGATAAACTTATCCTCTATTTCAACACCTTTTTCTTGCATAATTTCTAATATTTCTTCACTTTTCCATGGCTGTTTTGCTTCTCCATATCCCCAAATTAAAGTCTCAAAAGTCTTTGAGTTTGGTGAAATTCCAATTTCACACATTTTCTCGTAAATTTTCATCGCATGGTCCATTTTTCCCGTGCTACACCAGCCACTGATTATTGTGGTGAAAATAACAACGTTTGGTTGGACTCGATATTTTCCCATCAAAGTGAGGGTATTCTCGGCATTTGAAGGGTTTCCGGCTCGGATGTGCCCTTTAGCGAGGATGCTAAACGCGTGTATGTCGGGTTCTATGCCAGCTTTCGCCATGTCATCAAATACTGCTTGACATTTGTCCATTAGGCCCGCTGAGCTCCAAGCATTCATGATAGTACTAAATGTGATCACATCTGGTTTTACCCCAAACTCTTCCATCAGTGTTAGAACCTGCCAGAAAAAAAAGGATTTATTCCCAAAATGAAATTGAAAAAAGAAAACGAATTGGAAATTTCAGACGAATAAGAAACTAAAACTATACCGATAAAATGAGTCCAGAAACGTATAAGAAGATTTAAACATTCAGACTTGATATTTAAACAAACACCAATCTGTGTGAAGTTAAGACCCATGATTATTCTTAAGCAAAGAAACTAATTTATTTAGTTTGAGAAGAAAGACAAACTAGTTTTATCCAGTTTAAAGCTTGTAGCACTGTCAGCCCGGAAATTTACAAAGCACGCCTTTTAAACTGAAAAACAACTAGACGCAGTTCAGCTTTTAAAGCAAAATGGTTGAGCACAAAAGATGCAGGTAAACAAGGCCTTTAACTGCTAGAAATTCCAGAGCACATAGAACTCTAGAGCAATTTCTAAAACTAAACTCTAAAAGAGAAAAAAAGACAAAAACATAAACTAATGGTTGAGCTGAAAAGATGCAACCAAACAAGTCCTGATACTACTTTGAGAAGGGCCCAGACTGCAGAGCAGGAAAAAAAAACTCTAAATCGATTTTAAAACTAAAAGAGAAAAAATAAAACAGAAACCTGAGTCGAACGTGACAATATCTGACTGACGACACTGAACCTTGGCAGCTTAAGTAGCTATGTGTGATTCTCCACATATCTTGATAAGCTTATATGCAGAAAATTGTATATGACCGAAGTGTCATTCAAGCTCTTGTACATCTGCGGAGTGTAAACATAGGCGCTGTACATAAATAAAAAAATAGGCGCCTATGTTTGTTTGTTTTTCCTTGTTTTCTTTCTCTGGCCTTAGCCTCCTATGTACCAAAAAAATAAATAGGTGTTGTACATAAACTATTCCATTAAAGGAAAGAGCTGCGGTATTGTGTTAATCAACTATTTACAAGCATAAGGATCACTTGATGCTTATTTCAGGGGTTCTATTGTCTTCCCAAATGGAAATAACATAATCTTAGTCAGAATTGTGTTGGGGGTTTGCCCATGAAATTATAAAAACAGACACTAAAAATTAACAAAAACACCATACATAAAATCGTCAATACATGTATTGACAAGATAATCATAAATAACATGTACCTCATCAACCCCATCAGGGTCAGTAATGTCGAGAAACCCTTTAATAAGAGTATTAAAAACGACAAGATTAGGAACAACTCCTAAATTCTTCATTCTATGCACAAACCTCAAAGCATCTTCCATATTACCTTCTTTACAATACCCGTTAATAATAATACCACATGTCCTCTGATTTGGCGACACTTTATTATATATCATCTCCGTAACCATAGCTTCAGCTCTATTTGTTTCCCCGTTCTGAGAATAAAACCTCATTAAAGTATTAAACGTGACAACATCGGGACGCAAACCATAATCCACCATTTTATGCACTATGTTCCATGCCTCTTCTATAGTATTTTTGTTACACCATGCACGTACAAGAATGTTTAACGTCCTATCATTTGGTTTCACATTTTCTTCATTCAACATTAAATCCACTAATTTCAAAGACTCATCGGGTTTTCCAATTAGCCCATATCCTTTGATCAAAGTGTTGAACGTGCTTGTCGTAGGCTTACATCCACTTTCTTTCATTTTTCGAAAAACTTTCATAGCCTCATTGACCTTTCCTGATTCAGAAAAAGCATTTATCACGGCGTTGAAGAAAATTGAGTCGGGTTTTATTCCATTTTCTTCAATATTTGATAGAAGTGATGGGATAGATTTGAAACGCTTTTGGAGTGTTAATGCAGCTAAGAGGGTTGTGTATGTAACAAGAGTTGGCTTATGACCTTCGTCTGATAGATTGCGAAATATCGTATGAACTTCTTGTGGTTTATTTTTGTCGATTAGAGTATTCATTAGCTTAGTTCTTGAGCGGACTATTTGGCAATTGCTATTCTCTAAACAAGCCAAACAAAGAGATCGGAGTTGGGAATTTGTGGAAATTGGACTTTGACGAATCCTTTCCTTCTCTTGTAAATGTGATTCCTGCAATTTTTTACAGAAGGGTTGACCAATCAGAGGAGAAAAAGCATGGAGATGTAGATGTCCTTAGGTTACATACTATGACACTTACATTCATAGTTTTTAGGGTTAGTTTTAGTCACAATTTCGTATATTAACCTATAAAAATACGGAATTAGTAAACTAGTGTTACATTCCTGGGTGAGTTACACTAAATCAGAAAAGAAAAGTTATCACGTTTTGAGTACTAATTTGTTGAAAAGCCCAAATATTTTAAACGGTACCATGATTTCGTATACTTTCGTCCCCAATCTATGTTTTTTTCCCTATATAGTGAACAAAATAGAAAGTAATTGTTTGGATGGTGTACTAATAGCTGCTTCTTAATGCGCACAACCAAAATCTGGTACCAGTATCGCATGTGTTACATTAAATTTTTTAGCTTTAATTAGTAGAGTTCATTAGGAACCAGTATCACATATGAAAGAAGGTAGCACTTGGTCAATTGACTTAAATACATTGTACTAACAATTAACAACTGTATATTGTACCATGGTATGTGATGCTCGTTTCTTGCTCGCAAGTGTTTCGTTTTGGTGTTTCCCTGTGATGATTGAACTTTTTGCTTCTTTAGGTAACTCTCCCATTATTTCTCACAACAGAAGTACTGAACCTATGGTTTGTTAGTAAATCCAACCAAGTGTTAATATACAGCTATCTACTAGCATCGGTATGCATCTAGCACCATTCATAATGTTCGTATCCTGCAATCAGTTGGCCAGAATATTAACATTTTACTAAGTACTTATTTTCATATTAATGAGAACCCATAAGTTTTCTTTTTCTAAAACATAGGGAATTATTTTCATTATATTTAGGTGATCTGAGCATCCCGTCCCCTATTCAGACTCTTTTCTATTCCCGTGATCATTAAGTATGTTTTTATGTACTAACCAATGATTATCCCATTTAGAAATCCGAATGCAATCCATAAATTGAGTTTGTTACTTTGTTTGGCCAAGAAAAAGAAGATAAACTTTTGTAAGTTTTGCTTTTAAGTCATTAGATTGTTTCGGTACACACTCAAAAATCATAACTTAAGTCAGGAAACTAGAATTGTCTTCCATATGTTTCACAATTTCATATACTCCCGAAGAATTACATGTTCAAATACATTACACAACTATTTTGATGTTAATAACTATGCTTAAAAAGTATAATTTTGACCCCACAATAAATAAACTTCCATGCTTATAGCTTCCAAACAAACAGGGCAGTTGTCACATAGTAAACAAAATGAAAGATTAAAAATATTAAAACAAGTACTAGCAAGTGATGGGCATGTAGATAATTGGTAAAGAAATGATTCTAAGTTAATAGTGTTACCTCTTGAAGCTCATTCTAGAGAAGGAAAGAGAAAGGAGTGAAGTAAATTCTTAATGCATGTAAAGAGGATACAACTATACAAGTGTGGTAAGTGCAGTGAAATTCTACATATTCAAATCTTATCCACATAATATCATCAAGTTTTAAAAATAAACTTTGAAATATGTTTTAAAAAAATTCAATTGGCTATGAGGTGAGCTTCCAACTCCTGGTCCTTACACTTTCAATGTCACTGGTGCACAGAATGCCACGTCACTTTTTACAAGTAACTTCATTTATCAAGTATACTTGATAAATAATAAGCACCATTGGTTTGAAGTTTTAACCATAGTTGACACAAATGGAAGCGGAAGCGAGAACCGAAACGAGAAAACATAAAGGTTGATCTCAGAGTTAGAAAATATTGCTCAATTCATACATCTTTTATTTTGCCACACTTAAAATTTTCTCATGAAACACTTGCTTCTTTTATCCATCTCAAAGGATTGGTTTTGGTTGACTGAAAAATTCAAAATTCAAGGCAGTCTGTCTTAATTTTCAAGTCAGCAAAAACCAATCCCTATAGGATCCTTATGTGTTAGCTTTTTACTATGTGACACACCCAAAATAATAATGTACTAGATTCACGATAGTGTTAATCGTTCGGTGTTGATTTCAAAATACACTATTATTTAGTGTGTGTCAACCAATAGTATTTTTTAGTTTTAATTTTAAATTAATTTTAGGATAGATATTTTTTGTTTCATTAACATGTGTTAGATTTTTAGTATTTTTTAGTTTTAATTTTGAATTAATTTTAGAGTAGATATTTTTGGGTTCATTAATATGTGTTAGATTTTTAGTATGTGACACACCCTAAATAATAATTGACTAGATTCACGGTAGTGTTAATCGTTCGATGTTGATTCCAAAACATTAAAAAAAAATGTAAGATACATAATTACATATTTTTGCTGTCTGACTGTCTTGAATTTTTCAAGGCAGCAAAAATGATCACATGTCAAAGCCCACCTTTATTTTGCATCAACAATGTCAGTGTGTAGACCTGGGCTACAATATGCCTTCTTCCACATTGGGCTTTAGAACATCTTTTGCTTGCACCAACTATTGCACATTCTTAACTCATAAAAAATGGGATCAGATTCTTATAAAAGCCAGTAAAACTCGTTATATGAATGAAAAAAATCACATTCAGAGGTGAATTTACATGAATTAGAGGAGTGTGGTACTGGTACAAAATAATTGTCATGCAAAAGTTACTGAAGAACGAGGAAAATGCATTTCCACCGGATAATGACACAATCATAATTCAAACCGTGAACTCGTTATATCTTATATGTACCAAAGTTGAATAGTTAACGAGAGGTCGAAAGCTGATAAGTAATACACAACCACTTACAAATTTTAGACTTGAAAATAAATTACAAGTCGTGATAAGGTTTTCAGAAGTTTTGGGGAGTTGTCCCCCTTCATGTTTGAGTGAAGTTAAAAAAATAAATGTACATGTATAGTTTGTCATGAAAATAAAAATTGTACTCAACAGTAAACCAATCTTCAATGCATGCAGAATCATGCGAGTGTGAGTTCGTTTTTTTTTATTTATTATTTTATAGAAATGATATAGCCATCCAATAAACTTACTTAAAAATTTTACCCGCTAATGTGCCGGATTAAGCGTACCAATAATTTTTATTTCGATATTGAAACCATATTTTTATTTAATTTATAATTGGTTCATCTAGTTTGTCACGTATTTATATATGACTGTACCAAATACTTTTTTTTTAATCTTGATAATGATTACTAGTGGCCTTTCTTGATAAAACTCGAGCTAGATAGTGTGTTATGGGCATTGTGGACCATTTTTCTTGTATTTGGAGACAACTCACAATTCCATTCACGAGAAAAGAAAACAAAAATCAGAACAAAAGAACCCACCCATGTGCAAACCCATAATTTGCTCCAGAAATTAAGTGATCACTTGTTTATGTTTATTTTAACTCCTATTTTATTTCTTAGGGTAGCATCTACAAGTCTAGAAACATAAAAAATTGTGTAATTAACAGTGTGATATAGTAATATTTTGGATCTTTAAGTTACTTTTTGTAATTAAGATAATATTAAATGAAGTAAATCTTCTATAAATTTATACCTTAATTGCTCACATTGGAAAACTTGTAACGTTCAAATTACTAGCATTTTTTCTCCAAAGGAGTAGTTTCACAAGTCACAACAACAGACAAACTAAAATTGATATTCAAAGTTAATTTTTTATTTTATTTAAAAAAAAAAAAAAACAGACGTAAACTATAATTGATATTCAAAGTTTTTGTTTCTTGTATCAATATTTCATGTTTCAGCAACCAGTAGAGTACATTGTAGCACCTGTCTCGCCAACTATTTTTTGCATTTCATATGATAAAGATAATTATTTACGAAAGCAAACAATATGCATTATTGACCTTTTTTCTAGTAGTGGTTTGACTTTTGAGACAAAATGCAAACCAGCAAATTCCCTACTCTTTAATTAGTAACTATTAAGCAAATTGACAAAGACACATAACAACAACAAACCGCAATTACCAACAAAAGGTAACACACAAGTCACAACAATAATTGAAAGAATCGGGTTGTTATCATAATCATTTTGCTATAGAAACTAATACAGTCTATTTCTACAGTTGAATCAACAAACAAACAAAGAACAATAAAAATTAGCAGTTTCTAACACCAACCACTAAGAAAAGCCAAACACTTGGATTATCAAATGAAAGAATTACATCTCCAATCTCTTTACAAGTACAAAGAAAACCCCACTATGTATATAAATCGGAGTAAATATTACTATAACAAATGGAAGTTGTGTATGTTGTTAGCTCACAGAAACAAAACTCATTTCTACAATTGAATCAACAATTAAGTATAATAAATAAAAAATCGAAAACTAACAATTCTGTCATGAACTCCCACTGAAGCCTTGGCTATCTTTCTTCGTATTTCCCATTTCCATTTCTCGAGTTTGTTGGCCTTCGCTACTCGAGACAGACGGATTCAACCCATATTCGCTGGTGGCCCCACTATATTGGCTGCTAGTGTACTCTGCGGTCCCCAAAGCCATTTTTCTAAATTTCTTCATATCCTGGTTATATTGGGTTGTGTCGTAATCGGAGCTCTCGTGAGAACTGTAGACTGTACTGTGTCCAGGTCTGATACCTTCGTTCAAATCAGATAGAGATACATCTCCTTCTAAGGCCCGTACAACCTGCCAAGGTATAGATTTGAGATAATAGAAGGCCCAATTATAATAACGTCCAACAAATTTTAACCTAGAGGCTTATTTCAAAAAAAAAAAAAAAAACCAGAAGCAGAAGAATAAGCAAAAGAAATGAAAAAAAAAATCAGACTCAAGTCCAACCCATTTTAGCGGTAAAAATTCCAGTATTAAAAAATGGTTCTATTTTCCAACTGGTTAGGTAGGTGCAAAGGACCTCATTTGGCCAATTAGCAAAATTAATATGTCTATTCTTAAAAGTGTGATTACCTGGCTCATTCGTGGTCGACGCCGTGCCGAATGACGGACACAAGCAGCAGCGCAAGCAACCATGCGAGCCATCTCGTTGTGATTGTAATCTCTTCGTAACCGTTGATCAACAATTATATCAAACTTTCCATCTTCCAAAGCTCGTGTTAGCAAGGGCCTCGCCTACCATAAAATCAGACATGTAAGTCAAGACAAAATCTATCATTATCAAAACAACATAAAATTGACGTAGTTGAGAGGCTCACTACAGATTTATATACACACGTGTCAATAGATTTCAACCAAAAATAGCAGCTGTTACCCCAAGCTAGCATTTTTTTTCGGTTTTGTACCTCCATAGTAAAAATAACAAAAATTGGGCACAAAAATGAATAAATCCTTATAGAAATGGTCTACAAAATATAAACACATGATAGAGTGGTGCACAATAGTTTTATTTATTTATCGTAAGTAGTTAGTACCAAATGTATGATTTCTTTCTTGTCTGGTACTCTAAATCGTCGAGAAATGCGATGTTGGTATACTAATTTCTAAAAAAAAATCAAGTTGGTATAGAAATCAAAATAAGATTATAGGTTAGTGAAAATAAAACTACTCGAAGAAGCAATAAAAATCAGAACACTCAGAACCACAACCTGGAAGGGATTTTCTAATTATTTTTTGCAAGTGAATATACTCACCCAGTCCACCAAACTGTCATCCATGTAAGTTTGATTTGAGTCAACAGGTCGACGTCCTGAAATCAACTCCAAAAGCATTACTCCATATGAAAAAACATCAGACTTATCCGTAAGTTTTCCAGAAGCGGCATATTCAGGAGCAAGGTATCTGAAATATAAAAGCATAAACAAATTGGTCGATTTAATCATGGCAGTGTGCATACAGTACTTTGCCATTACCGGACACAATAAGCTTTAAATGGAAATATAAAGAAAGTTCTTCTATATTCAGCATATATGGAGCTTGGCTCTCAATTTGCCTTAAAAATTGGGTGCAGTATTGTTTATGGTAGAACTGAACTTGGATATGAACTAAGAAATCTGTCTTACCCAAAAGTTCCCATAACTCGAGTTGAAACATGAGTATTGGCATCAGAAGAAAACCTGGCGAGTCCAAAATCTGCAACCTGAAAAGGAATTTAAATGTGAATATACAACTTAAGAAAAAACTGAAAGAATGTATGTCAGTGACCTAATAAATTATTAGTATCTTAAGGTTTACAGGCTTAAAAGTAACCCATTCATGTTTCACATCTCAAGTTATGAAGCAAAAGAAGCATAATACAACACCGACAAAAGAGATATGGACAATTAGAAACAAATGGAGCTGCAGTTTGCACTGATTTCTTTGACTGCTCGATATATCCAAGCATCGAATATATACCTTTGCCTCAAAGTTAAAATCCATTAGTATATTAGCTGACTTGATATCACGATGTATGATCTTAGGATGGCCTGCAAATACAGTTTGTTCTTATAAGAAACCCCAATATTTATGTTATGTAAACCAGGTATAAGAGTGAACAAGCCTTACAGTCCTCGTGTAAATACGCAAGTCCCTTAGCAGACCCAAGAGCAATTCTCAGTCTAGTGTTCCATTCCATCGGAGGTCTTCCTTTTTCTGAAATATTTCATTTATATCTAATTCTTAGGGAATGATCTAAACTCAGCAGCATATGGTGCTTCAATTAAATAACTAACAAACAGCATGGAGTTTAGGCGTATTCACTCCACATAGATAGCTGAAAAACTGGCAAAAAAAATTTATAATTATTATTTCACTTTAACGCATTCTCCAAAGTTCAAAATCCGCTGCTAAGCACATATTTCCTTGTAATTTGGAAACATATAAGAAAAGGTTAGTCCCAGGACTGACAGTCTGCGGATTAGTAGTCCTATCCAAACATTTTACTACGGTGAAACAAATGCCCATGAATCCTCCTCCCGATAGGACATCAGGCCTGTTTGGCATATTATTTTTGTTTAAAAAGCAATTAGGAAAAAAACATCCTTAATAAAAGCTGCCAGTGTTCTGAAACAGCATATTAATCTAGCTTTTATTAAAGTTGGTGTTTGCCAATAGCTTAATATCATTTGGACAAAGTTAAAAATGCTCTTAAATACCTAGCTTCACGGATTCTGTGCTTTTATAAAAGCTAAGAAACCAAACATCCAGGCCTTTTTGTGGCCCAAAAGCTAAAAAAAACTGATGCCAAACATGTACATGATGATATGAATGAGACAAAGAAGCTCACCATGCAAATGAAACTCCAAAGTATTGTTCGGCACAAACTCGTAAACTAGCAACCTTGCAGATCCAGTGATGCAATACCCAACTAGAGAAACAAGGTGCTTATGATGAACACGGCTAATAATTTCTACCTCAGCTTGAAACTCTCTCTCTCCTTGACCACTGCCTGCTTTGAGCTGCTTAACCGCCACCTCTTTCCCATTCGGTAAAACTCCCCTATGTACATATCCAAACCCTCCTTGTCCTAACAAATTCGCATTAGAAAACCCATCTGTCGCCATTGCCAGCTCATCGTAGGTGAATGAGCTCTTTGAGAAGCCTAGAGTTTGAAAAAATAGAATAGAGAAAAATAAATTCTTCATTGAAATTTGTGTAACAAGAGTTATAATATAAAATAAACAAGTCTTTATGTAGACAAGAGTCCAACCAATGTGGATAAACAATATATCTTGTTCGGTTGCAAGCTTTTAGCCTCAGTTTTTCTTTTTTTGCTAAAAAGTTGGACAACATATATTTGACCAGCTTACAAACTGAGCTTCTATAAGTTTTCTGCCTGAAACTAAATAAAATAAAATAAAGCTCTTATGCAAATAGCTGTTTTCTTTGAGGTTCAGAAAAAGCTTTACCCATCTAGCTTATAGCAACTAACTTAATCGGGAAAAAAGGAGCAGAAAACTCAAATTTTAAGTAGGTCAACCAAATGTAGTTCGGCCTTTAAGAAAAAACATAAAAAGGAAGAGCTTATAAGCCGCAGCCCGCGAGCAAACAACGTGAGAATATTTGATGAAAAGGATATAAATTATAAACCCAGTTTTGATTTAATAGGGAACAGAAAACCAATCAAAATTTTCTCCATAATCTAACAAATATCTTCCATTTAATTATATATTTTAATACCTAGGCTCATGCCAGGGGAAGGAGATGGAGCTTCTCCACCAGAGTAATTGGAACCGGAACCTCCACTGCTACTTATATAAGGCTGTTGTGATAACTGTGGTGACAAATTATATCCGGATGGAGGATTTGCTTTGGGTGGGATTAAAACCACCTGATCTCCCGATCGGGGGGCATTATTTTGCCATTGCTGAGGTGGCCGATTATAAGGATCATCTGGAAATTATTGATAAATGATATATGTTAGCAAGTTAATAACAAAATAAAGATCATTAAAATTAAAATGATGCAAATAACGTATAAAATGTACAACGCGATTGTTCAAAATGATGAAATCTTTCTTCTTTCTGGTGCAAAGATGCTGAATAAAATTGCAACAAGCATCTAAGAAGAATATGTTAATCTATAAATATAGATACTGGAATGAACAATTGTGGACTTATTTGGTTGCTGCTTTTATTTTTATTCTTTTGAAACAAGGTTGCTGCTTTTATGATCAGTTGTATTTTTGCTTAAAAGCACAGCTTTCATGTTTTTGCTTTTCTGGCCGATTTGCAAAAAAAAACAAGTAGTTCAAATTTAGTACACATCTCCCGCGTAACTGTGCAAATATAGCAATTTCCTACAAATTGTCCCTTTTACTTGTAGTCTCCAATTTATATCACCAGTTAGTTAACATTCGCAAACTTAAAAATACCATAAAGTCAGGTCAAGTAAGATGTGCTATGTAACATGCAGCAGCAAATAATTCCCATCAATTTAAAAATAGGTAGTTAAACAAAGTCCATCCAACTTAAAACACATCAAGTTTCTTTTGAGTAAAAAGAACCACTAAACCCGAGCTTTTAAGTGTGACCAGCAAAGCTCTGGCAGCTTCAACACATTGCATTGAACAATTAGAGTTAATAACATACCTAACTGAATTTCGAAACAATCTCGAAAGGAACGCATCACAGAATGAGAAAAGAACTGGAATTTACTAGACATATTAACATAGAAGCTAAATTGCAAGAATAACAAATAGAGTTATTTAGATGCTCTTAAATACATAAACTAAACAAATTATAAAGTATCCCAATGCAAAACTGGATATAGAGTTAATTTATCTTTAAAAAAACATTACAAATAGAGTTAATCGGTTTTCCTAACGAGTGCCCGTGGGGCGTATAAGCATTAAATTACTTTTCTAATTCAAGTTGCATTTAATACGAATATCATTGCATCTATACCATAACATTATTGCATTACCAAATTAATGCATTTAATATACCCAAGTTATTATAAATGAATCACTATATAAAATTAAGTACAACAAATACCATACATTCTTAAGCATGAATGATATTTGTTGCAATTAGTTTTACATAGTAATTCATTAATTACTTTTCATAAATTGAGTAAATTAAATACATAGATTTGGTAAGCAATAATGTCATCATACAAATGCAACAATATTTGAATTAAATGTAACTTGAATTTAGAACGCTACTTAATTCTTAAACGATGTCCAATGTCCGGAGGGCACTCGGTAACAAAACCGTAAATAAAAACAATATTTCATTAAAAAAATCCATATTTAGTAAAAAGCTAAAAAACTTCCCCACATTCCTACTTCGATTATTTTAATTCTTTGACACAAAAGCTAGCTTTTTCTAAAAAACTAACAAACCCAAACACGTGTAGCTTTTTTTATAAGCAAAAAGCCAAGGGAAAAAACAGAGCTAAATCACATTAAAAATAAAAATAAAAATAACAGATAAGTAATAAAAAAAAAAAGAAATATTGCAGTGACATGAAACAAACACATGTAGCCCTTTTTTTAAGCAAAAAGTTAAGGGGGGAAAAAGAGCTAAATCACAAGAAAAATAAAATAAAACAGAAAAATAATAGAAAAAATAAAAGGAAAAGTATTTTTATTTGTTTATTACTTTTAAGAGCGAGAGACGATGGAGGTGGAGGTTGATAGTAGTGACGTGGCAGTCTCTTCTTTTTCTTTTTACAACAAATAAATAAAATAGTAATTAGCCCTAATACAAACACCGCCCCCACCGCTATCCCCACCACCGTTCCCGTCGTCAATCCCTCCGAACTCAACCCCGACGGCGGCGGAGGAGTTTTTCGATGAGGCGGCGGAGGAGATCGTACGGTCTCCGGCGGAGACGGCGGCGTGGTTTTAGGAGGCGGCGGAGGAGAGGATGAGGAGTTTGACGGAGGCAGAGGAGAGGTGGTTGGCGGCGGAGAAATCGCCGGAGGTGGGGGAGACGGCGGAGGAGCGGTGGTTGGTGGTGATGACGTGACAGGTGGAGAGGGTGGTGGTGATGACGTGGCAGGTGGAGGAGGGGAGGTGGGGGACGGTGAGGACATTCTCTCTCTATATGTATATATATATATATATATATATGTGTGTGTATATATATATATATGTTGTATAGATATAGGTTTGTGTATGTATGTATATAAAGGGGTGTAAAATGAGCTATAGTGTGGTTTTGGGAGGGATTTTATGAAGTACTAATATAATATGTTGTATAGATAGAGTATAATATATTATGCATGTATGTATTTATAGTGCGGTTTTGGGGTGTGATTTATAAAATTTTATTAGATGTGATTTAATTTTGATTGATCGTATCAACCCCAAGTTACTCATCCGAAAAGTATATCCGATAAGATGAAATAATCTTAATTACTTTTTTTAAATGCGTATCAAAAAAAATAATATTACTACTAAGAAAAAAAAGTCGCGTCATTTTCAATACTAATTAATATATTAATTCGTCTGGTTATTCATTTATACATATCGTTTATTTGTGTTCATATTAAAAAACTTGTGGTCAAATTTTGACATTGACGTTTGAATAAAAAAAATTAGAAGATACCAGTACAAGTCACGTAATAAAAACTCAAGCTACTAAAAATTCAAATAAAAATATAGTATAACTCTGGTTGAACCTACCCTAAATTTAAATATTAATTAAAAATATAAAAAAATTGTTAAATTTAATATTAATAAAAATCAAAACTTTTAATGAGGTGGATATACAATGTAACGTGGGATGATTTTTTTGGATATAAACAAAAGTATTTTAGTTGTAAGTAAACTAAAGTTAATCGAGAAAGATACTATTTCATTGAATTGAATTAAATATGCATAGGAAAGAGACCGTTGAATATACTCCTAGAGTAGGCTAAGTTAATTGAAAAATGGGGGTTTTTTGAGAGAGTTTAGAATTAAGCTTATAGTAGAGAGTTCCACATGGAGGAATTATTTGATGAGGTGTGGTTTGGATGAACATCTACTTTGGTAGGGACATGTATTACGGCCTTTTCTTGTCGGTATACATAGTAACACTAATCGTTAGTCACGTCTTACGTATGCATCGCGTCATATATATATATATATATGATCCGGATAAATAAATTTTTAAAAAATGTATTGATTGAATAAATATATTAAATTAGAAATTATAGGTAATATAATGTTTTTGTTATACAAAATACACGTAAAACGATTTTGTTTTGTATAAGATTATAATTGTTTCGAAAATATAATGATTTGTGTATGCTTTTTATATTTTGAATTGAATAAATGTAAATGAGTAATTAATAAAAAATAGTAGGGCATTTTAAAAAAATGGCCAAAATTTGGCAAACTCGATTTTTTTGGGATTGACTTATATATATAGTATGATATTAAATATTAAATGTTCCGATGTTAAATGTTAAATGTTAAATGTTAAATGTCAATATATTTATTTGGAAAAGTAATAATGTATAATATTTGTTTCAATATGTTTATTATAGTAATTCATTTATAACATTTCAATATAGCTTTAATTAAATCAACAATGCTATGAATGCAACAATGTTAAATCCAATTTGAATTTGGAAAATTATTTAATTGTTGAGCAAAATCTTCATTTAATTTTCACATTAATTAGTTTCTTTATCTAATTTTTATTACATATAATCTACTTAGGAAAAAATAATGTTAATGGAAGCAAAATAAGACAAGCGAGGAAGCTATGTGTGTCAAGCCATCAAACGAAAGTCGTGAAGGGGAAAATATTTGTTAGCTAATACGATACTAATTATTCTTTTGCAATTTAGATACAATTAAAAAAAATTAATGTAGGTTCGTACTTCTGATTTATTAATATGAGTACTGAGTAGTTTCACTTTTGAAATACTTAATAGAAGGAAATTTGGATTAATTCAAATAAGAAGCCAAGTGAATTTATTTATTTATTTTGAAAGGGAAGCCAAGTGAATGTTTTTTTTTTTTGGAAATTAAGCAAGTTTATTAACCAAAATATTTGATCAATGTTCGAGGCCTACAACAAATACAACGAAAAATAGCGTCTCATCTTAAAAACGAAAGGCCTAACTTTCAAGCGTTTTGAATAAATATATTTCTACAATTATTTTTAACATTCTCAAAACTGTCAATTTCAATTTAAGGGCCATGGATTACATTATCACCCCCACTGATTTCGCGGGGGAAGTAACAAATGCCAATAAAATGAAACTTTCATTTGAAAGTTAATTAAAGGATTTAAATTCTCAAATCAAAAGTCTGGGAGATATGTTACACTTTGACTTTTCCCTGGGATTCTACCGGCGAACATTAAAAACAAAAAATAAGTGATATTGGTAAAAAAAAAATAAAAATTATCCAAAAAACTTGACGTGACGGATTATTTTTATCAATTAGTTTTGTTTTGATATTAAAAACATATTTTTATTTAAATTACAATTTATTCACATAATCCATCACGTCAGCTGGTAAGATTTTTGGGTAATATTTTCGGATGGCTATACAATACTGGACATTACAACAAAATTTGATTTTTTTTTTTTCCTAATACTACCAAATCTCCCCATTACAGCTAATACAAATTTGCCACATCATAGTAATTCGGTGCATCAATCATCTATTGAAGAAAAGAATCAGCATCAAAGCATTTAAGAAGAATTCAAATTAATAATGCAGGTACAAGCTGGTGATTAAAAATATTTAATCATAGAGAGAAAATAAGGGGAAAAACTCTGAATTTTATTAATGAAATTGGTTAAACGGAGTGTCTATTTGGAACAGTCACCTTATTTGACTGTTTATGCTCCAGTTATCTTAACCACCGTTAAATTAGAAAATAAATGGTTATGTGATATTTTTCAATAACTAACATTGTTTTTTTTATTTTCAATAAATTAGAATTTGATAAATTAAAAACAAATCGTACAACACGCTAAAAACTCAAATAAAAATATAGAACCCTAGGGGGACCTACACTAAACTTAAATATTAATCAAAAATTAATTTTTTTTATCCATTTGACATATTTTTATGCAAACGAGTTGTAAAACAGTCATATAGGTTGATTGTTCCCCAATAATTCTCGTTAAACGTAAAATGCTGTTTATAAAGTAAATACATAGTTCTCTCCAGCATTCTATTTAGTCTTGTAACTTACACAATTGACATTTCATCGATTTTTTCATTTTTAGCATTTTGTATTTCACAAACTATCTTTTAAGAGTGAGCACCATACATGATTAATTTGTCCAAGTCAACGAGACAGTAACCTACTTATAAAGTGATAATCTTAGAAATCAACAAAATGAATCAATTTCTTTACTTTTGATATAATCATACAAAACATTTAACTTACACTTTTGGATTATATCTGTCTCATGCACAACTTGACGTTAGGTTTCGATTATTACTTTGTGTAATTTTGCTAATAAGTACAAGATACAATAAAATGAGACAAAAGTACTATATATCTTAGACTTTCTGAACTTAATGTTATGATTTGTATAATAATTATTTTCTATTCATTAAGATTAAGAATAGTAAAACTCATACAAAGAGCGACATTTGTTGTTAATTACAGAAAACAGACCACACCACTGGGGATTAGGAACTTCATGTAAAAAAAATTTAAAAACTATGAAATCGTTATTTCCAAAAAAAAAATCTGAAAATGCTTGGAAACAAAACAACACAACTGCCCATTTAGTTCTAAAACTTAAGTAAAAAACTGGCTTGATTCCAAACAAAATGAAAACACTTTTGAGAACAAACAACAAAAATGAACAGGCTTCGAAAACGATAATAATTCATAACCAAAACGAGTTGTCTCAAAAACTGTAATATATTAATTAGGATATATAAGTGAGCCGTTCAATTAAATAATTTAGTAATACATATAAAATTCAAGTAAATAGTCGTCCTTTTAAAAACAAATATAGCTGGATATAAATTTGGCGGCTCAACTAAAAGTTTTTAAATCAAGCAAAAGAAAAATTAATGCAATTCAAGCAATAACTATTCATAATTTAAAAAATGAGCTTCATAGTTGTATTTTATTTTATCAAATCGGCCATGATCAAGTACTCTTAAATTTTTGTGCTCTACCGTATTTGTTTAGTTTTTAAATGTCATACCTTCGTTGTTGATGTTTTTGTACGTACATTACTTCATACCACTTGACTGTTTCCTAGTAATTCGCTTATATTTTGACTTAAAAATCTTATTGTTAGAAGATATTAAGTACATCTTACCAGGAAAAAAAACGTCGTTTTTAACATCCATGTTTCAAAAATGTAGCCCAAAATGGATGATTGAAGAGCAAGTTTACGTTCAAATACGAAATGACCGATTCTCAAAATCCTGTCGGATACGAAGTTATTTATCAACTCTAGCAACAAGTAAAGAGTAGTATGAGAGATGATCTACAAACAAACATATTACATACTCTACGAGTTTCACATACTTTACCCATTATTTGTATATTGAAATTAACAAATTTCTCCTTTTTTCTTTATTGCTGCTAGGGACTGAATTTAATAAATTCAGATTTGTGTCTATTGTTTTGATAATAGTCGGTTCGGAGCCGGCATAATCAACTGAGTATAATTCATTAAATTGCATATATATTCAAGCCTATGAGGCTCTGAGATTGACAAATCACCAATTGTCACCTAGGACAAATTATTTAGACGTTTTAGTTCTAAAGAAAATCATTATTAATGTTTGTCTTTGCTTGTTTTTTCTTGTTTTTGGACCTAGCCTATGTATCTACTTATTAATAGTGTATCACGCGTTACGTGTGCGGCGCGTAATACAATAAAAATATAAAAAATATGTATAGTTATGATATAATTAAATATGTGGATAATAATAAAAAAAACATAGTTTAAGATTTAAAAGTTTGATTGTAAATAGTTTGATTGTAAATGGTGGGCGGCGCGTAATGCAATAAAAATATAAAAAATATGTACAGTTATGATATAATTAAATATGTGGATAATAATAAAAAATATATAATTTAAGATTTAAAAGAATTTTTTTCTGTTAAATATGGATAAATAATTTTATTAGTTTTTACTTTTTATATTTTTATATTTTTATGGAAATATGGTATTATTGTAATTAATATAAAGGTGTAGTGGTATTTTTTTTTTAGAAAGGCTAAATTTAACGGTCTCATTTGACTTTGAGTTATTATAATAGAATAATGTACCAAAAAAATTAAAGAAAATATAGTTGTTCAAGTCTCACCCTAGTGTTAGATATTATATAAAAACAAATGAACTATTGTTTTATATTCAAAATATATGCCTCGGCTATGTGCAATCTCTAGGTGACAATTGGTGGAGAAATTATACATGTGTTGTTTTTTGTCTAAGATCAATACTCCTGGTACATCGACATATACAGTTAACCAGTTATATATATAATATATATATATATATATACTTATGCAGTTATGCTTGAAATTATATTTTCATAATTCATCACCCTGAATATTTCAATATAATACAATTATAATGCACCGGGTTTACGGTAGTGTTAATCATATACAACTATATATAACACCCGCGTCCAAACAATTCTGCTCATTTGCACTCATGTGCAATTAAGTACAAGTGTGTGCATTAGATCAGTTACATGCTTTATAATTGCTGCTAAAATTAGTAACACATATCGTGAGAACGGTGAGCTATATGATCAATTGTAACCATTAACATTAGTTGACATATTTACACAATAAATACTCATTCCGTTTATTTTTAAGTGTTCTTATTTAAATTCAATAAATATTAAGAGTTATTATTAATTGCATTTGAATGTTACAAATATAGCCCCATTTTAAATTAAATCATTATTATTGTTAATTTTTAAAATGTATTCATTGCAATATTTGAGTATATTATAGTAATTTTTTCATTGAGAAATCAGGAAAGTTAACATTTATTGTGGGACACTGAAATATATAATAGTGGAAACTTATTTAGGGACGGATTGAGTAGCATTCACATCTCACTCACCAAATTCTACTTTCTTTATAATCGATGAGTTTTATGTCAAAAAATCTCATACATCAAACTCACAACCAACTCTCTATTATCAGATAATACCACTACGCTTCTTTACAAATAGAAAGTAAATAGTTCTCATCGTCAATTAAAATTAATAGATCACACTTTAATCATATGTATGTTATTCCCCAAAATATTAATTTTATATTAAAATATAATGTTAAAATAGTTAATTATTGATGGACATGATGTTTTGATGAGGCTATAAAATATACATGACTCTCTAAATACCAAAAAGTTGAATGGAAAAGAATTTGACAAGGCTGATATGAATGTTCTAAGTTACCTAATTCTTGGACTTGATATATACATTAATTATTTGCTTGGTATATATAGCTGAAATAGGCAAAAAAAAAAAAACATGTTTTCCCACTATTGTTATCCAAACAAGTTATTTTTGTATTGATTGACCTACATAGCAAAATTACGCGACGGTATAAGTCGAGTATCCGAAAAAACCCGGGCGTGAAGTGTAATTTGTCCAATATAAGTTATTAGAAAGATTCCAACTTGAGGTAGCTAGGCAGACGGCAGTAGACTTCGTACTCTTAATTCTCATATAGACAGTATGACTTGTGAACTTAAATAGACTAGGTAATTATACTAAAGTGAATAATTATTATTCATTATGTTTGGAACCTTTATCTTTGTGTATATATGAGTAGTTGAGCAAATAAACTAGGTAAATAAACTGTGAATAATTATCATTCATGATGTATTAGTCTCGACTTGAAATGTTTCAATGATGCTTTGAGGTTGTAGAACATAGGGGTGTGTGTATACAGAGCGCCTTCATTGACCGCATACAAAAGAGTTGAATGGAGTTACTAATACGATCATTAATCAACCGTGCATTACTAGTAATTCGTAATAAGCAATACATGGTTGCAACTTACAAGCATCTGTTATATGCAATTGTCAAAACAATCATGCTCAAATATACAACATCAATTGAATACACAACTTACAAGTAATACTGCAGTTTCTAGTTTATCATTTCCGTTCGATACAATGAATTTCCAATAATGGGCAGGAAAAAGCATAAGCTGCCGGTATAAAACAAAGCTTTTGCAACACTAATTTACTTTTAAGCTATTTCTTTTGTGCAAATTAGTAAGGGCCTTGAGAATATTCAAATAATTTCTAGCTTTAGTTGATTTGTCCCATAGAGCTGCTGGTGCTGGAAAGAATAATAAATGCGCAAACAACAGAGAGTGAGAAGACGGAGACCCAAGTGTTTTCTGTATACATTTCCATAGCGTCTGTGAAAGAAAAACGGGTGCGGCTTTCGGCCCAATTACGTAACCGATCTGCCTCTGCTGCATATAAAGCTCTTCCCTGAAGAATCAAAAGGATGAATAAATTAAAATTTCTTATTATTTATTCCATCTTTCATCAGTGTATAATACGCATATATAAAATATACTCTCTGTCAGAAAACAGCCCAGCAGTATAAATCTAGATATTCTTTTTTTGGTTACTTGGGACTTTGGATGGTGCAGATGACGTAAGCAAAGTGTGTTTAGATAGGAAGCACACATACTACTCAATCCGAACTTTCCCCGTACTGATAAGCAAAAAAAACAGTACGTTTCGTATAGATCGAGACTTGTAGTTTTCTTTTTTATATTTTTGTTGGTTTCTTTGTTTGGATCTTTGGTCTACAAGAGATAAATCAAGTAAAACATAGAGAAACATTGTTTTGTTGATTCCTTTTGAGGTACAAGAAACACCAAATGATGCTAAAAATGAGCATGCTTGTTTTGGAAAGCTAGCGAAAGCTGTTTCTGCTGGTTACGTGAGGTGGTATAAAGAACATCCATCCGGCCCTTAGGTAAGCCAAAGGAGCCAGACGACTGGGGTGACGGACCACAAATAATTTTTTCTTTTGGAGAAAAAAACTATATAAAATGGCGATTTATTTTGTCCAATAGAGGTGTAAGGGTGAATATTTCGATCTGGACTAAGGTGTCGGGAACCTTTGGGCCGGCACTGCTGTTGTTATCTTTTGGAAGTTCCCTATTTTGGTATTTTCCTCACATTTGGAAACAAAGTATCTGTGTAACTGAAGCACAACAGTCTTCCGAAAGTGACATGGAGACCCAATGATAAATTTACACAAGAAGACAAGCCTTTATCATATCGAAAACTTATGTAGGACCCCATTAAGTACTTGTACTTTATATGGCATATAGAGTTGGACCAAATTCCTTTTCTTGATTTATAATACTCCTATAAATAAAAATCTATGTAAATAAAATAAAATACCTTGTCATCAAACCAACGACCTCGACGTAGCCATGCAGTTACCAAAGCAAGTAAGATCCTTGGTGGTGTCAAGTAATTAATGGCCTTTCCACTACCTTTTACGACCCGCATTCTTGGGACTAATGTTCTAGCAACTGTTTCTGGGAGCTCACAGATGATGTTGAACATTTGCTTGTTTTGAATAGTTGAACCACTGCAAACCAAATCTGAAGTAAGAATTCTACAAACTTCAAGTTCCGATATCAAGAATTCTACTAACTGGATTCACCAGAATTTACCCTCTAAACAACAAAAGAATTAAGTACTGAGATAAGGGAGCCGAGGCCGCCTCATATTAACAAATAATAATAAATTGGCATGTGTTTAACTTTAAATTTTCAATTACAACACCTTGTCCTTGTATTAAAAAAAACCTAAGTCATTTATGTGTGCATCGTGTGCAACTTATTTTTTAAACTCTAAAGTCACAAAAATCATAGAGATATGGGTAAATGGAAATACCATCTAAACTCTTGAACAAATATTGTTAACGCGAACAGTCAAGCGAGTAAAGTGTCTGATTCAACAGAGCAAAGAAAAAAGTTAAACTAAAATGATCATCAATTTTTTTGTCTCAAGGAAGGCTCACGCCTTTTGAGCTTCACGACACATTTTCCTGCACCTCAACATGTGATTAGCGCTTTTTGTCGGAAACATAAATTTTCTTCGGAGTTTTTTTCCCAAAAAAGTGGGCCTGAAAGCACCATAAGGGGCAATTTTTAAATACAATGCTAAGATCAAATGAAGCTTCAAAATACATCATTTTACTTGATCGGTTATTCTATCGGAACTCGCAATCAAAAAAGAGAAGGATTCATAAGTTACATTTGCAGAAAAATATACCTCAACAGCAAATCTGTCAGGACCATGCCAGGAGAAGCCGTGTGCACCCCCACTTTCAACTTTTTACACTCCTTAAATAGTGATGATTGAAATTGTCGCAATCCACACTTTGTCGATCCATATCTGAAAGCAAAAAATCTCAGGGTCAGATATCACCGGGGGAAAAACTCAAAGAATTTTAACCAAACCAGAGAAAACTTTCCATTAATTCACACACACAAACAAAACAAAACAAAAATGAAATAGAAACACAAACTAAAAATGGCTTACACTGCTGTCAAAGGAGTGCTAGATCCACCAGAGCCAGCTCCATCCATGTTAAATATATGACCACCCTTATTCTGGCTTCTCATTATTCCCATGGCTTCACGAGTGCAAAGTATGGAACCAACTAAGTTTGTAGATACAATCTGTACATGAATGTTGTGATATCAACTATTTAAGTGTTACTAGTTAACAAAAGTTACAAAATTAAGATTCATGCCCAAGAGTTGTCTATGCTACTTAAAGTTCTATGCTCAAATCAGGTACTTCCCATTCACGATAATATTCCCGCTTTTTACATTAACTTCATGCTCATTCATCATGAAGAAGTATTCTAAAATCTTAGAACTTTAAAAGAGGCCAGGTAGACAAAACATAACCCGAAATAGATTTTTAATTAAGAAAAAAAAAAAAAAAACTTGTTGCTCCTGCAATGAAGCAGAAACCAGAAGCTGGAAGCTGAGAACTATTAAATTAGCCATCTCTCTGAAAATCACTTCTATAAGTAGATAATCTGAATGGACTCATTTTTACGCACCTGTTGAATGTCTTCATCAGTGAACTGCAACAATGGTCTGAATCCTTTGTTCATCCCAGCATTGTTTATCTACAAGGAAATTCAATTTTTAAAAAATGATCCCCTCCTGATATGCAGAGATGATTCAAACTCGTGTTCTATGAATTTAAGACGCCCTTAAAATTGAAGGATTTTAACTAAGGGAGAAACACCATAGAGGTCAAACTTAACAAAGTTTTTTTTAGGTTAGTTGATGTCAAAAAATTTAGGAGAAAGTGTAAATTGTGTAGTCATAATTATCATTCAGTGAAAATACTTGCACTTCACAGATCCACAATTTGGCCAAAAGTTTAGCTCAATTAGTGTAATTCGCAATAAGAAAACACTATACTCACCCAAATATCAATAGAACCGAGTTCACTAACAGCATAGTTAGCCAAATTTCGAACATCTTCAGGTTTACAAACATCGCAGGCAATGCCAACTACTTTTGCACGTTCCAAATTTGCGTTAGATGAGTCACCAATAGAAGGCATCGATTCTTTAAGATTCTCCTCAAGCTCTTTAATGGTCAAATCTACAGACTCGGAACTGCCAATAAAAATACCAAACACTGATGAGAGAGAGACATATCAATGATTCATGAAGCAACCATGAAGACAATTAGGACCGGTTTGGTTGTGCTTTTCAGAAAATAAACTGGATTATTTGAGATAAAGAAAATCGCTAGGTACATCTAGCTCAAAACTTCTAGCTTAGCCAGAAAAAAAGGACACAGAAGAGCTCGTCCTTTTAGATGGTCTCGTTAATTGTATGCGGTCTAGCTTCTAAGTTAAAAGGCAGAAAGATATAAAAAATTTAAAGCTGCAACAAAGCAAGGGTGAGTAGAAATGCTGTGTGACCAAGGGTTCCTTTGGTATAACCTTCTTTTGCATGCTTTTTGGGAGTCTTGCTTGGATGACTTTTGTTGGCGGGTAAGAGTTGCATTGAATACCAAGATAGGAAACAAAAATATAACCATTACTAGTTTTTTTCTTGAGGCTAGGATAGTATATTCTTCAATTAAATATATAGAACGACCAAATTAGGTAGTTAATTTTTTTTAATTGCATTCCAGACCTACTAGGAAGAAATGACTGAAACGCATTTGGACCATTTTTTACAAAAAAATAGTTTATTTTGCAGATGCGGCAAGCTCACTTAGCAGCTAATAAAAAAACAGTACTGTTTTTGTTATTTCAAGCCAATTTTTTCAACACACTTTTTCTAAGTGACACCAAACCAGCCCTAATGAACTTTTTCCCCATATTTTACCTGCGTGAGGCAATAACTACTCGATCTCCGGAAAGAAGAAATTCACGAGCAAGAGCTTTCCCCAATCCTCTTGTACTGTACCATTTAATGAACAAAGAAAGTGGTCAGAAAACAGAAATACATAGTAAAAGAAGTCATCTATATCAAGTGATAACAAAAATGTACTAAAACATCACCATTACAATCGGTTACAATTGATTTCGAAGCTATTAAATGTTCGAATCAAATTGGATGAAATCATGAAAGCCCCTTCACTTGCAGTGCAACTATGAGTATACATCTAATGGTATAAACAACTAATATATAAGAATCTAGCTTAAAGGGAAATACCTTCCGGTAATAACAACATTACGTGGACCAGCTCGACTAACTTCGTCTAAAACCATGTTAGACCCTACCATCGTTCCTATGATAATACCTCCAAGCCAGCTATACCATATCAAATCATGCATCTGCTCATCTCCACCTTCACAGTAATTACAAAAAAAAAAATTGAAGGTTATACATATAGAAGTTCTTACTCAAAAGTATAATTCTGACTGACCACCAAATTTTGAAGTACATTTCTGAAGATATGTGGAGCTGAATGGCAAATATTTTACAGTTAAAAAGTTGGGTCCGCTTACCTGATAACTGAAATCCAACCAAGAGTATTACTCCAGTACCCAACATTGTCACAATGTATCTTCCGATTTGCAAGGCAATCTACAATTAATAAGATGGAACAAGATTTAAACACCAATTCGGAATGAGACAAATACTTAATATGAAATGAAACATCTCAAATCCAACTAAATGAGGTAAGTCCTTAAAAAACGCATATTCTTTGTCTCTTTCTTAAATTGGTCTGACAAATATTCACTTGGTAGTGCTATAACTAACATACAACTAAGTTTACAAGGGCATTCACCTATCTAAGCATGGGCTGGCTATGAATTTTAAGCAAATAATGTGGCCTATTCGAGGGTGAGAAACGTCTTTGGTTCATTCAGCTTAAAATTTCTACCTTTTCGGGCCACAAAATTGAAAAGAATAAACAGTTTTCAAGTTGGCGAAACTATTACAATACTACTGGTAAGGAAAAAAGGCTTGATTTTACAAGCTGCAACCAAACACACCCTTAAAAGTCTCACAATTTAAGCAGTTCATATTTTCAAATTGCAAAATAGTCATTGTCAGGTGGTGACTTAAGGAAGCCATAACCCTCTCATACCAACAACAATTTAAAGATTCCCACATGCCTTTTATACAAAGTCGTATATGATACTATGACTTTCGTTTAAATCTCTAAAAAATTATGTTTAAACCCCAAGAAAAACATCATATAAAATATTGGTCCCTTTCATTTGAGCTTATCAGAATCATCCTTGCATACATACATTTATACATACTGAAACACACACAGGGCAACCCTAACAATTTCACACATCATCCCAAAAAATCCGACACCTATTTACCTTTATCTAGATTTATATATAAATATAACAAAAATGTGATTCCGATCATAATAACCAAAAGTTGACTTGAGACATAATATAAAACCAAACTTGACATATTTGGGATCAACTGAACTTGGGGCAAAAAGTTGTTTAGTCGCCTGGAGTATTGGCGTTTATCAATTTTGTACCCAACTTTTAATTTTTCCTAATTTAGATCCTTGGTCCTTACCTACCTATTTTTATACAATCAGTTGACCGATGTTTAACAAAATGACGAAATTGCAGTCACGTTCTATCCTATCACATAGTGAATGCAATTCCCATAACGTCCGTCTTAAATAGATCTCCAAATGTCAGATGTAGTGACTGACTGCAATTTCGTCGATTTATGTTGTCGGGTCTTTAATTGGACAAAAATTGGTAAAACTTTGAGATTGGGTAATGGCAACTTTTTTTTACATCTAACTTACCGAAACGAAACAATTTATCAAAACCTAAGCAAAGAGAGTGTTTTGGCTCATACATATATGTCATGTATGTATGAAATTATAAATATAATTACATACAAAAAACATTTTCTTCTCGACCTCATCCAACGCGACCTTCATCCTCTCATCCGACCCCAACTTGAAAAACCCCGACTTCACCATCTCCAAGACCGAGACCTTCCCTCTCCTCCCCTTCCTCCTCTTCCTCTCGCCTCCCTCGGACTCCCCGCTCTCTTCCGACCTAAAAGCCCTCACACACAGCCTCTTGTTACGCAAACTGGGTAACAAAACCACCGGAATTGGATCGAACACCAGCAGGCTCCGCCCAAACTCCGCTCCGATAGGATACCTTAGCTTCGCCACCGTCGCCATGGATGAGTACTTTAATTTTGGTAATTTTTTTAGGTATTTTGTATATTTTTGAGATGTTTTGATAGTTTACTTGGGAGTGAAAATATCTAGTTAGGAGTGAGATAGATAGAGAGAATGTAATTGTGTGTATGTATGTATTTATGTATGTATTTATGTATGTATTTTTTGATATTTTTAATATTTTGCTTGGAAGTGAAAATATAATTGTGTATGGGTCAAATTGCAAATAACTCCTAATAACTATCAATTCTTATAATTAACTTCCACAAACTATCTAACTTTGTAATTAACTCCCCAATGTCATCTTTAAAATTATATCATTTCGTCTCAAATTATAAATAACAATGGGAATAAGTGTAATTTTGCAACGAGAAATTGGTGCATTTTGAATGTTACAATTGTAAATTTGAAAAGTTATTCATATAATTTAGCATGTTAACTATGTGACTAAATTTTGAAATTTACAATTCGAATAACTAAAGAACATCAATTTTGCATTGCAAAATTGCACTTATCTCCATTATTCCTTATAATTTGGATAGAGAAGGTATAACTGTATGCTCGATGATCTGTTTCGGCTGCTTTTTAATTTATTATATAACCAGCTTTTTAATATTTTTTTACGTAAAACCGATTTTGATGTTTTCTTTTACGATAATTGTTAACTTACCTCGTGTGCATATACAAACTACATATATAAAACAAATAATTTTGTAAAAGTTATGCCATTTTAAAGATGACCTTGGGAGGTTATTCTAAAAGTTTGATTATTTATGGGGTTGATTGAAAGAATTGATAGATTGTTTAGGGTTATTTACAAATGACCCATAGTTCCATGGGTTAATTGTATTTTAAGAGATGGGAGTGTGATGTCCACACGTTAACGGGAACCTCATCTACACGGCTCTTTTTTGCCACGTGGACTGGTTTAGGTCGTTAAGATTATCTATTTTTTCTGTGTCTTTTTTTGGAAGTACTACCTACTAAGTATTTATTTATTATTTAAAATGGTTTATTAATGGAATAAGCAATCTAATGGGTGCGTGTTAGACTAACTAACTAAACACACGATTGCTAATGAGAATATTCTTTGTTTTGGAAATTAAATTTAAGTCCTAAACTTAAAGTAAAGGGTCAGTTATGTAGCTTTGATAATTTTCTATATGTGATTTAAGAGAGCGAGGCTATTCCGACCTTTAAAATCAATCCAAAATATCAACTTAAGTTCATCTCGGTATAGTTAATACTAGTATCTCATTAATTAAAGAAAATTAAAATAATAAAAGAGGAAATTTGACTATTATTACAACAATATTTAAGTAATGACCAAATTATTTTCTTATTCATTCAATTTTATTTGTTTAATAACATATCAAGCAACTCAATCTTTTTAAAATATTTGTTGATATTTTTTTTCCTAACATTACTAACCGAGTAATGTCATACACACAACTCACACACATCATAGAAGCAATGATTTGTGTGATATCATCCGATGTGGATTCATTTGAATGATCGTTTTTTTTATTAATTGTGTTGATGCGTCTTTTTTTATTGTTTTTTGCATGATCATATCTCATTTCTGATTTTCTCTTATGAAAAAGGGCATCAATCAATTATCATCCATTTTTCTTCTCACTTGAATGGTATATGGTTCTCAGAGCCTATTTGTGTTATCGAACAAGTTGTTTTTTAAAACAATATGACAAGATTACAAAATTATATATAGTTTGGCATTTGGAATCGGTCTTTATGTTCCTATGCTTTTTTCTATTAGATAAAAGAGCCAAAAATGCACATACATACTCATCATTAAAACGTGACATAAAGCAAGCATATATAATCATATTTCATAGACATGACACACATCATCATCACTATGAAAGAACCAATAATTGTTACATAGATCAATAAATGCATAATATTACAATGGCACCATCCTGATGGTTGTGATGGCTCGATTTCGAAAACTTCAAAATAATGAATCTTTTTGTTGAGCGTGTTCAAACTATTGAAACTCTTATTGAATCAAAACAACCTTCACCCGTCTTGAAAAAAATGATCGACAATGAGAAAAATTGTCGACAAATAAATGTCTTCTCTCAAATCTTTTTAAATCTGCGCAGCGTCAACCCATGAGAAAAACAATATAGTAATATTAACAAATTTGATAGCCAATAAATCAATAAAGTTCAAGTACATATTCTCCCATTCGACTAAGTAAGATATTCGTAAATCTACGATCCATTTGTGTACTGCTAACATTTCAAAAACCAAATTGAATGGTTATATAAGCACGCCTCCAAGATGTTCACATATTCTTTAGCTAGTATTTCACAATACGTCTTTATTGTGGCTTTACGCTCATCCGGTGAAACGAATAATAGAAATATCGTTTTTCTGTAATTTACTGAGTAATCTAGCCGTACTAATCTTTGGACGGATCAAAAATACAAATATGATATTCGTTAAACTTTCTTGGCACAGTTGAGATATCAAAAATACTAGTAATCGTGCCCCACGCATTGCGTGTGCGGCGCGTAATGCAATAAATATATAGAAAATATGTATAGTTATGATATAAATACGTGAATAGTAAAAAAAAACATAATTTAAGATTTAAAAGAATGTTTGGTTGTTAAATAGTGATAAATAGTTTTATTAGTTTTTAGTTTTTATATTTTTATGAGAGTATGATATTATTGTAATTAATATAAAGGTGTATGAGTATTTTTGAAAAAAAAATAGCTAAATTGAACAGACTCATTTAACTTGGGTTGATTTATTATAATAAGAATGATAAACATAACACTTCAATATTTTTGATTTTTTTAAAATGCCAGCATAACTTTACTATTATAATTTAACAATAAAAGTGGAATTGCAATACAATCATCTTTGAAAATTAGTAAAGTACACAAAAACCTTTACAATGTATTTGCAATGGAATTTAATTTTTTTGAAACAATTTAAGATTTTTTTCTCTGTACAACCAAGTTGGACACCTCCCTTATAAGAGCATGTGACAATTATTTGGTGACACGATTCAAAAATATCAGAGGAATATTTAGGAACATCGATTATTGGCTTCCCAAATAGTACTAAGATAAGAGGTCTTAAATGCAGAGTTACTAATTAGATGTATATACGGAAAATTTAATGTTTTATTTTTATTTTTGGGCTTAATTGTTAAAAATTGCAATTCATGTTTTTTTTTAAAAGATTACTCCTACGTATCAACGTACTAACATTGTTTCAAAGTCAAAAACAAAGAATAAATGAGCAATCGTTTCTAATTTTATTAAAAAAAAAGCTATCTCTAATTTTAACAATAAATTATAATATTTAAGTATCAAAATATGTAGTAAAAGATCATTTTTGCTATGTATATATTTATGCTATAAGAGCAAGTGCATCAGTTCCATTATATGACTTATTTATCAGTTTCCTTATCCATTAACTTAAATTTACATGAATTGAAATATAAGGTATCAAAATATTTTCTTATAATTAAAATAATAATTTATCTCACTTACTTTTCTCTTATTCTATCTCATTTATTTGTAATTTTCACATATAAATTAATAAAATAACAAAAAGATGAGTTATATATTTTTGATAGAGAAATTGATAAAAAAGTCTGATAATTTGTATAAAACAAAACGTTTAATTAT
This sequence comes from Primula veris, assembly GCA_963682055.1. Lineage (NCBI taxonomy): Eukaryota > Viridiplantae > Streptophyta > Magnoliopsida > Ericales > Primulaceae > Primula > Primula veris. The sequence goes on along the minus strand of OY821744.1, from coordinate 4,313,707 downwards.
AAGTTGTAAAAATATAATTTTTACTTTAAATACGAGAAAACTTGTAAGTTATTTAATGTGATTGTTCTAGTAAATTAATTTGCGTTGAAAAAAATTGATAGAACTATATTAAAATATAGTAATATTTAGTTATCATAATAAATTTGATAAGAAAGGTGAAAAATGTATAAAGTTAAATTGTTATTCTAAAAATATAAAAATGATACTAATTAAGTTAAATATGAAAAAAAATGTAAGACTCTAACACGTGTAAAAATATTAAAAGGCGGAGAGAATAAAAATAAAGACTCTGGATTATGTATGAAACAAGCCAGATTGGTCCACACTGTGTGCAACCTGGCTACAGCTACTTCATTCGTATATAAATAACAAAATCAATAAAGGAAAATGACATAAAACACATGCTTAAACATGCTAGTGGACGGTGATAATTTATTTTTTCTATTTAACTATATATTTTACATGTATGTTTGCAAGTCTGAAAACGAATGTAACTTCTGTTAACTATTTTACTATTGTGCCACTGAATATCAAATATCAATTTGGCATAGATAAACATTTACAACAAAATATCATTTATTTATTGAACTTGTTAATTCCCCGTAGCACAATATGGATTTACATAAACAACAACTAAAGTTCGTCTATGCAATATTGTATAATAAACATTAGTTCAAATCTAAATTAAACATTGGTATAAAAAATAAGTAAGATTGTCAGAGAATCTGGAAACTAATTTGAGGTGGTGGAAAAATGATACGAAGAAAAGGAACAATTTCTTTTTATTTTTCCGAATCTTGTTTATTTGAACCTCTTAAAAAGAAAACGGATTACTTAATTAAATTGTTTTTAAAATATCAAAATTAAAAGGAGAAGAGGTAACACGTTTAAAATGCAATACTTCTCGTAAAATACGAGTGATTTCCAGATGTCCCTACAACTACTATAAACTTCGCAATTGTTCGTACAAATTTTGGAACTTTTGTAACCAACTCACATATATATTTATCTATAAAATGGCATAAAATTTGTACTCGTTGGCACATTTTAAGTCAGTATTGTAATGTACATGCATTTATAACGTTTGTGATTGCAAATACACCGTAGCAACAATAAAAAAAAAAAAATACTCAAATAGCGACTGGATTAGTAACGGTATTTTTTGTTACGAGCTTATTAGCAACGGTTTTGTGACAGTTTAGTCAATTTACGACAGATTTGTGACAGCTTTTTAAATTAGCGACAGGCTTGTGACAATTTTTAATTCTCACTAAATCAAACATTATTTTATAGTGCAACAAAAAAAGTCCACTAAAGCAGTTAGACCGAAGCCACGGTCCATAAATGTGTCCAATTTGCATTAAAAAAAACTAATGACAAATGAAATCATAGATCACATAATGCCAAATTATTATTTACAAAAAAACTTTACTAAAATGTACATAAAAAATTAAAGTCACACATAGTGTAACTTAGATTCGTGTTTGACCTTAGTATAATACGCATTTACGGTATATGATGAGGCCGATACAACCTACACTAGGTTATAGTCCTCTACCCATATATTTTTAAAAATCAGACAGACAATATAAATTTTGCATTTATAATATAAAAATATAAGTTTAGTCCATCATAATTTTTATATTTAAATCCAGCCTCACATTATTCTATCATAGCTTTACCGATGTGTGATTAGTAGCACAACCGTAGCATCGGTTCAGTACCGAACTTTTTGACCACATACTGAAACCATACAAAACTAGTTTGGTTTTATAATTTTTATACCATTACCGAACCAAAAAAATTCGGTATACCGAACTCATCAAACGAATACCGAAACCGAACCGACTTTCAAAGATAGGTTCGATTATACCGTACCGTAACGTCGGTATAGCAAATTTTTTATACCGACTTGATTGGTTCGGATCGAAAAACGGTCGGTTATTATAAATCGGTATAAAAAGTACATAAGTATACTAAGTATATAATTAGGTATTATTTATAAGAAAAAGATTAAAGTAAACCATACATTAGAAGATTGCATAACTAACCCACATAATTACAGTCCGCGAAAATCTCTCTCTGTCTCTTTATCCTCTCTGAGAGAGAGAGAGAGAGAAAGAGAGCAGGAAAAAGGAGAAAAAATAGAAGAAAAGAAAAAGAAAAAGAAAAGAAAGAGGGGAAATTGAACAATAATGGCGAAGGATCAACGGTCAAGATCGAGGAAGCCAAATACGATCCACGGCTATGCTCAATCCGGAGATCTAATAGCTTTGCAAAAGATGATTAAAGATAACCCCTCTCTTATTAACGATCGTAACCCTGTTGTATGTTTTCTTTTTATTATTAATCCATTTTAGAGGGTTTCTTGTTGGATCTTTTTTATGTTTATTTTTTTGCCATTTTATTTGCTTCTATTGATGCTTCAAATTGTAATTTAAAGTGAATTGAAATGTTAGATAGGAGATTAAGGAGGGTTTGTGGGGTTGTTTGGTTGGATCTTTTTAAGTTTTTTTTTTATGTGCATTTTATTTGCTTGTGGCTTAAAGATAAACCCATCTCTTGTTTTTTGCGTTTCGTTGTAAAATTTTAAAACAATGCCGATTGAAATCTTAGAATTTGGGGCTGTTTGGTTGGGTTTTTTAAGTTCAGGTTTTGCTTTTATGCTTGTAATATGCATTTTATTTGCTTGTATTGATGCTTAAAATTGTAATTTAAGAAGGGTTTGTCGGTTGTTTGGTTGGATCTTTTTAAGTTTTTTTTTTTGTTTTCTGCTTTCATGCTTGTAATGTGCATTTTATTTGCTTGTGGCTTAAAGATAAACCCATCTCTTGTTTTTTGCGTTTCTTTATAAATTTTTAAAACAATGCCAATTGAAATCTCAGAATTTGGGGTTGTTTGGTTGGGTTTTTTAAGTTCAGGTTTTGCTATTATGCTTGTAATATGCTTTTATTTGCTTGTTATGATGCTTAAAGATAAACCCATCTCTTGTTTTTTTGCGTTTCTTTATAAAATTTTAAAACAATGCCAATTGAAATCTTGGAATTTGGGGTTGTTTGGTTGTTTTTTTAAGTTCAGGTTTTGCTTTTATGCTTGTAATATGCATTTTATTTGCTTGTTATGATGCTTTAATGCTTAAAGATAAATCCATCTCTTGTTTTCTGCATTTCTTTATAAAATTGTAATTTAATGCCAATTGAAATCTTAGAATAGGAGAATAAGAGGGTTTGTGGGTTGTTTGATTGGATCTTTTTAAGTTGATATTATTATTTTTGGCTTTTATGCTTGTAATATGCAATTTATTTTCTTGTAATGATGCTCAAGGATAATCCATCTTTTTTTATGTATAAATTTTTAGTATTTCTATAAACTTTAATTTAATGTGAATTAAAATCTTAAAAGAGGAGATTAGGAAGGTTCGTGGGGTTGTTCAGTTGTATCTTTTGAGTTCTTTTTTTGCATCTATGCTTTTTGAATGATTTGCTGCTTGTAAAGACTTTAAAGATAATCCCTCTCTTTTTTTCCTGAGTTTCTTCATCAGTTGTGCTTATAATGTGAATCAATAGTTTATATTAAGAGGTTTGTGGAAATTTTTGGTTGCTTATGTATAATTTTTTTTGCTTACAAGATGCATTTTATTTGCGAATGGGAGAACAGAATTGTAATAGAATTTTGATGGACGAAAATCTTAAGAATGGATGTGAGAGGTTGTCTGTTTTCTTCTTTAGGCTTAATTGTTTCTTGAAAGATGGACTGCGCTGGTTCTTCAGCTTAAATTTTTTTTCCCCCGGTTTTATGGTTTGAAAAAAAAACTAGAAGTTTTAAGTTAAATGAACTTGTTTTCTCTCATTGTCTTGTAATCTAACACTTAGTTGCAGGGTACTCCTATACCCCAGGCGTTTCATAGCCGGGAACGCGGTCCGGCGTTCCGTCATCGGGACGCGTTCCCATTATTGGGAACCCGCTCCCATCAAAACAGTAGGCTATTAAGTTTAGAAAGTCATACAACTACAAAATAATCTGACCTTATAAAGAATAAAAAAACCCCTCCCTTGATAAGCACATTTATGGCATTGTATACTGGACTGGGTATTACATATACGAATTTGGAGCATTATTGAATACTAAATGATGGTTTATGTGCTATTCATTATTTCATTATGAAAAGTTAGCAGTAAGCCTATTAATATCGTTTAGACTTAACTTTAAAGTTATAATACCTATGTAACTCACTATACCAAGTTACACATATTTTTTAGATGCCACTTGTTAAAAGCCTACAATTTCAACTATACGTTCCCGATAGCGCTCCCATACTTTTATTATAAGCCATTCCTGTGTTCTAGCTCCCGTTCGGGCTCCCATTTGCGCTCCCGTTCCGTGCAACTAAGATCTAACATATTCGTTCAAAAGCTGCAGCCAAGCAAGCCTTAGTTTAACAGTTAAAAGCCACTTTCTTTGAAACCTTATCGGTCAACTCCTCGATTATTATGTTTTATATTAATATCGGATAAGGCCGAAGCCAAAAGTATAAAAATGACGGCAGTGATGTGTCTTTGATTTACTAAGAATATTAGTTAATGCTGGATGATATAGTTCACACTCTCTGTTCCTTAGCTGATCTGAATTGGAAATAAATTATGGATGTTCTTATATCCGTATGAGTTCATGGCACAATTAGTCCCTTGTTTACGTTTTCCATTCTATATTGAAGTATGCTTTTTTGGGAATAGAAATGTTTCAAATCATGTGATCCCGATGTATATTCTGCAAGTATGTGTAGCTACTTTTTTCACTTAAATACATACATATATATGCATGCATATATACATATACACACGTATATTTACATACTCACACACACACACATTGGTTTCAAATCGCTGAACATGAACATCATACTCTGACAAATATGGTATTGTATCTATCCGCTCCCAGTGATTATCAATTTATCATAGTCTGGTTGCTTATCTGACTTCATCCACCGTATTTTGTTAAAATATTTAAAGTTCTGTCTTTGTAAGTTTAATAACTTTTTTGTTCAAAAAATGCAGATGGTTCATACACCTCTACATGTTTCTGCTGGTTACAACAATGTTGAGATTATGAAGTTTTTGCTTAATTCTCAAGGACCAGAAAAGGTCGAATTGGAAGCTAAAAATATGGTGTGTAAAAGTATAACTTCAAATATTTGAACTTGATTGGTGTCTCATTCAGCTTGTTAGATTTTAGAGATATGTAGAATGATTTTTATATTTGTTATTCTCAGAATTGAGTACATAATCAGCCTTATATAAGCTGGTTAAGCTTCTACAGAATTCTGCACTAAATGCTACTGCCAACTAACACCACACATATTTATTACTTGTTGCTAGAAGCATTTAGCAACTTTTAACAAAACCTAGAATCTTCTCAAGCTTCTACATTGTTCTATTATTCAACACAGCTTGTAGTTACTAGTAATGTTTTTTTTTTTCCAGTTTACATACTCATTCCGTTCACTTCTGGAGTTAAAAGATTGGAGCTATAGAAATTTCCTTTTTTTTTCTAAAGCAGTTAAATTTTTTAATGGTACCAAAGAGTAATTTTCTTTGATTACCTTTTGCAGTATGGAGAAACCCCATTGCACATGGCGGCGAAAAATGGGTGCAGTGAAGCTGCGCAATTGCTTCTTGCTAATGGCGCTTTTATTGAAGCCAAAGCAAATGTACGTTTTCTCTTTATTTCGGAAATGAATTGAAATCCAAATTACTTTTTTTCAGCTTTTCTGATAAATTAGTTGTATATTATCGTTGCAGAATGGAATGACACCGTTGCACTTGGCTGTTTGGCACTCACTCCGAGCCGAAAATTGCTCAGCTGCGAAAACTCTGCTCGAGCATGATGCTGATTGCAGTGCTGAAGATGATGTAATGTCAATCCCTTATTTGTTTACCGTAGAAAATAGTTTTCTACTCTAAAGTGTCATCTGATACCAAGTTTGTTTATTAACCTAAAAAAAATAGCGGTTAATACACTAATGTTACATTTCTCGCTGATTTGGTGCACTTAGGGGCCAAATTGGAGAAAAATCAGAGGTCGTGTTTATTTACCATTAACAAGGATAACCAAATATTTTGTACACTATATATGGCTATGTTTGGCAACAGATTTTCTGGTCCAAAATTAGCTTTTAAATTTCCACTGAAAATCCAGTTATTTAATTTTTATATTTTCAGTTTTTTTAGCTTAAAAATATTCTTTTTAAAAGCTAAATAATCTGACTGTCCAAACACCCAGAGAAAGAGAAAGAAATTGTTGCTAAAGTTTGTAGGTTGGTGTAAGAATTTTAAATTTGTTGATACTCTACTGTGCAAAACCGTAATTAACCACATTAACTGTTTTTTTTTTGTAAACTGTCCTGTGACATTTTCTTCATTTTTGTCCCAAACTATGGGTTTCTTCATGTAGTGTGGCAAAAGCGAAAGCAAATGTTAGGGCACTAGTTGCTAACATTTTTAGGATAGTGTTTAAATTGAAATATGATGTTACATTAGTGTAGAAATTGTATTTTATACCCTATATGTTGTAGACAGTAAACTTGTAGTTAAATTCCTAGCATTATTATGCATAAAACTTTATTGAATGTAAATTATTGCGTATACAGGAGGGTATGACTCCTATAAGCCATCTCTCCCCGGGTCCTGGGAGTGAGAAATTGCGAGAACTTCTTCGTTATTATCAAGAGGAGCAAAGAAAACGTAAAGCTATCGAAGCTTGTGGTGAAACAAAAGCTAAAATGGAAGAACTGGAAAATGCTATGGCCAATATTGTGGGTCTTAATGAGCTTAAGTTGCAACTTCGAAGATGGGCGAAGGGTATGCTTTTGGATGAGAGGCGTAGGGCCCTTGGGCTCAAAGTGGGCCCTAGAAGGCCTCCCCATATGGCCTTCCTTGGTAATCCTGGGACAGGTAAAGGATTTTAGTTTCTTAATCTTTTTACCTGTGGCAGGGTCCCTAGTAGTGGTAGTTTAGTTGCTAGAGTATTAATAGAATAAAAAATACCTGTATGGTTTTTCTAGCCTACAAAATTGTTATCTTTTAGACGAGTCGTGTTTTTTCTGAGGAATAGATCTTTACGTGGTTATTGCGTTACGCTCGAAGCTGTTTTTATGCGAGCATTTAGAAACATGCTAGTTTAATCAAATACAGTATGGGTTTGGTTGCTGTTTTAAGATGAAAAGATAGATTTTTCGAGACGGACAGAAAAGTTCAGTGTCTTTAAGCTGAGTTGACTGTTGAGTCATTTGATTGACTACTAGTCTACTAGAGAAACCGGCTTGTAATAGACCGAATTTCAAAAACACCTTTTTTTAAAGAAATATGTAGCTATCTGACTGTTTCAAAAGAAAAAAAAAAATTGACATTAAGAAAGAACCGTCTTCATTCAGCTTAAACATATGGAGTAGTTCTTTCAGGGGGAAAAATCCAGAAGATTGTTGGTTGTAAGTTGGCCAACTTTAGTGCAACTTATAAACAAAAAAAGCTAAAACTCTGCTTAGGAGGTGTGACCAAACAAGCCTCGTTTGCCCCTTTACTATGATTGTGCTTTCTAATTATTAGTTTTCAACGAACTCATTCTTTTGTACTGGTACCATAGTTTAACTTTTTTGCATCTTGTCAATTGTAGGTAAAACTATGGTAGCTCGAATTCTAGGAAGATTACTCCATATGGTGGGAATATTACCAACTGACAAGGTCACAGAAGTACAGAGAACTGATTTGGTCGGAGAATTCGTGGGCCATACCGGACCAAAAACCAGAAGAAAGGTCTGATTTTATAGCTTTATGGGTTGTTTGGCTGCAGCTTTCAAGAAAATATGCTGTAGCTTATTTTAGCCTGGATAATTACTGGATTTCATTTTGGTTTAGAGTCCGGTAACTATTTTGGTTATTAAACCACAAAATGTTAGTTTTATAAGATGACCAACCAAAGCAAAAGAGATGATAAGCTAAAGGCTAAAGCTTACAAGCTGCAACCGAGCAAATCCTATATTTTCATCTCTATTTAGTGGAATTTTATAACTAACGATTATATGTCTCGTACTTATATTCAATGAACCTTTTTTTTGAGAAATCATCTGTTAGTACTTATAAATAGTCAATATGCATTTTGCAAATGGTATCTAAAGATCGCAGCGTTAAAGTTATGAGAGTAATTTATTTTTTAATACCTACAGAAACAATATTTTATTTTTATGTCGATCATCTCAAAAGCTTAGTAAATATTGATGTACAGACACAGTATCTGTGACTGGAGACTGAGCAACTATCTTATTGAATCATTTCTGACATTTTTTTTTCCGCTAGATTTTCCAATATGGATATAAGTTTAAAAACAAGCTAAGCATAGAACCTGCAACCAAGATAACCCTATACTTTGCAAATAAGCTTAACTTGGAAGCTGTACTGAGCAAACCTTTTTCTCTCTCATCATTAAAGAATATACATTTTGTACATGTTGTAGATCAAAGAGGCAGAGGGGGGAATTCTATTTGTTGATGAAGCTTATCGACTAATACCCATGCAAAAATCCGACGATAAAGACTATGGTTTAGAAGCCCTTGAAGAAATAATGTCTGTTATGGATAATGGAAAAGTTGTGGTGATATTCGCTGGCTACAGTGAACCGATGAAACGAGTAATCTCTTCTAACGAAGGTTTTTGTAGAAGAGTTACAAAGTTTTTCCATTTTGACGATTTTACCTCTGAGGACTTGGCAAACATTCTTCATTCGAAGATGACTTCTCAAATGGAAGATAGTTTGTTGTACGGGTTTAAGCTACATCCCTCTTGTACCGTGCAGGCTGTGGCAGAGGTGATAGCGAGAGAGACAAGTGAGGATCAGAGGAGAGAGATGAATGGAGGGTTGGTGGATACTGTGCTGGTAAATGCTAGGGAAAATTTGGACTTGAGGCTCTCGTTCGACTGTATAGATACAGATGAGTTGCTTACCATTACAAATGAGGATCTAGAGTCTGGCCTCCGATTGTTGTCGAAAAGACAAAAATGCTAAAGCGAACAAGTGAGTAATTCTTGAGTAGTGTTGTTTATTGAAGGTTTTGAATCGGATATTATGGGTGTTTTGAAAAAGAATTTTTTGTATTTTTCCTTATTGAGGGAGAACTAAAATTGGTGTATAATAGTTTTGTAGCTATTGGGGGGCAAAGTTTGAAGATTGTGATTAACAATTCTTTCATGTATAATAATCAGATTATACAGATTACAGAGTCAATTGAATATTTAAATTTTACATTTTAGCCATGTTCTTTAACAGAATACTGTATGTTTTTGGGTGCATATAGCTTTTCTCCTTAAAAGCTGAACCTGCTTTAGCTTGTAGGTTGCACTTTCACGGTTCTTAGGCGCGAGAAAAGCTAGATGTTGCTTTTTATCGGTTTGAAGAAGTCCAGCTTTTAAGCTTAAGCTGGTACCAAACAAGCTCTTAGTTCTATGGTACTTGTGATTTTCATCACCACATCCACAAGTAGTTTCCTTTACGGGTGGGCAAAAAATTCGCAAACACAACCCGTAACCTTATCTGCACGGATTGGAGCGGGTTGAGTGTCAAAAAAAAATCAATCCATCCCGTCCCGCCCCAATCCGTTATATCTTTTGTGGGTTGGGTTAGGGTTGAAGTTTTCAAACCACGGGTTAATCCGTCCCGACCCGTTTCAACCCGTAATATATAATACACATTGTGTGTATTTCAAGATACCAAACTTTCATTCTTATTATATTTTAGTTTTATTATTTGTTCGCGAACGTTCTAAACATATTTTGATTGGTTTTAATTTATATCTCTAAAAAAAGTTAAATTTATTTTAAAATTTAGGTTAATTATGCATACTATGAAAAATAAATTACCAAAATGAAAATTTAAGAATCAATCTTAACCCAATCCGTCCCAACTCGCAATTTATTTTGCGGGTTGGGTTGGATTGAGTTGGGGTTTTAATTGTAACGGATTGAGTTGGGTTGATATTTAAATTTTATCAACCCGTCTCAATCCGTCCCACCATTTATTTTACGGGTTGAGTTAAGATTGAGGTCAATACGTCCCGTGCTCACACCTAGTTTCGTTATCATTGTTTACTACGACTTCATTTGCGCAAGTACTTACAAAAAAGATGTAACATGTCCAGAAGTTCAAGCGTGTTGCCAACTTATTTTATTTATAATATCAAATATTAAATTGGAGATATTTGATGATCCTGGTCCCAAACATTCCTGGGAAAGGAAGGAAATTTTAAAAGGAAAAGCAACTAAGCAAGTACGAAATGGAGAAAATTTATGAACACCAATCAAACACGTTTTAGAATAAGTTTTCTCATATAGTTCCCATAGTTTAAAATAAACTTCAGTTGGTCACCTTTTTTTCTATATATTTTAAAACGGCACAAGGTGTCCCACAATTATAAGAAAAAAACTCGTCAACTCATAATCGAACAAAATCGAAAACGTCGGCCTTTTACACCACAAGTGGCCAATGTTACTGACAAATCTATCGTCCAGAAACATGATAGACTTTCTAGTTTATATATTTACATCTTAACGTGATAAAGCCAACATTCTCTACAATAATCACAAGGGGTACTTTTGGTGTAATATCGTTTCCGATCTTTTGTTAAATCCGAGTAATAACAAACTAAACAATGTAGCTCGTTTATAATCTCATTGTCTTCCGTAAGAATCCCCAACTCACCTCTGATCAACTCATCTCCGAAATAACTCCGACAATCCTTTATCATCAATGAGCCTATTGTCACCCATACACCATCTACAATGAGACCATCACCATCATCATCATCAACCAACGAGCCCCTCATCGTCCACCATCTATGAAGAGCCTATCATCATCCGACATCTATCAATTGAAACCTAAATTGGGGGTGGGGGGGGGGGGGGGGGGGGTACGCAGGTTAAATAAATCTCAACGTCTAGAACCAGTGTTCTAAAAGGCGAGGCTAGATGAGCTGTTTTTGTTTTAAACGGTCTTGCGCCTTTCATATTCTCTAAACTTGGAGACTGGTATTGTTAGAATTAGAAATCCACAGGACTAACTGCAAAATGATTACCATAAAAGCACACCCAAATAGCATTACCGTTCATATTTAATTGTTCATTACGAAAGTAGCCGTGGTTATTATTATTATTTTTTTAAAGATATTTCAGAGTTTGGTAACTGAAATAACAGAACCAGAGAGAGAGACGAAGATAGATAGATATAGATAGATACACATAAATAGAAACAATGGTGTGTATATCTCTATCTACATTTTCTCCTTCGTTTTCATCTTATTGTTCGTATAATAATAGAAATAAATATAATCGGGTAGTTAGAGCAAATTCGAAGGTGGAAAATGGATCGATGGAGATATTTAGTGAGAAATTAAATAATAATAATAGTACGATAGCTGATTTTATGAGGTATAAGAAAGGTGATGACGTGGCATCGGAGCTACAAACGGCGGTGGTTAGTTACCGGAAAAAGTTTCCTTGGTCACTCCTCCAACCCTTTCTTAAGGTCTTTTTACCTTTACTTGCTTAATTTTATTCGGTTATGTTTCGGTTCGGTTTTCATGTTTTCATGTTCGGTTCTGTTTCGGTTCAGACTTGTGTTTCGGTTCAAAGTTTTGATTCGGTTCAATGGTTTCGGTTTATGCTTGCTACTTTTATTTTCCTGTCCATTTAAACAAGGTAAATTTTTTATAACATTTTTAAAAATCACATTTATATTAGTAGTAACATTCGAGTTTGCATATTGTATACAATATAACTAAAATAATTGTCTAGTGTATACATACTCTTATAAGATCGGTTTTAACTTCCGGTTTCGGTTCGGTTTTCGGTTTATTTTCAGAAAACCAAAGCCAAAACACAAATTATGGTACCGGTTCGGGTTCGGTTCACTACATTGTAAATTTAAAACGGATCCGATCGCTTCGGTCCGGTTTTCCGGTTTTTTTTCCCACCCGGCTATACTTACATATATACTGTATATATATGTGTGTGTTATATCTGTGTATCAAATTATTTAAGAAAGGAATACTCATGAATATTATCCTCTAAGCTGTAGCATAGATAGATAGATGGGAAAGTTAATGTTTACTACGTAATTTCGAACTTAATTATCACAAATCCCATTTTATGATTTTTGTTTATGATTTTGTACATATCAACGTAGCATCAGTGAACATTTAAGTTAAAACAAAGAGTAAAAATAAGCAACATCATTGAGCATTTGTACTTAATTTTAAAAGAGATTTTAACCATGAGATTTCGATAATTAAGTCTCAATATATGTACTAAATGATCATTTTTCCTAGATAGATAGATATAGGGCGTGTTTGGCATCGGCTTTTTTGGTCAAAAAACTGCTTTTAAAAGCAATGAGAAAGAAGCTTGCTAAAAAAAGTTGCAGTGTAGTGTTTGGCACCACTGTAATTTTTTTTACTTATAAGTGACTTATAACTTCTTTTATTGAATAAGTCGTTTGTCAACTATTTTAACTTATAGGTGAGTTGTAGATATACAAACACAGTCTTAGCTTTATTTGCCAAAGAAACTTTTATCCTTTCTGAATAGTATAAAAGTTTGTGTTTCTGAGACACTGAAATGAATATCTGTAAACACTTTAGTACCCCATGGTTAATTAAACTTTATTGTCATTTTCTTCAATTGAAGTTAATTATAACCATTTGTTCTTTTGAATTGTTATGCAGGTGGATTTGGTGTCTACCATACATATTGCAGACGAAGAGTATGCTAATCAATCTTCTCACGTTGCATTAACCTTTATTTCTTCTCTTAGAAAATCATGTGTTCTCTAGTTTTGATAACTTATATATTGTACAATTTATGTGCAATACAAAAAGACGTTTGTGTACACAAGTTTAACCATCGAACTGAAGTGAAGATTATTTCGTAATTATTGTATGAAGCCGATGAAAGTTGTATGGTTCGTCAGAGGCTATTTCCTTTTCCTGAAGTTCCCTTGTGGAGTGCAATTATCAAGAAATGATTTTGAAAAAACAAGAGGAAAAACCTGTAAAAATAAATTCAGTGCTAGATCAGTGAACGCACCCCCCTCCTCCCCCCTCTCCTCCTCTCCTTAAATGCTTTTGATGCGTCTAAAATATGGTCAAATACTCTGTTCAGTATCATTCCATAACAATAGTGGTTTGTATTTTTGGACCAGTTAAAGATCCAAGGTTCTGATATGATTGTCTTTTGACAGAGTTTCGAATTCATGCATTTTGTTGTTTGCAGCTTTACGTCAACTTTATTCGTTTTTTTGCTTAAAAGCTGGACATTTCTGGAATTTTCTCTTAAAGAAACTATCGCTAGATGAGGCTAGCTTCTTCTGAATCCCAAATATTGAGCTTGTTTGCTTAAAACATGTAAACAAAGAAGCCCTTAATGTCATACTTACATGACTAACCAATCTGCTTCGTGTTATACTGTAATTGGTCGCCAACAAATTATGTCATGTAATCTATTTTTAATGTCCTACTTCTGTAATTTTCTTCTTATCATTAATTTTAAATCAAATTAAATGCAGATATTTTGAAACCCTGCAAGAAGAACTAAAAGCTTATGATTGTGTACTTTATGAGATGGTCGCTAGCAAGGAGAGTTTAGAGAGCAGAAGAAACACTATTCCGCCGAAACTTCAAAGCTCTTCAAACTCACGGGGATTTAATATACTTGGATTTATCCAACGACAAATGGCTAACATTCTTACGCTTGATTTTCAGTTAGATTGTATTGACTACCAGGGGAAGAACTGGTATCATGCTGATCTGGATTTTGAAACTTTCAAGTTACTTCAGGTTATATTCTTTTGGTCCTAGCTCTATTATGCACTTGGGGTTGTTTTGTTACAACTTTTAAGGAAATCAACTGAATATTTAAGATGATGAGGTCAAGTGATAGGTTGAGCAGGTGAGTTCCCCCAAGTGGTTAGGGCCTTATTATACCCGCTTACCAACAGGGTTCGATTCCTGACACCTAATGGGAGGGTTAGTAATTATAATAAATAAATAAATAAATGATAGGTCATCTAGCTTAAAGATCAGGATATTCAGAACAAAAAAACCAGGAAAGCTCAGGTTTTAAACTGGTCAACCGAATGCAGTTTAGTTTTTAAGCAAAAAACCAAAGATTTGAGATTATAAGCTGCAACAAAAGAAGGCCTAGACGAGTGAACAATCTAGTGTATGCTTTCTTGTTTATTTTTTTTCCCTTACGTAGTAGATCACTTTTATATGGGATTATGGTCCAGAGAGCTTGGTTTGGGAAATTAATACATGCCAAGTGTCCTGGAAACTATTTCCTGGCTTAAAATCGTATACATTTGTGGAACTCAATTATAATGGAATTAGTTGATACACTCACTAAAAAAGATCTCAATAGAGCAGTTGCTACAAAGGTAGAGAGATAAGAAGGCACGAGATTCCGGTGTAAAAAGAAAGTTGACTGTGTTAGAGCCTGAAACGAGTTAAATCAAAAGCAATACAGAAACCAATTCTTACCAAAAAGACTTTTCATAAGGCAACTATATCAGTAACAGCCTAAGAGTTGTTGTGGTTGTGCACTGCCACCACTTGCTTTTTTGAGCTACTAAAGCTTGGGTGTTTTAGGCCAATTATGCTAATATATTTAGATGGTTTGATTCCTTATAACCTTTGTATGTAATCCACTGATGGAAAAAGACATGATAGAATAAATATAAATCTGTTTCACCGCCTGTCACTCTTTGAGAGCTACACCCTCCTAATAATTCATTAGTTGGTCGTTTCAAATCTATTACAGCTATTATATACGTATAATATAAGAACCCGGAACAATGAACTTACAATGACTTTTCATCAATTTCAGCTGGAAAAAGGTGAGAGTTTATTTACCTTTGCAAGAGATATGACTCTTAGATCAACAAAAGCCTTGGTACAACCTTTTTTAGTTCCAAAAGAATCAAACGATCCTTGGAGATCAAACCTTTTATGGGCTTCTCGTGCACTACCGATGCCTCTTCTTGGCTTACTCATCATCGGGAGTGTGTGCGCTGATACAGAAAGTACTGTATCTAAGTATCCAGAACTGGAAGCCTTGTCTAGGCTGGATATTGGGGCTGCCATGAAAGTCTTTCTAGCAAAGAGATTGACAACTGAGTAAGTTTATTCTCTTACTTTATATGAAAAATATAGAATGCAGTTGTTTACCTTTTTTTTTTGGATTTATAATCCTGAAACACATGACTTGACTTGAAAACAATGGAGTCCAGTGCAGTTTTACTGTTTTGAGGTTTGATATCAAGGGAAACAACTGAATGACAACTGAGATATGAATGTAGAAATGTACTCTTCAAAATTCTCTTTGGAATGTTGATAGGGCCAACAAGTAATTTTGAAAGAAATGAGTGGAGATCTGACAGTCACTATAACAACGCTTCCAATAGACTTGATTTTTCTGCCGAAAGTTCTCTCTCTAGCTATGTAATGACGACATTCTTCTGTTTTCCAAGAGATCTAGTATTGTAATTCGTAAACATACTATCATTTTCATGACCTCCGCGACATCATGTTTTCCAGATAATTGAAGCTATTGATAGCTAATTCCCTTCAAAGGGGTAATAAAAAAAAGACCCAATTATATCTTTAATTACGCTGGTTTAAGCTAAGGATCTAATTCACACAGATATCACGTTCACCTCTCACGTGTTTATTTTTATTTATTTATAGGTTCACCTTAGTCACCGCAGACATAGAGGAGAAATCCGTGATCATAGGAGAGAGAAACAAAGCCGCTACAGAGGCCCTTCGCAGAGCTATTAAAGAAGGGAACAACAAGATTGCGATTCTTTATGGTGGGGGCCACATGCCAGACCTGGGGAGGAGATTAAAAGAGGAATTTGAATTAATCCCTTCAGACGTACGCTGGGTAACGGCTTGGACTATTAAAAATAAAAACCTCACAAGCGATTCTTTTCCTTTTTTGACAAAAATAGCAGAGATATCGGGTTGGCCTTTGAATCGGTACCAGACTCTGGCCTTGTTTATGTTTTCATCGGTTTTGGCATTGGATCTCTTGTTTTGGGAGCTGTTTTTTGACACCACCGTGGATTGGATCTCCCATGTCACAAAAGACATTTCTCAGTATATAGAAACCACGCAGTTGATCTAACAATTCTTATTATATATAGGAATATTTTTACAAAGGACAGAAAAAAAAAATGTGAATTTATGTGTATGTTGTAAAAGTACTACTTTTATTTGAAACATTTGGTGGATTGATTTGATCCTGTAAACATAATTTACTGATTCTACCTTTTAAAATTGAGAATTATTTTACACTTTCGTAACTCGTAACAGTAGTCATTTGGTCATATGAGGTGTAATATAGTGCTTGCATGTTTACTTGTTTGCTTAAAGTTAAATCAGATGTGTAATCTGTGCTAATTCTCTGTGCTACTTCACTTGTGGACTTCTTGGTATAAACATGTTTGTTTAGTGTTCAAGAATTTTACTTTCTGGATAATTCTTCTTGAGCACAAATTGAAGCCAATGCTACTTGTTTTCCAGAAAAAAGGCAGAACTTGCATAGAAACATGACAACAGATTAAAAGGACATGTTTGAGTGGTTAAATCTATGAGTCGTCCTGAGTGCTATTTATCTGCAGTACTTTTGAAATCGTATGAACTTTTAGACGAATTGGCACAAAGTTTTACATTAAAACTGGTGAAGGGCTTGTTTGTTTTTGACTTTTAGGCCAAACATGGCTTATTCGATACTGAAGCCTCGTCTAGCAGTGCTTTCTAAGTTTTTTTCCCCCTCCCATTTACTTACAAGTTTGATTGTGTTTACTTGATTGCGTAAAATCTGAACTTTTATGTTTGTTTGTCTTGGAAATTCTATAAGCTTTAAGCTAGACGAAATGTGTTTTTTTTAATTAAACCTCAATGTTTGTTTAAAAGCTGCAACCAAGCAAGTTCTAAGAAATAAAATGAGCTCATCTCTCAAAACTTGAAAACCATTCACTTTTAAGCTTATCAATCAGATATAAACAATCCTTCGCTCGCCAGCAGGATTCGAACCTATTAGAGTTAATTAATTTTAGATAACTATCCAAAATGTTTGGTTAAAAGCTGCAACCAAGCAAGTTCTAAGAAAGAAAATGAGCTCATCTCTCAAAACTTGAAAACCATTCTCTTTTAAGCTTATCAATCAGATATAAACAATCCTTCGCTCGCCAGCAGGATTCGAACCTATTAGAGTTAATTAATTTTAGATAACTATCCAAAATGTTTGTTTAAAAGCTGCAACCAAGCAAGTTCTAAGAAAGAAAATGAGCTCATCTCTCAAAACTTGAAAACCATTCTCTTTTAAGCTTATCAATCAGATATAAACAATCCTTCGCTCGCCAGCAGGATTCGAACCTATTAGAGTTAATTAATTTTAGATAACTATCCAAAATGTTTGTTTAAAAGCTGCAACCAAGCAAGTTCTAAGAAAGAAAATGAGCTCATCTCTCAAAACTTGAAAACCATTCTCTTTTAAGCTTATCAATCAGATATAAACAATCCTTCGCTCGCCAGCAGGATTCGAACCTATTAGAGTTAATTAATTTTAGATAACTATCCAAAATGTTTGTTTAAAAGCTGCAACCAAGCAAGTTATAAGAAAGAAAATGAGCTCCTCTCAAAACTTGAAAACCATTCACTTTTAAGCTTATCAATCAGATATAAAGAACTCTTCGCTCGCCATCAGAATCCGAACCTAATAGAGGTAATTAATTTTAAATAACTATCCATTATAAGAAAAGGAATAAGAATTATTTGGGTGGGATAAATATGAAGAAGTGTCGCTTTGGCCGAGTGGTTAAGGCGTGTGCCTGCTAAGTACATGGGATTTTCCCGCGAGAGTTCGAATCTCTCAGGCGACGATTAATTTTTTTTACCCTTTATTAACCCCATATAGATAAAAAAAAAATAGTAGCACAAGCTACAAAATTGATTCACTTCATCATATAAGGGCTTGGTATTTTATTTGTTCACTTTTTGCTTGGTATCAATCCAAGATGTACATTCGAATAATAAATATATAACACATGAATTTCAAAATTCTAGACGTTGAATGACAATTGTATATATCTTGGATTGATTGTAATGATAGTGAGTATGATCAAATTAAATTAGTTGTTGATCTATAATATCTTGGCTCATAGTATTGATCAATACCCTTGTCCTATACTAATTTTCAAACTTATAATTCTTCAGTGAAATTCAAAGAAGGTATCCCAATCTTGAATCTTAGTTTGCTAATTATCAACATAACAATGGCTAGCTAATGAATAGGTCAATTTCACAGGAAATATTAAATAAACAAAGCTTTCATTAAAAAGTCACGGTAATCCCAGATTATCAATGTCTCACATTCAAATTTGAAAACTCAAATTTAGCTCAAAATTATTCATACTTTAGATGCAAATTAATTACTTCTCAGATGACTGTATCATGATATATATATTGCTTGTCAAAAAATAAATACAGCCAATCATGAGGTTGCTAGTAAACGTAGTATTTTTATGTGTTGTGTATTTTGCAAAATAAGGTACGAACGTGAATTTTTATATGTTTCAATCGATCATCGAGTATTATCCAACAGTTGTAACATGACTTTCGTCCAGTTTAAATTGTATAACTTTATGCTTGATACTAGTACTTTGTTTATTACTACTTTGTTATCTTAAAAGTGTTAGAGTGGAAATAGTCGAATTACTCTACTCTAGTCTTAAATAAGGTCATATTTATTTATTAAATAGTAAATACTAGCTAGCATTTATTTTGCTCAAATTGGAACTTGAAAAACTGAAACCCATCGATATTTTTGAAAAGTAGCTGAATATTCATCTAACAAACCACTGTCTCTAGCTATTTGTAAGAACATGCATGTATTTACTAGCTTACTAGTATTTGAAAGCCTAAGAACTCCAATTTTCTATTTGTCTTTGTGTTCTTGGAAGTTTCTTTGACTCTTAAAGATTCCATAGGGATAAGGTGTATTCAGAATTATATTAAGATTGTACCATTTATATATAGTTGAGTTTATATATAGAAATAGTATATTTTAAAAATAAGTTTTCATTGGAATATGGAATCACAATATTTATCGGGGAATGATTTGCACACACGTCTTCATATACTATTTAATAGAGGAGTGATGACGAAAACTTTTCATGAAAAAAATGTATTTTTGTCCTCATGACTCGTGTTACAAGTGTATGCATAAATGTAAAAAGTGAATGCAAATAATTATTCCTTCCTATTTATATATATAAGTAGATCATCTCTAAAGCTTTATAATGCACAGAGAAAACGCTTTATGATCAGTTTCCATTTGGTTTTTCCATTCGCAGTTAGACTATCCAGTATGGAAATCAAGTTGAGAACTAGTATAAGAAATTAGTCTGATGGGAAAAAGAGAACATCAGATTTTCCAGTAAATGTTATTTTATGGTCAGTTCTAAAAGACTAATTAAATACCTAGCTAGTAGTTAAAAAATTCAAGATCTTTTGATTTTCAAATATCATTAAATTCTTGTTTAAGTTTGATATAGGGTTTCTTTCAAAATTGTTTTTCATCCAGAAACGATGCACGTCTCTTATATATATATTGTTTTATTTTCATACAAATGGGGGTAATACTTTAATTTAAATATTTTGTCGCTATTTTATGGCTCAATCAAGTACCTATGCGAATTTGAAAACATAGTCACGGCTATATTAATATAATAGTGTAGGGCTATATTATTATTCATGACTTGTCACAAATCTCCTAATCAACAAGTTCGTAAAAGACGTGCATATATTGACAATGAAATAATGGTTGATCAAACTAGTAAAGAGTTGACAATAGCTAAAATAGAACATGCAAAAGATGACGATATTGACTCATGTCGTCATTTAATTTCTAAAACTCGCATTTTGAAGCATAAACATGTACTTTCCAGCTTAAATATCGCACGTATTTCCATATTTTCTCATTCTTAGTTATAAGGTGAACAGCAAGGAAATATTTTACTTTTAGCTTTCTTTTAAAATAAGTTATTGTTTAATACATATTTTCAGACTTATTATAAAAAAAACTCAAATTGTGGTTTTTGTTTAAGATCTAAGTACATATCAACAAAACATCAGAACATGAACATCAAAGTAAAACATAAAAAAAAAAAAAAAAACAGTATCATTGAACACTTGTACCTAATTTTATCAGAGATTAAACGGTGTTAAAATTAAATGATCATTTTTCCTTTTTTTTTTCTTTTTTTATACTGACTTTGTTAGGAAATATATTCAACCGGGAACAACGTATTAACCAAATAGGAATAATAAATTACACTACACATTGAGGTGTATGCATAAACCAATATTTACCAATTCCAACCATTTTCACTATATAATAAATATTTATTAATTATGCATACTTTCAATAGAATGTCGATGCTGAAAAGGGGGAGGCATAACATAAACCGGTTACTCCATTTTTAACCCACTACAACTATACAGGAAAATGTAAACATACTAGTAAATATACACTTTTAAAAAAACTGTTGATAAAACGAGTGTTGTTAAATTAGTTGTTATTATATGTTGCTAAAATTTACTCGTTTTAGTTGTATGTTGCTATCCTAATATTTGTTGTTATAGTGACCTCTTTCGATAACCCACCATTCGGTGTGTTGAGAACTTTATTTTTAACTATTAATGTCTTTATTTTTTATATTTTCACTACAATAAACATTAGAATTAGAGAAAAAAAAATTTAGATACAATCAAATCTTGTCTCTAAATAGTAATTTTTCGGGAAAAAAATAATTTTTTTGTCTAAAAATCTAAATTTTAGACACATAATTTGAAGAAGAAAAAAATCTCCAAATACAATCTCATACGGATATAAGGATACAATTTAATTTCGTCTCAAAAACTATTTGAAGACAAATTTTAATTGTCTACTTATGTTCGTATGTGATTGTCTTTCAAGACAATTTTTTTTCAAATTATGTGCCTAAAAGTTAAATTTCGGAACCAAATATTTTTTTTTCTAAAAGATTATTTTTATTCCGAAAAATTGTCATTTGGAGATAAAATTTGATCGTGTCTAAAAATATTGTCACTAATTTGTAAGTTTATTGTAGTGTAGTGCTGCCGGTAATTGCTCCAATATTTTTGTAGTTATGCTCTCAGGCATCACTATTTTAGGAGAAATTTTCGAGCCCGCACTAATCAAAAGTTTACCCATTTTTTCTAACCATGATACATTGATATACTACATGTACATAATATATTACCACTACTGGATCGTAATCTCCAAATAAAAATATTTCACTACTTATTTTGTGAACCTCTATAAATAGCTCAGCTCATATTTAAAACTTACTCAAACATATCACCACTTTCCTCAAAAGACAAACACACCAAAAAATGGACATTCAAAACCCTCTAATGCACAGCCTCTCTAAGATGTTCCGGTCATGCAAGTCGAGTGACGTGTCTGACGTTATAAAGTACCCACGTCAACGCTACCAGCTGATCGAGCTGTTCTCTCCGAAGCCTTGCGGTCCGGTTTACCCCATTGCTTCCTTTGACACGTCGCATGAGTTTGAGAGGAAGAGAGCGGAGTCTAAACGGATCACAAAAAAGAAGTCTGCTAAGAAAGGTACATAATCTTGTGTTTTTGGCTTTGTTAAGGGAAATTACACTAAAGATGTTCAAAGTTTACGAGAGTTTATAGGTCATTTAGACCTTTATCGTTCTCTTAAAGCTGATAAATGTTTTATGAATGTCTCATTTTTACCGTTCAATAAAATAACCTTGTCGTTATAGCTATATATGTCTACTTTTTTTTTCCTTGTAACATGCATATTGTATGGTTCGTATATAGTTGAGTAATATTCAGTTTTTGCACAATGATCAACTTCAGTTTCATGTATGGTTCATGGTCAAGTATATTCAGTTTTTGTACCATTCAGTTTCATGCATGATTAATGTGTTATATGAATTTTGACCAGATGAGTGTTTATACCTGATAACCCATTATTGACAATAGAAGAATCAGCACATGTCATGAACATATATTGTTACTTGTCGTGTAACAAATTATAGATATAATTTTAACAAAACATACTATATTTTTGTTTATGAAGCAAGCTAAATAAATTACATCTAACATGACATTCCTATATCAATGGCTTAGGTAGCAAAAGGATAGCTAAAAGAGACAATACGGCAACATGGACCACAATCAGCTTCAGCAACAACTACTACGACTGGTCGACCAGTGACGATGATGACATGAACACTAACAAAGATGATAAAACCACTCTCTTCTCATCGGACTCATCAGACTCCTTTTTTCGACCAAAATCTTATCATAACCGTCGTAACGAACCAACCAAACCAGATGCTAGTGATCTAACGACCGAGAATGACGGATTTGCGGTGGTGAAGCGATCAAGTGATCCATACAGCGATTTCATGAGCTCTATGGTGGAAATGATTTTAGAGAAACAAATCTTTCGAGCTAAAGAGCTCGAAGGGCTACTCGACATGTTTCTGTCTTTAAATTCGAGTCACCATCATCTCGTCATCATTGAGGTGTTTGCGGAAATCTGGGAAACTATTTTCTCTGATTGGCGATAGATTCGTTGGCTTGAATGACAACTGTATCGAATGTCAGCCTAATCCGAAGAAAATTACGTGAAGATAAATCATATATAAATAATAGAATCGCAAGGTGTCTTTGAAAATGCTACTACTTAGATGTTCGGAAATGGTCGATGAAATTAATTAGCAGATCTTTTTAGGAGTCCTCAGTTACCATAGATCGAACTCATCCAATTTTCACACTGCATGAAAATAAAATAATTTATATGGTATTATTGATTTTGGGATGGTTATTGTTAGGACCAGATTTCTGGTCTAAATATTGTTAATTGTCTATTGGTTTTTACTAAATAAATCCTAACTGTTATTAAGAACTAAGACAGGATTGACAGGTTCCAAGTACCAGTTGCAACCTAAGTTGCAACCTATGCTGACAGGTTCCAAGTACCAGTTGCAACCTAAGTTGCAACCTATGCTGACAGGTTTCAAGTACCAGTTGCAACCTCAGTTGCAACCTCAGTTCAAACCTGTTGTTCAGCAGAATTCTGTTTAGTTCCATTTATCTGCATAACCATTCTTTAATATAATTACTTGTTTTAAAGTATGCAGGATATATTCTCATAAGGTCTTAAACGTTTTATGTGTGTTTATTGAGAATATCAAAGTGTTAAGGAAAGATGTCTTATTAAAGATATAAAGAGATTAGTTTATAAGGTTGTTTCCTTTTGAATATGATCTCTTCTCTTATGATTATCCTTATCACTTGTTTCAATCTTTGTTTTCCTATCAAATCAGTATGATATGTTTAAGATTGAATAAAATTAGGAGTTAATGTCTTACATGAATATCTAAAAGATATTATCTTACCAAGATATGATCTTTTTATATGTTTCCTTGTTATAGGAAAATACTAACTCCTACAATCAAGCTTGTTATTTAACAGGTATCAACCAATCATGATTGAAGTCTATTCACGCTGAAGAATCACGTATTACATGGAAAGACTAAAGCCAATCATTAAAGTCAAAAACAATCACAAAAGACCTTCAAAGATAGAAGATTGTTTTTGCTTATATATAGTTGATAACTAAGCTTGTAAATGTGTGTGTTCTAAATTATAAAGAACTTATTTTCTAGAGAGAATACACGTGAGCTTTAAAAAGAAAACAATGGTGGGATGCCATTGATTTATAAGTGATAGTTATAGAGTAGGAGCAATATAGTGATAGGCAGAAAAACCTAGAGGGAGTCTAAGTTTTTCATTAAGACTTGAGTCATATATTGTAAGCTTTTTATAATATCATAATCTGGGTAAGTGCCCCGGAGACGTAGCCTAGTTAGGTGAACTCCGTTGTTAAATGTGCGTGTGAATTATTTTCAAATACATTTAATTTTAAAACAGTTCTGTCCATTAATACACTTGGTTCCAACTGCAGTTCCAACTTCACTTGGAACCTTATACACTTGGTTCCAACCTGTGGTTACAACCTCACTTGAAACCTAACTGCAAAACTGCAACTAGAACAGCGGATAGGAATTTTAGTTATGAAATATGAATATAATTCTCTATGTTGACTATTGGAATGGCATATTAAGCTGCTATTTTCTCATGATAATAAAATGTCAGGATAACAAGAGACGCCGAGACACTTCGTTCGTATCATTGAATCCACTACATTTACCAATAGTGTAGCAACTAAAATATGTTACCGTTATTTTGATATTTTGCGGTAACACTCACTTTAATAACATACATTTAGTATTTTTCTTCCCTGGATTACGCTATTTAGTTCTTATCATATTCATATTCTTATGATTTGTTATCACGAATGATCATCTATAGACAGAGAAGGCTTCAGGACCCAATTCTTCAAGCATAGAATTGAGACATTCTCTCCTCACTACAAAATAATGTTTGATTTAGTGAGAGTCAAAAGCTGTCATAATACTGTCGCTAATTTAAAAAGCTGTCACAAATCTGTCGTAAATTGACTAAACTGTCATAAAACCGTCACAAAAACCGTCGCTAATAAACTCGTAACAAAAAATATCGTCACTAATCCCGTCGCTATTTGAGTATTTTTTTGTAGTGCCTAATGGGGCCCACAAATTTGAAAAAATAGCATACACTTACCACTTATTTCTATTAGTTATATAAAAAAGATATTACTGTACTTATATTCAACAATAGTGTTGTAGTGAGTTTGTATGTAAATATAGTATGGTCACTACGTGGACTTTGAAACTAAATTTACCAAATCAAACAATATAAGAATAATTATTGACTAAATTAAATCTTCACAAATAAGAAGAAAAACAAAAGAAACTTTTCCTTATTAATCATATAATTTTAATATAGTTGTATAAAATAAATTAAAGTTTATTTTTTGGTTCATATATTGGATATTGATAATTTAGATGTCTGGATCATTTTTCGATTTTCGTAAATAATAAAAAATTAGAGAGATCTTGATTTTCAAGTCTGTTTTGGATATCTAAAATACCGGAGACGGCACTGTTTACAGACTACAATTCCTCCAATTTTCAATCCATGTTGTCTTATCTTCCAAACAGGTAATTAATCTAATACTTAGGCAGTATTTTTTAGTCTTTGGAAAAATATAACGTTCACTGTAACATATTGTTAAATAGTTTTCAAATCAACTCAATATCAAAAGTGTTGATATGGCCGAGTTGGTCTAAGGCGCCAGCTTAAGGCGCTGGTCCGAAAGGGCGTGGGTTCGAATCCCACTGTCAACACATTTTTTTTTTTTTTGCTTAATTATTATTTTTGCTTCGAAAAAAGCCGTCAATTGCCCCTTTCAAAATATTTATTAAAATTTTGCCGCAAAAAGGCCCCCCAAACGTCCCCTTCAAATATTTATAGAAAATAAAAAATAATGTCACACCTTCATATTATTATTTAATTATTATTTTTGCTTCGAAAAAAGCCGTCAATTGCCCCTTTCAAAATATTTATTAAAATTTTGCCGCAAAAAGGGCCCCCAAACGTCCCCTTCAAATATTTATAGAAAATAAAAAATAATGTCACACCTTCATATTATTATTTAATTATTATTTTTGCTTCGAAAAAAGCCGTCAATTGCCCCTTTCAAAATATTTATTAAAATTTTGCCGCAAAAAGGCCCCCCAAACGTCCCCTTCAAATATTTATAGAAAATAAAAAATAATGTCACACCTTCATATTATTATTTTAGAGGTGACCCTAACCTAAGTCATATCAGTCTTTTAGCTTAGGTGCCGACAGATTGTCGGGTGATCGATAGATAGTGCTTTTTAAAACAGTTTTTTAGTTAAGAAAATAGGTGACGAAAATTTAACAGGGGAGGAGGTGCTAAAATGATACGGTTTTTTTTTTCGCATAAATTTACTATTTTTTCTTAAAAAGCCGCCAAACGCGCTCTTCGAATATATAAAATAAAATAAAAACAAGTCACCCCTCCATATTCTTTTTTTGCTTAGGACTGATATTATGATTTCTCATGCTCTTTGTCGGATGACCAAGATGGTTTCTAGGAATTTCTGGACCACGAAATGGCAAACCGAGAAGCAGAAGAAACCACACTAAAGCAAATTAATTGACCTTGATTGTATTTCTTTCACAACTCAAATAGTATGTATTAGTCTTTGCTCAATATGCACTTTATATACTTCTATTTTCAGTTTGTTTGGAGTTTGGACAGTAACAATAAAACGATTTGGTCTATTAGTACTTGAAAATTTTGATAACGTTTCAGTTTTGAGATGGGTACTAAATATTCATTAATGTTTCAACTCAAAATTAGGAAATACATGGCGCCATTTTTGGTGTTCCCTGTTTCAAGCTAAAATAGTATACTACTTCAAAAAAGGTCACAAATTGGTTATGTAATTGGTTTTTTACAATAGTTATGGCATCTTACTTAGGTTATCGTTTTTAGAATAAGTTGTTATCGGAAAATGCCCAAAATGCAACTTTGGGGGCATTTCCCATTGTAATCCTAACATGTATTCTTTCGCTATTGCATCAATAAAATGTGAGCACGTTCGTTCTTAAAAAGAGTTTGGCTAACTAGATTTATTATAATTTATACATGTCTATTAATTAGGTTTTGTTCTATTAGCATACAAAGCTAATGAATGATAACGTTTAATTTCCTGCTTAACTTTTCAGAGTATAGTTTAGGTAAACTTAAGCAACAGTTGAATTCTAATATAACTGTTTACTTTCTAAGTATCCAACTTTGTGCTTTAGTTTAATCTTTCAAAAAACACGTCATGCTAGTGAAATCATTATTAATGTAATCAACCATCATATAAGTTTGTAAATAAGGACCGTTATAGCAGCGACATTTTTATCAAAGATTCAACCACGACGAGAACCGGCCTCATGAAACATTGAAATATAAGTTAGCGCTTTCTTTCAATTTTAGTACTGCTTGTGTTGGGTGCAGCTGTTAAGCGAATTTTATTCTTTCGCTTTTAAATTATATCATATTATGTTGGGATTAACAAGGTTTTATACCCCCTGCTAGTGATGAAATTAACTTCAGTACCTTTTTAAGTGAATTGCTTTTTTGGATTTTGTTTTTTAAGTTTTAGTAGAAAAAAATGTGTTGCCATGGGGAGTTTGCAACGGAAAAGAGATTTATGTTTGATAATATTCTAGAACTTTGCAGCTTTTAAGCTCATTTTCAAGCCTTTCTTATAACTTATATGGCCTTGTTTGGTTACAGCTTATAAGCTCAATTTTCTTTCTTGTGTAAAATCTGGAATCTATTTAGTTGACCCGCTTGAGAGCTAAGCTTTTCTGGTCTTTTAGCATGAATGAGCTAGAATCTTCAAGCTGATTTTTCTTTTGAGAAGCTAAAAGTTTCCGCTAATTTGCTTAGAAGCTGCAACCAGACAAGGCCTAAGATTTACTAAAATTAATAAGCCGAACATTCCTAGAAATCTTAATTCGATCTGTGCGACCTTTTTCACAAATAAACCCGCTTGTGTTCGTATTCATTTACGACACGGTACATATATAGGTAAACTGAATTGTTTCTCTAATTTTCTTTTTTCTTTTTTTGAAATTTGAGTAGACAAAGGTTGCCTTATAAGTGTAAACTATGTACATTAGAACCTCCCTGCATTAATACTTTATATAGAAAATAAACTTGCTATAGGAATAAAAATGCTCGGTTTCAACTCGGGTCAGTTAAAAATAAAAATAACCTCCATATTGTAATATTTCATGATTTTTTATGCTACCGTCTTAACAAATTTGCCTCCATATAGAAATAAATTATATAAAAGTGTAAAATTATATATATGTCGTTACATTAAACTTTAGACGATTTAAAATATTTATCTAATGTAGTCTGTAATATTGTCTTGATTTTTTGGGTTGTCACCATATCCTTTAACTTGTGGACACGTAATACCTCGTTCACGTGAACATTTTTTTGTTGAAGCCAAAATAATTTCAACTTGTTAAGCATGTTACGCTTCTTTACATGAAACTTTTTGTATTTCTTGTTAAAACCAAATTAACTTGAGTACGTTCAACTTTGAGTGATATTGTATAAACTTGTTTTACATAGAAAAAGTGAATGAAATTTTTTGTTATATTATACCTATTATTTATACATGTAAAAAAAAAAATTAGATAAACTTTTAGATAACTTTCCACATTTCTAAATATATGTATTTAATTTTTTAAATACATATGTACTTAATTAAATTTTCTTAAATTCATGAATATGCTAGTTTAGTGACTTTTCAACTATTTTGTATTTATGTGTTTGACTTGTTACATAGATATATGTATTTTTTTATATATCAATCTCTATTTATTTAAAAATAACCTTTTTTCTAAGAATATTTTTACTCGCATCCGATATTATTACTATAGACACGTTATGACCGGAATGCAACAATAGAATGGTCTCCTCTGTTTGACCATGTGGTTATCAATCTGGATTGTACCATGATAAAAAAAATTTAGATAAACTTTTAGATAACTTTCCACATTTCTAAATATATGTATTTAATTTTTTAAATACATACGTACTTAATTAAATTTTCTTAAATTCATGAATATGCTAGTTTAGTGACTTTTCAACTATTTTGTATTTATGTGTTTGACTTGTTACATAGATACATGTATTTTTTTTATATATCAATCTCTATTTATTTAAAAATAACCTTTTTTCTAAGAATATTTTTGCTCGCATCCGATATTATTACTATAGACACGTTATGACCGGAATGCAACAATAGAATGGTCTCCTCTGTTTGACTGTTTGACCATGTGGTTATCAATCTGCATTGTACCATGATAAAAAAAATTTAGAAGTCTTTGTGTGGTTATAGCTAGACTACGTATTTGATACGACTTGTTGGTCGTCTCCATTAATACAAGTCAGAAAACTTTGTCATGGAATTGTTAATTATGTTTTAAGTGTTAGTTCAATAGAGCTTTCATTGTTGTTCAATAGAGCATTTAATACAACCAGTCCATGGAAGACTTGTACGTTCATAGGTCTATATAGGAATGGTATGCATAATGCCATTTCTCACAATTATCATTCTACTCTCTCCATATTCAAAGAAAAAAAATGAGGCATTTGATATGGCTATCCCTTTTATTTATCTTCTATAATTTTCCATGTAGACATGCCTTCATCCCTACACACCACTTGTGTCGTCATGACCAGATGTATGCACTGTTACAGTTTAAGGATATACTCGTTATAGACCGAGATGCAACTAGGGGTTGCGACTATGCGTATCCAAAGACTATGTCTTGGAATAACAAGAGCGGTAATAATAGCGACTGTTGTCTGTGGGACGGGGTGATTTGTGATGAAGAGACGGGTCATGTAATCGAGCTTGACCTTAGTTGTAGTCAGCTCCAAGGCACCATCAGTACCAATATCACCAATGGCATATTCCATCTCACTCATCTTCGGCGTCTCAACCTCGCTTACAATTACTTTTTCGACTCCCACATTTCATCTGAATTTGGACGCTTAACGAATCTGACTCACCTCAACCTCTCTGAATCATCATTCAATGGATCGATCCCAAGAGAACTTTCATTTCTGTCCAAACTGGTTTCCATTGATATCTCGGGCAACTACTTATCTATTGAAGCAAATGATTTTGATTCGTTTTTGAAAAACCTAACCCATTTGAAAGAACTTTTTTTTAGGAATGTGCAAATTTCTTCAAGTATACCCAATTCATTAATGAACCTGTCCTCTTTGGAAATAATCGATCTTGCCTACACTGATTTGCATGGGATCTTGCCCGGGATGATTTTCATGCTTCCAAACTTGCGAAAGCTGCGATTGGAAGGAAATAATTTGAGAGGCGATATACCAGAAATAAGTGCCACAAACACAAGTTCCCTCGAGATTTTAAATATTGCCGGTAATAAATTATTCGGACGCGGAGGATTACCTGACTCGGTAGGGAATCTAACATCTTTAAGATATTTAATTCTTACTCAAACGAGTTTGGCAGGGGAACTACCGAATTCAATAGGAAGCCTGAAGTCATTAACTTGGCTATTGCTTAACAGCTGCAATTTAACTGGGCCTATTCCCATAACAATTGGGAATCTAACAGAGCTCACTAAACTAGGCTTGTCAAGTAACAATTTCCATTCTCAGGTGCCAATCACAATGTCAAATCTGAAAAAACTCGAAATTTTATCTGTCACTAACAACCGCCTCAATGGAACATTACCACCTTCTTTGTTTACTATTCCGTCATTGCAAAAAGTGGAAATGAGTTTTAATCAATTTACCGGCCCGATTCCTGACATCCATAACGAATCATCATTAAGGCTCATTATTTTAAAAAACAATAACCTCCAAGGTCCCATTCCTCATTCTGTTCTAAGCCTTGTGAACCTGACTCATCTTTGTCTTGCATTAAATGAATTGAATGGTACTGTCGATCCGCTCTTATTCTCAAAGTTCGAAAAGCTACATATGCTTGATCTCTCTCACAACTATCTTCAAGGATCACTCCCACTCCCTTTTTCCGTGTCTCTTTCTTGGTTTATCATATCACATAATAATTTCTCTGGAAATATTCCTTCATCAATTTGCAATCTAACATCCCTTTACATGCTTGATGTTTCTCATAATGATTTCGGTGGAGAAATCCCACAATGTTTGGTGAATAATAAGCATCTCGAGGTGTTAGATCTACAAAAGAATAGATTTAGTGGCATGATTCCACCAATATATGCCTATCGTTTGAGAACATTGAACTTGAATGACAATCAATTCAAGGGACCAGTACCGGAATCTTTGAGCAATTGTAAGTATCTGGAATTGCTAGACCTTGGAAAAAACAAACTCAATGGTTATTTCCCACATTGGCTAGAGACATTTTCAGAACTACAAGTTCTTGTTCTAAAGTCCAACAAATTTCAAGGTCCTGTAGGAACGTCCAGAGCCAAAAGTCATTACCGTAAGCTTCAATTATTTGATCTCTCTGATAACGAGTTCAGCGGTCTTCTGCCAGCAAAATACTTTCAAGATTTCACAGCCATGAAAAATTTAGAAGAAACTGAAGGAGGACCAACATACATGGAAACTGGGAGTAAGGGCCCTAAAGAAAGCTATTATCAAGACTCTACTACAATAGTGTGGAATGGCGTAGAGGTTCCACTTGAGCGTATACTCACAGGTCTCGTTGCAATTGACTTATCAGCCAACAACTTTGAAGGTCAGATTCCAGAATCCCTTCAGGAGCTAGTTTCGCTTCGATTATTAAATTTATCGTATAACAATCTCACAGGTCCTATCCCAGCTTCTTTAGAAAATCTTTATAACCTTCAGATACTAGACCTCTCTTCCAATATACTTACAGGGACAATACCTATTCAACTCACAAGTATAACAACTCTTGCCAACCTAAACGTTTCGTATAACCATCTAGTTGGTCAGATACCTCAAGGAAAACAGTTTAATACATTTGAAAATAACTCGTATATTGAGAATCCAGGATTATGTGGACATCCATTGTCAAACTTTTGTGGAGATGATAAGAAACCTTATACACCAAAAGTGACAAAGCAAAGGGAAGAAGACCATTCAATTTTTTCTAGCGGGTTTACTTATAGAATTGTTTTGTTTGGTTATGGATGCGGAGTTCCATTCGGATTGATATTAGGATTTATCATGATCTTTGTCGGGTGGCCAAGAGGGTTACTAGGAATTGCTGGGCCACAAAATGGCAGACCGAGAAGAAGAAGAAACCACACTTAAGCGAAATAATTGGCGTTGATTGTAATTATTCCGTAAGTAGTATGCATTAGTCTTTGTTCAATAAGAACTTTATGTACTTCTATTTTCACTGTTTGCAGTTTAGCCAGCAACAATAGAAGGATATTTACCTTCTTACATTCGAAAAACAATATGCTACGACGCTACGTTCTATACGTTGATCAGCCACTAAAACATCAAACTATTTTTGTCGAATCAATTCGCTTGTTTGTATTTCAAGATTTCCCGTTCGACTCTTTAAGGAGATTTGAATGTATATTGGTACTTAATTTTTTTGATAATGTTTCGGTGTTAATTTTCTGGTTTAACTTTTATCAAAATTAAACCTTATGATTACATAATGAATATCAAAGGTTTAATTTTCTGGTTTAACTTTTTAAAAAAAATTGTGCACTTGATAAGTATCCAATTACTCTATGCCTCAGTTTAATCTCTCCAAGAACACGTCAGTGAAATCATTTTCAATTTAATCAACCCAACAGATAAGTTCGTGAGTAACGACCATTATAGCGACATTTTTATCAAAGATTCAACCATGACGAGAACCGGCCTCATGAAACAACCCATCAGATAAGTTTTTTCTTTTTGTTTTCTTACCTTTTTATCCCATGGTCGTAAGCAATCCATAACGACATGATCGAATGGCCCCGTGACCCATCATGAGCAAAAGAAGTCTTTGTTAAAAATCAAAATAAATATAGTAGTGTTTTTTCATGCTATTAAAGAATAGTCAAGACTTGTATAGTCATAATAATTGTTAAATTGTGAACAGAGAAGACTTGTATAGTCAAGTACGTACGTGACATTTTTTTTCCTACTTATTAAATGATCATATACCGCGTACAATTTTATAGATATATCATAGGGACATGTTATGATCGCAATTCGACCTGTAAATACTAAATTCGTATCCCGACTTGATTATTTTTTAAACCGAAAAAAAATCCCGACTCGACAAGGACCCGATTTTTTCGGAATCCCGTAGGGTCGGGATAGTTTTATCCCGAATCTTTCGACATATTTTTTTATTTTACGACAACGTCATTTTTTATTAACAATTTTTATTTGATAACTCTAAACATGTTATTAACACGAAACATAATATTAGTTTAAAAATAACATTCCTAATAAATGAAAAAATAAATTAACATTTAGTAGAAAAAATAATGTGAAACTACAAATAATGGAGTAGATAAAAAAATTTGATTCGTTTTTTATTAGATTTTTTTAGTATTTAGTTTTATTCACACAAGTAACAATTATCATACTAAATGAGATATATTATCATTATAATTTTTATAATCGAAAAATAATGAACATTTATCTTTTTTGAAGTAACAATATAACTTTTTTATTTAAGTATATTTTTTATTTTAATAGTTTCATATATTCAAAACTACAAATCTACGTTATATTTATGTAATTATAACTAATATATGAAACAAAAATGATTGTAGCTCATATGGTATAGTGGTTACATTGTATGCTAGAGCTACAAGATTCGATTTTTATCCTTGTATTTAATATAAATTAATTTATATTTTAGTGTTGAAATAAAAAAAATTCATGTTATATAATATAAATTATAAATTAATTAAAAAATCGGATCGGGTCGGAACACCCGACGAAATCAAAATTGCCACCCGATTTCGAACTTTGACGGGTCGGGACAAAACCCGACATTTTCGAGTCGGGACCCTTCTCGGATCGAGAAATTTCGAGTCGGGTGGGAATTTTTCCCGACCCTAGATATATGCATAAATATAGCCATATAGGACGGGTATGTTCAGCGCTATTTCTTACACTTATGAAATGTTATTAGGTACTATTAGGGTGTACATAAACCTAACCAAATCGATCAAACCGATTGAGTCAAATCGAACCGATCAAAAACCGAACCAAACCGATTCATAATTGATTTTGTTTGGTTTGAACTTTGATAAACCGATTTAATTGGTTCGGTTTACGGTTTCAGTGGTTTTCAAACCGAATCAAACCAAACCGATTATTTTTATTCATATATAGAATAAAGTATTTATATATATACATCAATAAGTTAAGATATGATGTGTTACTTGTTATTTGTATTTATTAATACTTTTATTTTGTTAAATTATTTGTAAATTTACTTGTTATTCGACTTTTGGTTTTAGTTTAAAGTTGCAAATGAAATATAAGCGAAAACTTTACGAAATTACTGTAATTTTGAATATTGTGTTTTTTATTTGTTTAAGTTCAAAATAAACCAAAACAAACCAAACCGATTATGATTGGTTTGGTTTGGTTCGGTTCCGGAGATTTTTTTGGGTCAAAATCGAACCGAACCGATTGTATTTGATTGGTTTGGTTTGCATTTTAATTAAAAACCGAACCGAACCATGTATGCATTATTGTAATTTAAGGATATGTTTATAATATAGAAAAGTGATCATATAGTACAAAATTGGAGAACTAGTTGTTGAAAACATATACTAAAAATCTCTTTTAAAATTATCTATGCATACTCGATGCTGCATTTTTTTTAATATACATCTTTGTTTTACTTTGATGCTCTTCCGTGCTTACATTGCAAAAGTTGTTAAACATCTATACAAATTGGTAAATTTGAAAATTAAGTTCGAAATTATATACTACTAAACATAAATTTTCTCTTAAATTGTGAAAAATATGACGCCTCTACTAGTTTGACTGTACATGTATATCCGAATACAATGTATTGACATAACAAAAGCCAATAATTTTTTTTTGCGTGCCCGTTATTTATATCTTTGTACTTAATAAAATTAATACTGCATCCGTTTCAAAATATAACTCTAGTATAGTATTATTTTGGTCTGTTTTACAATATAACTCAATTTTTCTAAAATAGAAAAGAATTTTGTGTAATATTACATATTCGTCCGTATTTTTAGTTTTTGAAAGAATATGTATGAATAAAAATGAAAGTAACAAATGGAAATATAATGTAATATTTTTGCTTAAGAAAAGCCGCCAAGCTCCCATTTAAATAATTCGAAAAATTATAATAAATATAAAATTTTATTTTATTTTTTCGAATTATCCCGCGCAACTATTCCATTCCCTGCTTACAAATTAAAATCTCCCCCAAATTATTAATCTCTCTCTCTATCAATTTATTAACAAATCCTAACCCTAGAAATTAAAAACTATCAGAAACAGTCCCTAATTATCTAGAAATGGCACAAGCAGCCCGATTGAGTCTACGAATGCAAAAGGAGGTGAAGCTTCTTCTCACAGACCCCCCTCCTGGCGCCTATTTTCCTTCTCTCTCCGATTCCCCTCCTTCTCTCTCTTCCCTCCGTGCCGGTATTTTTACCCTTTTTCCCTTTTCTCTATTTATTCACTGTTTTTTTTTTTTGAAATTCCTAAGAATATTGTAGCTAGTTGATTGGTTAAATTGTTATAATTCTGGATGCTAGTTATTTTGATTTAAAAAAAAAAGGGGTAAATTTACCTTTCATTTTTTTTCCTTTCTATATAGTCAATGTTTTTATGAAATTTCCATGATTTTGATAGCAGTTGTTTAGGTAAAAATTGTCATTGTTTTTTTTAGTGGTTTTTGGATTTTCAAAATCTCGGGGTGTTTGAACAGTTAGATTATTTAGCTTCTAAAGATCTGATTTTTAGGCTAAAAAAGCTTAAAAAATCCAGAATTTTAAAATCTACATTTTCAGTAGTTTTTTATTTTGGACTAAAAAATATGTTACCAAACGGAGCCGTTATTTTGGAGGCTAGTTTATATGATGACAATAAAAAATGAATGTTGGTAAATTTACCTTTTTGCCATTTTCTCTATATTTATTGTTTTTAGTATGAAAAATTCATGGATTTAATAGCGGTTGCTTAGGTAAACTATCATTATGTGTTTGAATCTTCCGCAATCGATCAATTTATGTTATGTGGTTTTTATGACTTATCAGTTTCTAAAACTATTAACAATTTTTGCTCAAGTGTAGTTTAATTTTGTTAGCTGAAATGCGAATAATCAATGAAGTTTTAAGTGTTGTTAAGATTATCAATGCGAATTCTATCTCTCACAATCGATCATCACGGAGATTATCAGTATGCATTCTTATCTTCTGTAGTTGATATCTGATTAGGGCAGTTTATTTGTATTCTTTATTATAAATAATTTTGCTTTTGATGGTATGTTTATGATGATTTTTGTTTTACTCACAGCTAATTAGTATTTTATCAAAAATCCTCCAAAACGAGCAGAAAACAATGTTTTTAGAGAATTTGTCCAATCGGAGTATAATTGGTCGATCGCAAAATTGGGACAATAAATGGTTGTGATTGAAGACATAGCAAAAATCGATTCAATTTTTTTGCAAAAGACCTTTATCTGCAGGACACTGATAGGATATGTCTTTTAACATTATTTATTGATTTATTTTTTTAACTTAATTAAAACTTTTTATTAAATAATGAAATGATTATACCGAGATGGAAGCCAAGCGAGCAACAAAAATTGAATTTCGTTATACCTTCTTGTGGAACACAGATATAGAAGGTCCTGAAGGAACTGTGTATGAAAAAGGGTTATTCAGATTACAGATTCAGATACCTGACAGGTATGTGCGTTTTTGAGCTTGTGTCAGTACTGAAGGATCTTTATTGCTTTGTTAATTAATTTTAGTTATTTTTTTACGTAGGTACCCTTTTCAGCCCCCAGTTGTAACATTTTCGACGCCAATCTACCACCCTAATATTGATAATGGGGGCCGGATTTGTCTGGATATTCTTAATCTTCCCCCAAAGGTTTGTTCTTCAAGCAACTTCTTGAGATGACAAATATGTCATCATATGATAAAAAAATCAAGTTTTCTTTGTCTACCATAGTTAATTAAACATAACTCTAAGTTCATGGTCCTGTTGATTTGAATTTCCTCGAAATATATGATTTCGTGCATCATCGGAAGGACGAGAGAGCTCAATAAACATATTTCTTAAGTGAATTTTTTGAAGTTAGTGTGCCTAATTGCTATTGAGTAATGAATAGTCCATCTCCTATTATATCTCACATTTGCAAATATATAAGGACTGATTACGCGTATTTGCATTAAAATATATATGCCAGTTTGTTTCCTTGAGAGTTTCTTTACAAAATCTCTGTATTTGCAACTAACGGGTTTTGGTACTATGTGGGTCTTTTTCATTTTGCACTTCAGGGTTAGTTCTTTGTTAAGGTACAAACTGTTTCTGATGAAGTATTCAAACGGTTACACGTCATTGGTTGAACTCTAGAACGTTTTTGTAAATGCTCTTTAAGTCAACTTAGAGCTTCTAACTCTGCGTATTTCATATATGGTAAAAGTTAAAATAACAGTTTGGCTTACTTTTCCTCTAATTCTGTAGAGATGTAGATAGTATAGGAGTTCTCGGTTAAAGCTTTAAGGAATACAGTTGCAGGGAATTTCGGTTCATTAACTGCCTTCAAATAAATGAAATTAGAGGTATATGTAATAATGTAAAGAGAAACAATTGGCTCGCCCTTGTTTCCTATGATCGAAAGAAAAATAAATGCTTCTATCATGGTTAATGGCTCTGTCTAGCTTATCTTCTACCCCAGTTTGAGAGACAATTCAGCTTTGTATATCACATCTGAACATGAATTCTCTTAAGCTATTAAATATTTGTGACCAGCACCAGCTGCTACCTTTTGAGATGTTGTGATGCCGTGACTATTGTTGACTGACTTATGGCTTTCGCCTGCATTGTTTTTCTCTTTTCCAACATATTTCATCCTTGTCGTTATGTAATGAACCTAATGATGGCTCATTTGCAAACTGGGCAGGGTGCATGGCAACCATCTTTGAACATTTCAACTGTTTTAACAAGCATTGGGCTGTTACTGAGTGAACCAAACCCAGATGATGGCCTAATGTGCGAAGTGGTAATGGTTATTGACTTATTTCCTAATCTTAATAGACCTAAAGCACACACACACACACACACACACACACACACACACATATACACACGATTTCCTCATATGTTTGTATTAATAACCAGAGCAAGGAGTACAAATATAACAGACACGCCTTTGATCAAAAGGCTCGCTCAATGACTGAGAAGTTTGCCAGAGCTGGAAATAGGGAAAGTAATTCTAGCAAAAACTCTCAGGCTCAGTCAAGTACAAGCACGGTACTTTTTGGCATTTTTATTTTATTTTGTAGAGA
Organism: Primula veris; assembly: GCA_963682055.1. Lineage (NCBI taxonomy): Eukaryota > Viridiplantae > Streptophyta > Magnoliopsida > Ericales > Primulaceae > Primula > Primula veris. The sequence continues at coordinate 4,275,509 of OY821744.1, read as the reverse complement.
TACAACCTTCTCATAGGCATTTGTTTAAGGTTCTGAATTAATTTAATGTAGGTTGAAGCAAAGTGTGAGGTTGACGAGGACTTCATAAGCAACAAAAAGTTCAAAGGGAATGAAGTTAATGAGAAGACCATTGATAAAATTGAAAGTTCAAAAGAAGTGTGTCAACAGATGGTAGATGAATCTACTCAGCATCAAAAGAAGCTATCATGGACTAAAAGGAAACTCTCACTTGGGTCTTTGGGTCCTTCTGAGCAAAAAGTTAATGATGAGAAAGAGGCTTTTAATACGAACCAAAATTCATCTTTTTTGAACTCACTCAACGTTCAAAAAGAAGGGGTAGGTAGTCACTCTAATGGGAGATTATCTGATGGAGATGATGATGTGGCTATGATCCATAACCCAGAACTGCTACAAAAAGACTTTGCTAAGAAGACGGAGAATTACTTAAACATATCAAAACCAAAAAAACTTGGTCTGTTGAGTAAGAGGCTTTCTCTGTCTCAGCAAACTGATAACAAAGAGAATACCAATCCAGTTCAAAGCTTTCCCATTTTTTATATCAATAGCCTTCAACTCAAAGAAAAGCATGGTGATTTAGTCATAAATTCTAGTAAAAATATGGGTGGAAAAGCAGATTCAGGAACTGAGCACGAGTTTTTATCCAAATTGCCAGGTGGCAATAGCGAGAAGCAAGATGTGATAGAAGGGTCGGTATTGCCTGAGGCTGTGATTGTTCTAGACAGTGAGGATAGTGATGAAGAAAGCATAAGGCCTGTGAGGTCAAGGTTGATGCTTGCAAGGAAAAGGTTGCCAGGCAAGTCTAAACGGAAAATTAAATGTTGAGTTGTTATGAATAGTTTTAGACATTTCTATCATTACCAGGTTTTGAATATAGTTAAGCTCAGAAAGTGCTTGAAGGGTCGTCTATTGAGCTGTTTGGAACACAAGTTTATGCCTTTTAAACATTACTTATTTAAGTATAAATAACAAATTTCTCTGTTTCTTTTATCATCGAAGCATGAAAGTTCTTGTAGGAGCATAGTTTGACAGTTGATAAAAAAGTGACATTTAGTATTGTTACATCCACTAGCGAGTGTTCAGTAAGAAAAGTTCACTGTTCAACAAAGTTTTGAATAGCATTTTACATACACCAAATGCAACTAACTAGGCAAGATAATGCTTCCCATATAGTCTTGCCGATCGGCCTCAATAAACTTGCAACCCTTGAGATGAAACGTTTCGAACAGATTCTGAGCATCTGTTCCAAACAAGTAAATACATTTCAAAGTGAGGGGTCGATTTAGCGTACACAAGGGTCAAATTCAATGATAATCTAATTGAGTTGCTGTATGATATGGGTGTTGCATATTAGTTGATACTTGACACAATAAAATTGCATATTTAATTTTAAGAATAGGATAAAGTTTACGTCTGCGAAGTGGAAATTACTATGACAACTTTGGTTACATAAAGATAATCTTGGTCATCATGTTTATGTCACTTCAAAACGCTGCTAGAGTTTCATACTGTATAATTTATTGTGAACTGCTTACTGTTTTTCTTGGCCATGTATTGATATTAACGAGAGCAACAGTATCCTCTTATAGCCCCTTCTTGTGATCTGGCATGCAATTTTATTCCCCTCGGCTTTAAAGGCGCAGCTTTTATCAGTAATTTAGCTGCAAAAGTTTACAAACATATTGAGGCAGAAAAAATGTCATCAAATTCCACTATAATCAACACAACCAAAATTTCTCAGACTATGCGTCAATGAAACCTTTTATGCAGGTAAAAGGTATCTGAAGCATAAAAACAATCACTTACCGACTTCGTAGAAAAGCTCATTTACATTTTGTGCAGATTTTGCAGAAGTTTCAAGAAATAGTAACCTGTTGTCTTTAGCATATTGTTCACCAACCTACAAGAACAAGACTCAAAGTATTGGTGCCCATTTTTATCCATCCCTTGAATGGAGTATGCTTTCTTGATTCGTAAATGTGTTATGCTCTTTTAATATTTTCCATCGATGGGTGCAATTGATAATTTTAAATGGGCAAAGCCAACAAATCAAAATGAATTACCTCAGTCTCTACTTGTCTTTTTGTTTCCAAGTCGGCCTTATTCGCCACAAGAAACGTTATTAGGTTTGGATTTCCTACAAAGATGAAGCAAATTACATTGACTAAGAGTAATACCGAGGACAGTAATTGAGCAGATGAAACTAGTCTCGTTTGACCTATAAATTGCCACTTCATCTGAAGTTAGTTAAAACAACACATCATCAAAACCTCAACTCAGAACTCCACAAATTTGTAAATGTCATCGGAAACCGGAATACTCTTAAAATGAATTTAACAATAATTAATTGTACTCCAATAATTCCGTTTCTAAAGCAATCACCTTGTCGTTGCAGTTCTCGGACCCACTTTTTGGCTCGTTGAAATGAATCCTAAAATAAACACACAACTTCAACACAGAACATAAAGAGATTACATGCTTAAGCGAAAAGAGTTAGCAGTAGCCTTGTTTGGGTTATATGTGAATAAAAGATGAAATGATAACTTCGATCACATGAACAAGACATGCCACCGCTACATATGCTGAAAAGTTGAACATCAATCATATAAAAAAAAGATATACACACCATCGTTAACTAGGCCTTGTTTGGTTGCAGCTTTTATGATTTGTGTTGTTTTGATTAAAATCTGGATTAGATTTGTCTGGTCAGCTTTAAACTTGAGCTTTTCTGGTATTTTGGCTGGAAAATGACAGAAGCTTTAAGTTGGATGAAACTAGGTTTTTTTTTCTGAATCTCCAAAATCCAGCTTTTCTGCTTAGAAAACCGCAGCCAGAAAGACCTTAAATATCATCATATGGTTCATCCCGAAGTATTATGATCTGGAATGTATATGAATCTTCACATGTGATGGTTGGTGTCATGCATACATCTTCAACTAAAATGTCTAACTAGAAATATAGTTGATTCAATAATTACTTATTACTGACAAAGCTTAGATATATAATTTTAGGCATTTGCAAACTTTTGTCAGTGTTACATTATCGAACTTTTGTTCATAAACAATTATTAACCTGAAATAAAACTAGTACCATGCTTGTGATGTCATATACGACAACAGCTGCAGCTGCACCCCGATAGTACATAGGAGCTAAGCTATGGTATCTCTCTTGTCCTGCTGTGTCCCATATGTCAAACTTAACTGTCGCCTCATTTAACGATAAAACCTGAGTGAAGAACGCAGCCCCAATAGTAGATTCCTGCTCATATTCTTATTTTTTTAGGAGTCGTTACAATTACAATACGTGTTCATGAGGAAAAAAATGCAAAAAAAGAAGGCAAGTTAGAAAAAAAGTGAACCTGGTATTCATAGAATTGGCCTTTTACAAATCTCAGGACCAAACTGGTTTTTCCTGTTCCCATGTCCCCAAGTAAGACCTAAAATAAGAAAAATGAGAATGAGATCATTATATTTGATAATTATCTCCAATTTTTCAATAGCTGTTTTGGACCAGAATTTTCTCTGGGGAGACCTGCTGGAATTCATGAATGTAGTATACGTGCTGGTATGTATAAGGACGAAGTGGTATACTTGGAAGATTTTCGTTTACAAGGTTAAAAATGGAAATTTACAAATATGGGAGAGGGAGTTACAGGTGCATTTTGTGTCACCGCTTACTTTCTCCCCTTGTTACTTTCATATTCGAGACCAGACAAATTAGTTTTCAATAACCGATTCATGTAATAGGCTAATAGCTCATTGGCTAGCTTTAACTAATAGCAGGGGTTATTTAAAAAAAAAAAAAAACTAATAGCACGAGAATCAATGAGTTAAGAACAGAAATTTAGGATACAGTTTTATGAACTAATTGATCATTTTGGTACAAAATAGCTAACAGGTTATTGATAAACCCGGAAGTCAAACTTAGTTGTTACTTGGTAGCTTTCAAGTTCAAGCAAAGAAGCTGCGGTTTTTGTGTCTGAGAGAAAAGATTGGCACATTCAACTTAAAGCTGCTATTTCTTTTCATGCCATAAACAACAAAATCTGGACTTTTAAGCTGATCAAACAGGTGCATTGAGGCTAATAAGAAGAAGTGCAACATTTAATTGAGCTCAGAAGCTGCAACAAGCAGGACCTAAATGTTTTGCGATCACACAAATTTTAAGAGTACCAGTGGAACATGAGGAATTTTTAATAGTGTGTTAAGGTACAAATTTTATTCTTAATACATCTTCTTCAATTATCATTTATTTGAATTGATCGGCAGATGGCCATGATTTTGTAATTCTTCTATGGATTTGTGTTGTTATAAAATTCTAACATCTACTGCATGGACATCATTACTATCAAATATTCATCCCAGAACTATAATGCTTCCAGATCCTCGGATCCTAACGAAAATGTTTCTACCATATATAAGTAGTATTTAACAAATACATTTGAAAAACGAATAATTTGTGATGATAAAGCATATTTTCCGATCCCCAAGAATTCACTTAACAAGCTTGATTTTTGAGCTTTTTATTCTTAGCTAATATTTTGTTGTATCATACCAATCAGCATCATTGAACAACGCTAAATCCGAGCATCGAAAAAGACTAACAAGCTAGAATCTAAACATGTCGTATATACTCTATATGTTAGTATTGTAGTCCATAAAAAAAACAATAAATATGCTAGCTCAAGGAAGAACATACCCACCAGCTTGGCTTGTATGTTTTTGCTGCTGTTGTTGGTCCTCGCCATTCGATCAAACTTCAATAAACTTCACAGGGAGAGATAGATACATAGAAAAGAGAGAATACACACTGTATTACATAGAGAAATATAATAGCTGGTGCAAAAGGAACGTTAGGTTTGCTTGCTGTTTTGACTGGTAGGTTTGTTTTTTGCTTAATATTATTGAATTCTCATCCCATGTATGTTTACTTTTTCCCCCTTATCTAGATTTATTATTCCACGTCAATTCTCATTTTATTTTGTCTAATATATATTGTACCTCGATCGGTTCCACATGTGTGTCCTCTTTCTTAAATATATGTGAGTTATATTATAATGAAATTGAACGGTTATTTTACGACGAATAAGTATATACTAGGGTTGTATTGGTAGAAATATAGAAGTAACTCGTCTAGGGTTTGACCTTTTATGGTACTTTTATATTGGTAATAAGTAATTTATAGTATCTCTTTTCTCTAACGGGACTAAACATATGTAGTTGTAAAACATGAGAAATTATTAATATAGCGAGGTTATTTTACATATAAAAGATATATATTTTATTTAAAATAAATTTATAAATACTATATAAGATACATATACCACATTAAGATAAACAAAACGTGAAATGTACAAAATTTTAGTTTTAAGGTTCTTAATAAAAGAAAACAAATACATGTATATAATAATGTGTAACCATGTAAATAGATCTGAAAGATGATAATATATAAACAAAATGCTTCATGCGAAGAAGTTTCAACCATGCATGCCGATATCAGTATTGAATTGCAAGACGTGTCTATGTGTACGAGTTATTACGTATGTACCAATTATAAGGTGTGCTAGTAACGAAAACATTAAGTTATTGTCATAAACAACTTAACATAAGTATTTTAAACTTAATATAACAATATATAATAGATATATTTTTAATATGAAATATCAATTTATTACTATAATGAGATGAATTTACTACTAACGGGACCTAAAAAATTTACGACAATAGAGAGTTTATTTATATTTATAACCGGCCGAATTGGGACCATCGTTTTTTATGAGTATAGATAAGTTATAGTATTCTTATAGAGAGGTTTTAGTGAAGTTCGTTTCGCAAAAGTATTAATCGACTGATTCTTAGAACTAAGAATATGCCAAGTTAAAGGAAAGGGTTGAGGATAGAGTAATGGCAAAAATAGAAGTTTTGCTGGTTAATAACCGAGCAAAATTTATTATCCAGAACTTTTTACATGTTTGCCAAGAGATTTAAGCTGACATTAACTCGATATAAATTTTTGTGATGCTAAGTAATTCTGTAACAAGTAAGTCTTCCTTTTTTTCTTAAAACTATACGATCGCATAAATTTGGAGATCAATGATTTGAAAAACAATTACACATAACCTTTCTTTCAAAAACCATATATAGAATTTTGCATTTGACATAATCGAGACTGGCCCAATTATTATTATTTTTTGAGTAGGTTGCCTATTTGAAAACCATTTTGTTAGGACCAGATTTCTGGTCTAAATTCTATTTGTTGTCTAATGGTTTTCACTAAATAATCCTATCTGTTTATTATGAACTAAGACAGAGTTGTTAGGTTTCAAGCAATGTTGCAACCTCAGTTACAACCTACTGAGACAACTGTTGTTAGGTTACAAGCAATGTTACAACCTCAGTTACAACCTATGTTGATAGGTTTCTACAACCTGCTGAGACAGCGTTGGTGGTTTCAAGTACCAGTTGCAACCTCAGTTGCAACCACAGTTCTAACCTGCTGTTCTGCAGAATTCTGTCTTGTTCTGTAAATCTGCATAACTGTTCTTTATTGATTATTATTTGTTCTACAGTATGCAGGATATATTCTCATATGATCTTAAAGGTTTAATATGCGTAAATTGAGAATATCAAAGTGGTAAGGAAAGATGTTTCCTAAAAGATATAAGGAGATTAGTTTATAAAGATATGTTTTCTTTTAAATCTATATCTCTATTCTTATGCAAATCTTTATCACTTGTTTCAATCTTTGTTCCTTATCATATTCAGTAAATATAAGTTTAAAGATTGAATGTAATATGGGGTTAGGTGTTTCATATATATATGGAAAGATATTATATCTAAAAGATATTATCTTTATATGTTTCCTAGTTATAGGAAAATACTAACTCCTACTTTCAAGCTAGTTATTTTAACAGGTATTAATTTATGAAGATTGATGTCAATCCTACAAAAGGCAGACGTGCAATATGGAGAGATTGAAGCCAATCAAAACAAGTCAAAGCAATCATAAAAGATCTTGAAGCAAGAAGATTGTTTTACTTGTATAAATAGTTGATAACCTAGCTTGTAAAATGTGTGTGTTCTAAATTATAAAAAACCCATTTTTGAGAGAATACACGTGAGCTTTAAAAAGAAAACAATGGTGGGATGCCATTGATTTATAAGTGATAGTTATAGAGTAGGAGCAATATAGAGATAGGCAGAAAAACCTAGAGGGAGTCTAAGAGTTTTTCATTAAGACTTGAGTCCTATATTGTAAGCTTTTATAATATCATAATCTGGGTAAGTGCCCCGGAGACGTAGCCTAGTTAGGTGAACTCCGTTGTTAAATGTGCGTGTGATTTATTTCAAGTACATTTAACTTTTTACAGTTCTGTCCATTTATACACGTGGTTCCAACTGTGGTTGCAACCTCACTTGGAACCTGACTGCAAAACTGCAACTAGAACAGCGGATAGGAATTTCAATTGGTATCAGAGCTTCACACTAGATCTTACTTAGTGTGGATCCTGTGTTCTAGTAACAATGGACTTAATGAGGGAAGGAAACGCCTTCAACAAACCCCCATTGCTTGAAGGAGGAGTAAACTATGGAGTATGGAAAATCAGAATGAGGTCATTCATCAAACAGCAGAATGAACATGCATGGAAAACTGTTATGTATGGATGGGAGGCTCCAACTACCATGAATAGTGAAGGAGAACTGGTTCTTATACCTGAAGACAGATGGTCTGCTGATGAAGACAGAAAATCAAGTGCCAACTCAACAGCCATAAACTTGATTTTTGCTGGTGTCACCCTCAGTGTATTCAGTGGCTGCTCTAAGCACATGACAGGTACTGCAGGTTTCCTAAAAAATGTCATCAATCTTAAAGGAAACACTGTTGTGTTTGGAGGTGGAGATACAGGTAAAATTGTTGGTAAAGGTACATTAAGCAAACCTGGAATGCCTAATATTGATGATGTTTTTCTTGTAGATGGACTAAAAGCTAATCTTATTAGTATTAGTCAACTATGTGACAACAAGATGATTGTTAAATTCAACAAAGATAGGTGTCTAATTACTGATCTTAACAATGATTTGGTCATGACTGGAGTCAGATCAACAAACAGCTGCTATGTGTTTGAAAAAGCTGAAAAAGAATTGCCTCAGAATAGTAGAGCCTTTAGAGTCTTTAATCAAAGAACAAATTGTGTTATGGAATCTTATAATGTGTTATTTGATGACCTAAAAACTGTTGATGAGAATACAGGTGATGATGAACAATCTGAGATTGCAGAAAAAGAGAAAGCAGAAGTTCAGCAAACAAGCAGTCCCATAGAGGTTGGAAGTCCAGTTGCAACTGAAGTTACAACCGAGATTGTTACAGAGGTTGGAACTGAGGTAGGAACCGAGGTTCAAACCCAGAATTCAACAGAATCTGAAGAAGAAGGATCTGCTATGCCAACTACAAGCAAGCCACGCTATGTAAGGACTCAGAAAAATCACTCTCTTGACAATGTCATAGGAGAAGTTACTTCAGGTATGAAAACCAGAGGTAAAAGAAATAATGTTGTTCACTTTGCTTGTTATATCTCTCAGTTAGAACCTAAGAATATAAAAGAAGCTCTAGAAGATAGTGAATGGATTCTAGCTATGCAGGATGAATTGGCTCAATTTGAGAGAAATGATGTATGGACTTTAGTACCCAGACCTTCTAATAAAAATGTTATAGGGACTAAATGGATTTTTAGAAATAAAAATGATAAAGGAAAAAGTGTTTGTCCCAGTCTTTATAGATCCATGATTGGAAGTTTGTTGTATTTAACTGCTAGTAGACCAGACCTTTGCTTAAGTGTAGGAGTTTGTGCCAGATATCAAGCAAATCCTTTAGAACCTCATCTTCTAGCTGTCAAAAGAATTCTTAGGTATGTAAAAGGAACACTTCACCTAGGCCTATGGTATTCTAAAGATACAAACCATTTTCTAAGTGGCTACTATGATGCAGATTGGGCAGGAAACATAGATGATAGAAAGAGTACTTCTGGTGGTTGTTTTTATTTTGGAAACAACCTTGTTTCTTGGTTCAGTAAAAAGCAAAATTGCATATCTTTATCTACTGCTGAAGCAGAATATGTTGCAGCTGGAAGTGGATGCACTCAATTAATTTGGATGAAACAGATGTTAACTGATTATAATGTTAAACAAGAAATATTAACTCTGTTTTGTGATAACAAAAGTGCTATAGATTTAGCTAAAAATCCAGTTCAACATTCCAGAACCAAACATATTGATCTAAGGCATCATTTTATTAGAGAACTAGTTGAAGAAAAGAGCTTAATTTTAGAACATGTTTCAACTGAAAGACAATTAGCAGATATTTTCACAAAGCCCCTTGATACAAACAAGTTTGAATCATTAAGAAGTGACATAGGGGTATGTCATTATCAATCTAATTAAATATTCTTGCTAAATATGTCTGTATTGAGTACCTTCAATAATTTTTACTTCTAAGGCTAAGTCTTACTTGAGCTATGATGTTTTTGTTTTGAAAAAGCCGCTTTTTGGTGTCTCAAAAACAGATGTGAGGTAACTTGTCCTTGAAAACCTCTCTGGTAATAGAGTTGCTAGCACAAAGTGCATTTTTTTTTGGTTGGTTGCAAGTTAAGTTGCAACATCAGTTGAAACCTCATGCTTTCAATAGCTGGTTGGAAGTACAGTTACAACTCCGGTTGAAACCTCGTGTTAAAAATACTGGTTGTAAGCTCAGTTGCAACATCAGTTGAAACCTCAGTCTATATTATAAATGTCAAGACAAAGTCTTGTAAAATTTTGACATCACTTATACTCTTTTCTTGATGAGGTCATCAGACTAGTTTTTGTGTAGAGATAAAAACGGATTTGCTCAATATAAGCTCCTGAAATCTAATCTTTATTAGAGTTATTCAATGATAAACATATTTTCTTGGGTAAATTGCTAGATTTTTGTTTTTCTGAAAAATTAGATATCTTTTGAATGTTTTTTTTGTTTTAATATGTTCAAAATTCTTTCCTTAGCTTCAATTTTTGAATTTTCAAATTCTGGATAAATCTGTTTGTGCAAAAAGGAATGTTTATCTGTATAATTGGTTGGATTTATCTTCTTTTCGTGATCTTGCTGTGATTTCCTTAAACTGATTGATAAGATATTTCCTAATTTTTCGCCAAAATCTGTTTCATAATTGATTTGCATGTATCTTTTTCCAATTACAAAAGGATATGGACTTTATTGCTATTTATACTAAACTCTTTTTAATATCCCAAAACAATCACAATTATCAGTATTACTCTCTCTCTTTCTATTAACCAAAAATCCTAGTTTAATGAGGTTGATCCTAGGTTCTGGAGTAGGAAAACGTATAGGAGGTTTAGGGCCTTTGCTGGTAGGGAAATTCACTGTGAAAGGAAGCTTAGTTTGGTTACTAGTTTGTCTGGCTTATGACAAATAGGGGGAGATGAGTTTATGGTTCACTTTAATGTTTACAGTTTCAAGCTTTAATTTCAATTTCAAACTTTATGTTGCTGTTTTAAATTTCAGTTACAATTGCTATATTAAGACTATTCTGTGCCAGCATTGTTTGGCCTTACAATTTCTGCAATTTGTTTTTTGAAGTATGACTATGTTTGAAATTAAATCTGTTCTGAAACTCTGTGAATGGATACATTCTGTGCTTATATGATACCTGCTATTCTAACTTGCAGGGGGAGCTAAATAGGTGTTACAAAAGCACTGATAAATGAAATACAGTAAAAGACTGTACTGCTAACTTATTGCAGGTGGATTAGTGTTTATATAAACTTAGATGATTTGTCAAAACCAATGACAAAGGGGGAGATTGTTAGGACCAGATTTCTGGTCTAAATTCTATTTGTTGTCTAATGGTTTTCACTAAATAATCCTATCTGTTTATTATGAACTAAGACAGAGTTGTTAGGTTTCAAGCAATGTTGCAACCTCAGTTAAAACCTACTGAGACAACTGTTGTTAGGTTACAAGCAATGTTACAACCTCAGTTACAACCTATGTTGATAGGTTTCTACAACCTGCTGAGACAGCGTTGGTGGTTTCAAGTACCAGTTGCAACCTCAGTTGCAACCACAGTTCTAACCTGCTGTTCTGCAGAATTCTGTCTTGTTCTGTAAATCTGCATAACTGTTCTTTATTGATTATTATTTGTTCTACAGTATGCAGGATATATTCTCATATGATCTTAAAGGTTTAATATGCGTAAATTGAGAATATCAAAGTGGTAAGGAAAGATGTTTCCTAAAAGATATAAGGAGATTAGTTTATAAAGATATGTTTTCTTTTAAATCTATATCTCTATTCTTATGCAAATCTTTATCACTTGTTTCAATCTTTGTTCCTTATCATATTCAGTAAATATAAGTTTAAAGATTGAATGTAATATGGGGTTAGGTGTTTCATATATATATGGAAAGATATTATATCTAAAAGATATTATCTTTATATGTTTCCTAGTTATAGGAAAATACTAACTCCTACTTTCAAGCTAGTTATTTTAACAGGTATTAATTTATGAAGATTGATGTCAATCCTACAAAAGGCAGACGTGCAATATGGAGAGATTGAAGCCAATCAAAACAAGTCAAAGCAATCATAAAAGATCTTGAAGCAAGAAGATTGTTTTACTTGTATAAATAGTTGATAACCTAGCTTGTAAAATGTGTGTGTTCTAAATTATAAAAAACCCATTCTTGAGAGAATACACGTGAGCTTTAAAAAGAAAACAATGGTGGGATGCCATTGATTTATAAGTGATAGTTATAGAGTAGGAGCAATATAGAGATAGGCAGAAAAATCTAGAGGGAGTCTAAGAGTTTTTCATTAAGACTTGAGTCCTATATTGTAAGCTTTTATAATATCATAATCTGGGTAAGTGCCCCGGAGACGTAGCCTAGTTAGGTGAACTCCGTTGTTAAATGTGCGTGTGATTTATTTCAAGTACATTTAACTTTTTACAGTTCTGTCCATTTATACACGTGGTTCCAACTGTGGTTGCAACCTCACTTGGAACCTGACTGCAAAACTGCAACTAGAACAGCGGATAGGAATTTCACATTTTGACTAAAAATATTTTTTTTAATAAAAATAGTGTAGATTTTGTTGCCTATATTTATTCTCCCTTGGGGGTGGTATGCCCGGTCTGCATCTACAAAATAATGTTTGATTTAGTGAGAGACAAAAATTGCCACAAGTCTGTCGCTAATTTAAAAAGCTGACATAAATCTGTCGCAAATTCACTAAACTGTCACAAATCTGTCACAAAAACCGTCGCTAATAAGCTCGTAACAAAAAATGCCGTCACTAATCCGTCGCTATTTGAGTATTTTTTTATAGTATCTATTTTGCCGACATCTGGATGAAAGCTAGCTTACAATTATTTTTTTCATCTAAATCAACACGTCTAGAAACATTATTACGATCTAGTTGGTGAAGTTGTATTTAATTTCAACAATGACATGGAAAAAACAATAACTTGTTTTGAATTTTGATCCATTCCCGTGTAGTGTGTATTAATTATTATAGTATAAAACATTGGGAAGACTAAAAATTGAAGTTAAGAAAGACATCATGAGTCGATTTATTCACTCTTACCGTGAGTTATATATGTGATATTAAATTCAAACTGTTCCACCTTGATTTTGTGGATAACATGGTCAAATTCATCTCAAACGTACAAAATAATGTATCAGTTACGAACAGGGGCTGTCCGTTATTACGATTTGCTCAAGTCTTAAATTTTTTTTTTCCTTTTATAATAGTGTTGCATAGAAAAAAAAAACCCATGAAGTAGAATTCTGAGCAAATAGTGAAACAAACTAATTACAACTAGGGTTGGGCGAAAACCCGAAAAAACTGAACCAAACCGAAAAAACCGAACCAAACCGAAAAAGACCGAAAAACCGAAAAATACCCAAAAAAAACCCGAAACCGGACCGGAAAAAAACCGGTCCGGTTTGGTCCAAAAAATAAAAAGACCGAAACCGAAATAAATTAGTGGATGAGAATGTACTTAACGAAAAATATGCTCGGTTTCGGTTTCGGTTTTATCAAAAATCGAACCGAAACAGACCGAACCCAGCCCTAACTAGTAGTAGATGGCGAGCCTATTTTTCTTCCTAGGCTCGGCTTATTCAACAGCTCGCGTCGGCTCCGAGATCGTAAGAGGTCCGGTATAAATGAGGTCTGCTTCGATGACGAGTTCTTGTCGTACCTGCACAAGCAACGAACAGGAGATCCGGGTTGATGCCAGACTTTCCCTCTCCGACGGTCAAGTCAGTATGGTGGAAAAGAACGCTAGTAATTGAAGATGTAAGTTTAGTTAAAGAGTGAGTGAGGGCGGTCCGGTTACTTAGCGTAGTATCGGGTTCAACAGAGTATAATGGAGCAGGCCGGGTTCTTTAGGTTTTATCTCTCATCTCTCCCTTTTTCTGTCCCCCTCTAAGTAGTGTTAGTGGGGGTATTTATAGTATCATTCAAGACATATTAGCCATTGGATCACTGTACTGTCAAGTACTAATCCGACGACGTTAGGATCATTATAACTCTGACAAGAGTACAGTTCTTGAACATGACTCACAGTTGGTGGCCTGTAATTGGACCACGTCGATGAAACGCTGAGAGTCCTCTCAAGGGAGCAGCAACATTAATTGGAGAAGCGTACTCGATACGATTCTCTAGTCCGTCATAGGCACGGCTCGTCCTGTAAAGGACCGGGGTAGCGCGCCACCCATGACTGACAGAGACCCGGATATACTGTTTCAGGGGTGATATGGGTCCAGATAAGTGGATACCGACATTCTCTCGCCAGTAGATATTGTACTACACAACTATATATGATTTAACACTTAATTTCTTTTCTACTAATACTAATAAATGTATAATCAGTGGGTGAGAATGTACTTAACATAAATTAAGTTTTGGTCGACTTGTGCGGGGGGCCGCCACGGGTTTCAAAGTGTACATAAAATTTGAGAATAATACTTTTTTTCTGTCTGGTCCAACAGTAATGGAAGTGAAACCACTGTGACAGGTAAATGGTCCAAATAAATCTATCAGTATGCCAGATGCCCATTTGTTGTTTTTTTTATTTTTAGCAAAGAAAGATAATACTCTATGAAAACTGACGAAAAGGTAAGCATTGCATAGGGATGCGAACCTTAACGGGAAATTACTATCTTCGAGAGGCCTAATATTAATTGCTAGTATACATTTGCGTAATGCTATATTCTGATATTATATGGTCCAAAACTGGAATACCAATAAATAGAGTGACATTTTACATGAATCAGGATAATTATTGATAAGTTGAAAATCCAATAAAATTAAGTTTTGTGTAGTATCGTCTTATAATGAACAAAATATATATATATATATATATATATATATATATATATATATATATATATCGATATTTTACAGGACTCATGATAATTGATAAGTTGAAAATCCAATACAATCTCGTCGTCTTATAATGAAAAATATATATATGTATATATATTGATCGACATTTTACACGACTCAGGATAATTGATAAGTGAAAAATCCAATATAATCTCGTTTTGCGATTTCGTTAGTATCGTCTTATATATAATGAACAATATATATATATATAGAGAGAGAGAGAGAGATTCTATAAGGTGCATAATCTTTTTCATGGACTATCACAAATAAAATTAAGTTTTTCATCTTTCTTTCCGTCCATATATATATATATATATATTCAATTTTATTATAATAAATCAACCAAAGTCAAATAAGACTGTCCAATTTAGTCATTTTTTTTCAAAAATACTACTACACATTTATATTAATTACGATAATATTATATACTCACATAAAAATCTAAAAATTAAAAACTAATAAAACTATTTAATACTTTTTAACAACCAACATTCTTTTAAATCTTAAACTATGTTTTTTTTATTATTCACATATTTATATTATAATTATACATATTTTTTATATTTTTATTAGATTACGCGTCGCACACGCAACGTGTAATGCGCGATTAATTAGTATATATATATATATATATATATATATATATGTAAATATTGCCTATGAAAAGAAAAAAAAAGTATGGGAAAAAGAGGTTATATAACACGAGGAAGAAATGGATTGGATGAGACAAGGATATGAAAATATGGAATCTCTATCTCTAGCACGCCACAAATTTAAAAAGTCTGCTTTCCTTTTTCCTGCTACCTAATTTGATAGAATCCAAATATTTTATCCCATATTATTTATTTATTATTATTTATTTTTATTTAAATTTTAAATTTTCATAACTTATACCGCAAATTTATAAACTTTTATATTATATTGTATTCAAATTTTAAAACATTTTAACATAATATTGTTTTACACAATTTTTTTAATATTCAATGTTTAATTTACACTAATCTATAAATTTATTTCAAAATAAATTTGTGTGGATTTTATTTTAAAAATAATTATTGGAATGTATTGATACATGTATTATAGTAATTGTACGATTTTTTTCAAGTTTTTTTAAAAATTTTTTTGATAAAATAAGTAAGAACACACAGAAGTGATAAAGAAATTGGATATAAGATTTAGACTCAATTTGGTAAAGGTGAAAAATAATACTTAGTAATACAAAAGTTAATCATGAACTAATTTGACATGCCAATACGGTGGATTCTACTCCGGATACATAAGTGAAAAACTTGAATGTCAAGTTGATGTTTTTCATTTAGTATCCAGGTTATTAAAACACTTACTAATTTTATTTTTTTGCTTTATATATAAACATCCTAAAAATTCGAAATCTAATCATTCTTTTCCAAGGGACAGTAGCATTTTATTATTCCTTCCCCGGCCATACAGTACAAACTCGATAAATTAATACTCGATTATTTAATAAACTCTCTAAGATAATATTTTTGGTTGGTCCCGACTCGGGAATAGTGTTCTAAATTAATAATTCATTAAAATTATAAGATAATACATTTTTGATAATTTCTATAAATCCCATATAAAATATAAATTAATAATTCCTTATATACTACATATTACATGAATGATTTATGAAGATTTCTTGAAAAATGACTCAATTGATCTTGTATTTATATAGAAAATATTTTTTAATGTCCATAAAGTGATACATTGAACACAAGAAGCATAATAAGGTGGGAGATTGAAGAGTTATTTCAAATTGGGAACTTCATTTGATATACGTACATGCATTGTATAATAATTAAGTGAAAGTTTGAATTGTGTTTGTAAATTGAGTATTTCATTATAAATTAATAAAATATTAATTAATATATAAATTATTAATTTATCGATTAATTAATAACTTTTTTAATTAATAAATTTTAGTGGTCCCATGAGTATTAATTTATAAGGTTTCTACTGTATTTCTATCTTTAAAAATATTTTTCTTCTGATTCAATAATTAGATAAGTGTTTGACAACAACTCAATTAGATGTGTGTTTGTTTTTAGATAGCTAATATTGAACCGCAAAAACCATTCGTTTCCAACATTAATTTAGAGGTTGGATTTTTATACTACACTTTTTCTGAAAAAACGCACAAACCGTAAAAAAAATCTACGATTTACAGAAATTACATGCAAACCGTACATTTAATGTACGGTTTGCAAAAATACATGCAAACCGTACATTTAATGTACGGTTTGCATATATTTTTGCAAACCGTACATTAAATGTATGGTTTGCATGTAATTTTTTTTTTTTTTTTTTTTTGTAATTTCAATTTGTAAAATAGGAAAAATATATAAAATATGCAAATCCATAATTCACTTAGCTATATATAATTGTTTGTTGTTTGTTTATATTAATTATAGAAATTATAATAATTGTTGATATTTGTTCCATTTTTTGCATTATTTTTTTTTTATGCAATTTCAATTTGTAAAATAGGAAAAAATATATAAAATATGCAAATCCATAATTCACTTAGCTATATATAATTGTTTGTTTTTTATTTATATTAATTATATAAATTATAATAATTGTTCATATTTGTCCCATTTTTGCATTATTTATTTTTTTTGTGTAATTTCAATTTGTAAAATAGGAAAAAATATATAAAATATGCAAATCCATAATTCACTTAGCTATATATAATTGTTTGTTGTTTGTTTATATTAATTATAGAAATTATAATAATTGTTGATATTTGTCCCATTTTTTGCATTTTTTTTTTTTTGTGTAATTTCAATTTGTAAAATATGAAAAAATATATAAAATATGCAAATCCATAATTCACTTAGCTATATATAATTGTTTGTTGTTTGTTTATATTAATTATAGAAATTATAATAATTGTTGATATTTGTCCCATTTTTTGCATTTTTTTTTTTTTTTGTAATTTCAATTTGTAAAATAGGAAAAAATATATAAAATATGCAAATCCATAATTCACTTAGCTATATAATTATAGTTGGCAGATACCGACGCCTGACAGAGTAGTTCAAAATATGATTAGGGCTGGTTTTTATGGTATTCACACTATAGGTAATTATAGCGTAGACTGAGTCTTACTTACAGCCTTAATTGATAGGTGGCATGATGAGACGCACACGTTCCATTTTGTCGGTGGAGAGTTGGTGATATCTTTATGTTGGCCCGTGTGCGGCTAAACTTAGAGGGGGGGTGAATAAGGTTTTGACGCTTTTCGCCTAATTAAAAATTCTAAACAACTAACAACCCAACTAATGCAATTTTAAGCTTAAGCGTATTAATAAAGTTAATGGAATGAAATAAATACTAAACGCAAACAAGATAATAAGCAAAAGTATAAGTTGCGGAAAGTAAAAGTAAGGGAAAGAAAATGACACCGTGATTTATAGAGGTTCGGCAAACGGCCTACGTCCTCTCCTCGGTACTACCGAGTATTTCACTAAAAATAATCTTCCCGAATTTTACAATTCCTATCGAGCTCAATCAATCGATTGGCTCACCCTCTACCCGAGTTTCCTATCTCTTGATACAAGTGCAAGCGTACACGTCTATTGAGTCAACGACTCCCCCTCAATCTATGAGTACCCGAATGAAAAGACCTAGAGCTTTTAAGCTTCACTTGCTTACAAAGCCTCTACCCGATCACTCGCTCACAAATGAGTTTATAAAACACTCGATACAATTTTGTTACAATAATGTAACTACACTCACTATTCTAATTGCTTCTTAAAAAGCTAATTGGTGAGTTGTTGATGAAGATCGAGCTTGAATCTCTTTCTCTTTGATTTTCCTCTTTCTCGAATATATATACACCAAAATGGTGATATTAGGGTTTTTAATTGAGAGAGGTTTTAAGGATGATGATGGTTAAGCTTGGTGAGTTTGGAGAGAGATTTGAGGTGGTTTATATAACAGCAAAGTCTGTTTTTCTGGGTTCTGACCGTTGGAGGTAGTTGAGGCTGTTTTAAGCAATTTTCCAGAAAAAGCTGAAAAGCTGTTTTTGAATTCTGTAGAAAACGATCGGTCGTTTTCTACAGTCGATCGATCGTTTTCAGAAAACGATCGGTCGTTATCAGAGAAACGATCGGTCGAATTTTCGACCTGCTCACTGGAAGAATTCTGTACAAAAACGATCGGTCGTTTTTGTACAGTCGATCGGTCGACTGTTCTTCTGGCAGCTTTTCGGTCTTTTTCGAAAGCCCATAACTTCTTCGGTTTAGCTCCGAATTTGGTTCCGCTTGAACCTATGTCTTCGTTATCGAATGCTCTAACATTTAAAGACCTGAAATATACGTTTTCTACCTTTGGACAAGACAAGCATTATATCATTGAAATCGTAAAATCATTAAACACATAATCAACGTTATAATCAAAATCATTATTGAACTCTAAGTTCAACACTTTACAGTATATAGAGATTATGCTTGGTCTCAGGGTGGATGGTCTTGTTGTTACCCGATCGGAGCGGAATGATAACAGGGCGAGCATGTTAGATATGATAGAGAGTTTGTTGGGTGTTAGACCGGCTGATAATCAAGTGGATACAAACTGTTTGACAGTTAGACTTGATTGGATGTTCCGCACCTTTGGTGAATTACCCCCAACCCTATTGAGTACCGTTTGCTATATCAGTGTAGGGCTGCCATGTTATTATTACTGGGGGCACATGTGTTTTCAGATAAGAGCAGTGATCAGATTCCACTCTGGCCTCTGCCATTTCTGGAGGATTTTGACACATGTGCTGAGTATAGTTGAGGATCAGCTCTTCTGGGCTGCCATGTTATTGTTCTGTGCCTCTCATTTGTAATGAGAAGATTGAGTTCCACCCCGCAGACAGGTTCATGAGACGGTTCGGTTTTGTTCAGCGGGTCCCTACATATATTTGGAAACCCAAACAGGGTCACGGCAAGGATAGAAGATATGGGATTGTGCAAAAACACGATTGGCCTGCACTTTTTGCAGAGTTTATAACCGTGTGGAATAACTGCCACAACCGGCTTGTTAACGGCGAATTTGGTACGGGGACGTCACTGGATTACATGAGATGGTATAGAGAGAGGACCCGCATATTTATAAACCCACCTGAACTTGCCCGGCCATCTCACGGTTTCCGGGAGCATACGGGTGTGCTCAATAAAATGGTAACAACTAGTTAAAGTTCATTTAATGATAATCAAACAATTATTTTAATTATCTAATTAAACAATGATAACCAATTAATGATAACCAAACAATGATAACTCAATGATAACCAATTAATGATAACTCAATGATAACCAATTAATAATAACCAAACAATGATAACTCAATTATAACCAAACAATGATAACTCAAAACGGGTAAATATTAATAAAGCGTAGCAATTTTTATTTTTCTCAATCAAAACAAATAACCATCATAAACATGTAACATCATAACCAAACCATTAGTAATAAATATATAAATAACACAAATTTGAATAAAAACCCTAATTTTTTTATTAAATGGGACAAATATCAACAATTATTATAATTTCTATAATTAATATAAACAAACAACAAACAATTATATATAGCTAAGTGAATTATGGATTTGCATATTTTATATATTTTTTCCTATTTTACAAATTGAAATTACACAAAAAAAATAAATAATGCAAAAAATGGGACAAATATCAACAATTATTATAATTTATATAATTAATATAAATAAACAACAAACAATTATATATAGCTAAGTGAATTATGGATTTGCATATTTTATATATTTTTTCCTATTTTACAAATTGAAATTACATATAAAAAAAAATAATGCAAAAAATGGACAAATATCAACAATTATTATAATTTCTATAATTAATATAAACAAACAACAAACAATTATATATAGCTAAGTGAATTATGGATTTGCATATTTTATATATTTTTCCTATTTTACAAATTGAAATTACACAAAAAAAAAAAAAAAAAAAAAAAAATTACATGCAAACCATACATTTAATGTACGGTTCGCAAAAATATATGCAAACCGTACATTAAATGTACGGTTTGCATGTATTTTTGCAAACCGTACATTAAATGTACGGTTTGCATGTAATTTCTGTAAACCGTAGATTTTTTTTACGGTTTGTGTGTTTTTTCAGAAAAAGTGTAGTATAAAAATCCAACCTCATTTAAGAAATGCTATCACGGAAAAAATTAACTTTTTTAATACTTTAATGGAAAGAATTAATGTTTGGCAACCAGTATATTATTATATATAAACACAATATTCTGTGTACATAACGCAAGTGCTGAGAATCTGAAACGTGTGCATTTAGCAAGATAAAGCCCCACAATGGAATTAGTCCCATTCCTATTCTTATCACGACCCACTAACATCATGATCATGTGTCTCATTTTATTTCTTTTTATTTCACCCCACTATATATAGTATCATAGCATAGAAACCTAAGTATTTTGTGTGAATTTTTGAAACAGTCATTTTATTTGATACACTAAAAACAAATGTTACATCACATTAAAAACCAAAATAAAAATATAGAATTCTACGAATGCCTAATCTAAACTTAAATATTAATTATTATTATTTTTTATATACATTTGACACCTAATTCCTATTATTTTCGTAAGGACACATAACGCGTTACCAATATTATTTGAACACCTCATCTTTATCATCTCAGAAAAAGTAAGATAAATAGATAATTAGCAACCCACCTCAACATATGAACTTGATGTATCCATCATTTCGGTGAAACTTTTAACTCTATCTTCGTTTGTTACTATGGCCAATCATTATATACTCTCTTTGTAGACTGTTTATTTTTCTAAATGAGTAATATTTACTGCATATTGATTTTTTTTTGTCAAATGGATCATCCAAGCAAATACTCCAAATTTGATTAAATCACCTAATTAAGCCAACAAAAAATTGTTGTAGTTCGAGCAATAAATATACCTTTCCTTCTACACCGATTATGGACGTTTAACGTTCCACTACAAATTAAGAAGTGTTAGCACAACGATGCGATTACTGTTTTTTTTTTTTTTTGCTACAACTCGCGTTTAACGGCGAATTTTGTACGGTAGAGGTAGAGGGCTAATTTGACAATTTTTTTAGTTGCCCTTACCCAATTAAACGAAGTGGACATTGTTGAAACTTCCAAACACATTATCAACACATCAAACATTTATATCTGTCTTTACTATTCGATTATTTTTGTAAACTACAAGCCTTCTACTTTTTAATGTGGTTAATTTAAAATTTTCAAGCAAGTTGCTTTATATAGTAATTAACGAGCTTTCACTACAAAATAATGTTTGATTTAGTGAGAGTTAAAAACTGTCATAAGCCTGTCACTAATTTAAAAAGTTATCACAAATCTGTCGCAAATTGACTAAACTGTCACAAATCCGTCACAAAAACCGTCGCTAATAAGCTCGTAACAAAAAATATCGTTACTAATCCCATCGCTATTTGAGTATTTTTTTGTAGTGTTTAAAAAAAAAGCGAACTAGATTTATGCATCCTACCCATAATTTATTTTAATTTTTTTACTCCCTATTGATTTAAATTCTCATGCAAAACTTCTTTCAAATAAATAGTTTAGCATCCAAGATAAGCATACTTGTACAAAGAAAAACAAATATGGGTGAAGAGATATATAGCCAAGAAAGGAGTCAAGGTGTAGTGGTTTACTACTTAAATGCTTTACCAGCCCTGGCCTCACACTTCAAGAAGATAAAACCAATCTCATTTCCACTCCCCCTATATATACATACAACCACAAATGCTTAAATGTTTCAAAAACATATTTCCTAGTTACAAAATTCCACATACTCTACTTCTTAAATATATAGCAAAAGATGGCCTCAAATGGTACAAAATTATCTGTTTCCACATCACCAAAAGGAGCAAACAAAGGAGATGGTCAATGTTTGTGCTCACCAACAACTCACCAAGGCTCATTCAGGTGCAGGCTTCATAGGCCCACAACTGCTTGGTTCAAACGATCCAACTCTATGCCGGTGCCGAAAAACACCGTCTCCACAGTATCTCCCAAATCGGTCGAGTCTTCATGAAACAGAAAAATGATAATAATGAAGTTGCTTTTGCTACATAAGTATTTAAGTATGTTTTAATGTTCTATGCATATGTAGCAACTTTATCTAAATTTCTTGAGTGAAGAATTGGTGGATCCTTGTAAGGGTGCTCATGTTCATATGATATATTGAAACATGCAGCTAGTGGTAATATCATCTCTTTCTGCTTGTGTATATAGTGGGTGTATAATTTTATTTAATATTAATTTCATAGTGACGGATTGGCTGAAACTAGCTATTACCCGACTATATATGTGTGCGAACTTGAAGTTTGGCCGAGACACAAGCATTATTTGGCTAATCGGGAGCTCTAATTTGTACTTAATACTAGTATATTAGAGTATGCATACACGAAATCTCGATGAACGCAAAAGTCCTTCATAATTTACTAGCTAGGTTCTAGCTCAAATGATCAAATTATAGGAAAATTTGGCAAAGAGTTACCGAGTTTAGTCTAGGTTTTCACCAAGTAGAAATCGTACTTGGTGGGGTGTGTGTGAACATAAAATTACAAAAACTTAACATAATCATCCTATTTCTTTATCCTATAATTATATTCGGTTTAATTTTCGTAACTAATTACCTTGTGGAAACTTGCATGATTGGTCTAAAGTTCTCATCCACCCATTAAAATGGATGTCATGATGAGCTTTGCAAGGCCAAATTTTTTTTGATGAAATATATTTTACAAAAAGTTGACAATGGATAACGATATGCACTACTTCAAAACGACTTGCGTACTCGTTTACCCTTTCTTATAAAAATATCTAATAGTAGACGAAACTACATATCTACACAGACCTTTCATAACTTATTTTATTGATAGTAACGTATACGAAACTACATATCTAGGACTTTCATAGCTTCTTTTATTGATAAAAGACATACTCTTACTAACGTAACGGCTCATTTCAAGCAGATTTTGTAGAGGGATAAAATTATTGGATTTTCCTCCACTAATTAATACGGTTACAATATAACTTTTTTTTTATATTAAGATGAGCAATATAGTTGTGATTTCCCACATCTGATGATCCTTCTTGAGCTAGCCACACATTATAGTCGGATCGAAAAACTTCACTCTTATTGAATGAAATATTCCTCACATACTGAATAAAAGAACATACGACCTAATTATTCGCCAAATTATCACCCCAGCGTACTGGTTGGCTGACTTGACTAGCCATAATCTTGGATACAATATGAATCCCGCACATCACATGCCTGGCGAGCGATTCGATACATCAATCACTCGAACAACGATGTAGTTTGTATTTCATTTTATATTAAATAAAGGGGTACAGATCATCACAATTTTATAGCTTCTTGCACCGATGGAAATTAGTAATGACAAGAGTAGACCGTTAACTTTAGATAGTTAAGCTTTGTGGTGGGCACGCGATAAATTGGGACGGATTGAGATAAATTGGTAAAATTTAACTCTCAATCCAACCCAACTCGTTACAATTAAAACCTCAATCCAACCCAAGTCGTAAAATAAATTGCGGGTTGAGACGGGTTAGATTTAGATTGATTCTTAAATTTTTATTCTGATCCTTTGTTTTTCATAGTTTGCATAATTAACCTAAATTTTAAAATAAATTAAAATTTTCAAAAATAAATATAAATTAAAACTAATAAAAATACGTTTAGAACATATGCGAATAAATAATAAAACTAAAATATAACAAGAATGCATGGTTGATATGTTAAAATACACACAATTTATATTAAAAAATAAAATAATATATATATTGCGGGTTGAAACGGCTTGAGCCGGCTTAACTCGCGGTTTGGTAACATCAACCATAACCCAACCCGCAAAATTATAGCGCATTGAGGTGAGACGGATTGATTTTTTTTTTTTACACTCAACCCGTCCCAATTCATGTTAGGTTACGAATTGAGTTTGCGAATTTTTTATACACCACTAATTAAGTTTAAGCTGTATAGAATCAGGAACGCCCGACTGTTAAATTTTATAACAATTTAACAACAATATTTATTGTCATTCTGATTGTATCCTGTCACTTTTTTGATATTATTTATAACCACTTTCATTAAATAGAGAAAACGATGACCATAGAGACTCAGTCAACAAAAAGAGTTTAAAAATTAAAAAACGAATAAACAATAAACTCTTAAACTCTTCATATGTCGGCCACTTTATGATAGTTCATTCGTTCTCATTTAATTATACATTATGAAATTACGTATAATTTTAATCGGTCAAAACTTGTATCAAAATTGTCGGAATAAAATTTTTTAAAATTTGATCACATAGATTAAATGTTAAATTTTATGATTAGATTTAAAAAAAATTAATTTCAACAATTTTGATACAAGTTATAAGCCGGTTAAAATTGTACGTAGTTTCATAGTTGATAATTAAATGGAAACGGAAGGAGTAGCGTATAACATTGCTACTTTAAAATGTTACTTAGATAATTAATCTACATGTCAGTTTGGATTTATGTAATTTTTATAATCCCACACAATAAATAAAGTAACATTTTACTTAGACTACATTGGACTCAATAAAATGATGTAAAAATAGCTGAAGTTGTTTTGTTGTGGGGGTCGGTAAAATGAGCATTAAATATGTCAATAAATATTAGGGAGATTTACAAGTACGTATATACCGATTAAATTAATTATAAAAAACATATTTATGTTTACTTCTTTATAATTAGATATATATATCATAAAAAATACAAAAAAATTGAAAAAATATTTAAAAAAACAAAAAAAATTGTAAATACTATCAAACAATATTAGATATGTTTAAACATAATTGGACATGATTGTACAAGATTGAACATGATCAAACAAGATTAGACATATATGATTGAACATTATTAGATATGATCACACAGGATTACATAATTTTTTTGTATAAAAAATGTATTTTTTAAAATTTTGGTTTTTTTAATTTTTAAGTATTTTTTTCGATTTTTTAATGACACGTGTACATATTTGTAAATAAATTCACAAAATATGTAATTTTTTGTAAAAAAAGTTATTAAGTTCAAAGCAACGAGTTTTTTTTTTGTAAATAAGTTTCTAAAAATATAATAAATTGTCATTATAAGAAGTAAGTATAAAAATGGAAATTCATTATCCACATATGCAACTAAGTTCACTGCTAACTGTAACGTAAAAAATAACAACTAACACAATCTAAAGAGTTATATAATTTACTTAACAAGTCCATAGCAACACAAAACATTTGACAACAAGATATCTATCGAAGATGCTCTTATGTCTAATATTAGTCGGGATAGTCTTAGGGTTCGTTTGATATCATCTTTTTCAGTCAAAAAGCTGATTTTAGAAATCAGTAGGAAAAAAAAAAAAAATTCAAAATTTACATGTGTGTTTTGATCAAAACTTAAAAATGTTAACTATCAACATCTTTATTTTTGACATTATCTAATAGCTTTTTGTTTTTTCAATCAAATTAACTTTATAAGATATTTTTTTGATGAATTTTTAAAATATCATATTTAAACGAGCAAGTAACACGTCAAGTATATGAATAAAATTTTAGTTGAGATAAGATCAATGTTCATTTAAATTCTTAAAATGGTGGCGGTAAAGTTATAAAAATCTCCAAAATGTATAGTTTTTTTGCTTTTATCTTTTCTAGTTATATTACTTCAAAATATAGATCTTTAAAAGCTAAAAAAAATAGTGATACCAAACGCATAAGACTTTTTAAAATTAAAAAATTAAAAAACTAACAAAAAAAAAGTCGATGTCAAACATAGCTTACAGGTGAAGAAAAATAGCACGACTCGTTAATGCAAATACTTAAAACAAGAGGGGTTAAATTTTAAAACTAACTAATTAAAGAGCGATATAAATAAGTCTAACCGCCTCTCTTTTATCTCCAAATCGTAACTGCTCACTCTTTTTTTTTTTCTAGAGAGAGAGAGAGATAAAAAGAGCGCGATCGACATTTCTAGGGTTTCGAATCTCAAATCATTCGTCTATTTCTTGTGAGTCTCCATTATATTACTCATTTATAATATCTTCATTTAGTTTTTCGAATCGATTATTTATCGTTTGTTAGTGTTAGTTTTGTAGGTTGTAGTTTTTTTTTTCGTTTTTCGATTTGATTTTGATCAATCATTTCTAGACAGAGAGAGAGAAAGAGAACAATCGACATTTCTAGGGTTCCGAATCTCAAATCATTCGTCTATTTCTTGTGAGTTTCTTTTCTATTACTCATTTATATTTAATAATTTCTCATCCAGTTTTTTTAATCCATCATTCAATATCGTTTGTTCGATTACAGTTAATTTTGTAGGTTGTAGTATTTTTTTATTTTTTTTTGAGTTTTTTGTTCTGTTCGATTATTATTTATTTTGGAATGTGGAACTTTAAGTACTTAGTTTAGTTGCTCACTACATTTAGTATTAATTTTTGACTCAATCAATACTGTTTAAGTTTTGTTCGAATCATTAATTGATTGTTGTCTAGAGAGAGAAAGATAAAAAGCGTTATCGACATTTCCAGGGTTTCGAAGCTCAAATCATTTGTCTATTTCACGCGAGTTTCTTTTATATTACTCATTTATAATATCTTAATTTAGCTTTCCGAATCGATTGTTCGATAACTGTTAATTTCTGTTGTGGTTGTAGTGTTTGTTTTAATATTTTGAATCGATTTTTTCCCAATAACTTTAGTTTAGTTGTTTACTTACATGTCTATATATGTATGTTTATTAATGATGTTGTGTTAATCAATGAATATCGACTAGTTTCAGTTTTGTGAAATCGATTTTTTATTGTTTGTTTAAAATACTGTTCATTTTTCAATGATATGCGTCGTTTTTTTATTTCATTTCCGAATAGATTTTATTGTTTATTCGATTATTCTCTTTTTTGGACTGTGGAAGTTTGTTAGTGTGTGTTAGTGGTTCAATTTCTCACTTACATGACAATGTATGTGTATGTTTATGTGAGCAATGGCTTGATTACTACTAAAATACTGATTCAGTTTTTTCGAAACGATTTTCGATCTTTTGTTCGATTGTTGTTACCTTTTAGCGGAAGTAGTATTTGTTTGTATTTTTCGAAAGATTATAGATTATTCTGGTTTGTGGAGGTTTACACAGTTATAAGTCGACATATGTTTGTTCATGAGAAAAAAATGGCGCATCTAATATGAAATTCCGATAAACAAGATTAGGGTTATGGCTGAAAATCTGAAATTGGCGGAGTTATTTGTGTATATATAGGTCTTTATCCATTTCCTATGTGTAATGTACTAATGATTGTTTCTTGATATGGTTGGCCTTTGGAAATTGGATTAATAACATGCCAATCTCAGTTATAATACTATCTGTGTATTTGTTTTTGGTTGTTGACTTGATTCGCCTTGTATTAAGTATATCACTTCCATACGTATAATACAAGCTTGTGTAAATAACTATATGTAATATACTTTGTTGGTACGAATCATATATAATCTACTGTCACGTCATTTGTATGGGTAATCATGAGTTCTTGATTTCGCAAGTGATGTGCACAAGACAATTATATAGTATATAGGAGTAAAACTGTTTTTATCCCATGAACGGATGATTCAGCAGAGATGGAGGATGAGCAAGAAAGAAAACGCCGTCGTCTTGACCTAGAGAGAGAAGGGGGAGTGCAAGGTGGTCATGTTTCACCACCGCTGAGAGAAGGGGGAGTGCAAGGTGGTCATGTTTCACCACCGCTGAGAGAAGGGGGAGTGCAAGGTGGTCATGTTTCACCACCGCTGAGAGAAGGGGGAGTGCAAGGTGGTCATGTTTCACCACCGCTGAGAGAAGGGGGAGTGCAAGGTGGTCATGTTTCATCACCGCTGAGAGAAGAGGGAGTGCAAGGTGGTCATGCTTCACAACCTCTCGGAGAAGAGGGAGTGCAAGGTGGTCTTGTTTCACCACCGCTGAGGGCCGATGACAAGGATGGTCATTACGTGTTTGATCTTGGGGAAAATCTTACTCGTAGATATAAGATTCTTAGTAAATTGGGTGAAGGCTCATTTGGGAAAGTTGTAGAGTGTTTGGATGGTGAAACAGGAGAACACGTTGCTGTCAAGATTGTACAAAACTTACGTGAATCCCGTGATGTTGCAATGCTCGAGATTCGCACGCTTAAATATATTGTAGAGAAGGAGATAGGAAAATCGCACTTTGTGCAAATTAAGAGCTCATTCGACTATCGGAATCACACGTGCATTGTGTTTGAGAAGCTTGGGCCAAGTCTATCTGATTTTTTGGAGAGAAATAGTTACAACCCATTTCCTATGAAAGATGTTACCGAACTCGCACGCCAGCTTCTAAAATCTGTAGCGTATTTCCATGATTTACACCGAATCCACACTGACCTGAAGCCACAAAATATATTATTTGTATCTGATGATTATGTAAAGCCAAGTGCTATTAAGCTGATTGATTTTGGTCTTACCGCTCACGGTGATAAGAATCATAACCACATGATTCAATCAAGACCTTACAGGGCACCTGAGGTTATCCTAGGTATAGAATGGTGTTATCCATGTGATCTATGGAGCATTGGCTGCATTTTATTGGAACTTATCTCTGGTAAAATGCTATTTGTTGCGCACGATTCTTTAGAGCATCTGGCAATGATGAAGAAGGTTTTAGGACCTCTACCAGAGCATATGGTGCAAAGGGCCACTATTAAGAAGTTTTTTAAAAGCGGTAAAAGCGGATCACGGTTAAACTGGCCTGCTGGTGCCGTCTCTAAAGAGAGATCTGAAGAAATTAGTAAGTTCAAACCCTTGCGGAATCTGGTTGTAGGATATGTGGGCTCTACCATTAGAACCGGCCATTTGGCAGAGTTGTTGCTTGGTTTGCTGAAGTTGGATCCATCAGAACGACTAACAGCTCGAAAAGCTCTAGATAGTCCTTTTTTCAAATTGCTTATGTAACAGATGGAATATACCAACTACCAAGTAATGCAGGTCAAGACACTTGGAAAATGTGTATCACAGATGTGGTTTAGTACAAAAGCTGAAAAGGATCATGATAGCTGTAAAGAAGTTGAAGACGTTAGATTTTTAGTTTTTTTCGACTGTATGTAGAGCTGTAAGCACATTGAGAGTTGGTTGATCTTTGGATTTGTAGTTGCTGTTGAATGCATTTACTGTACAGAATCCAACATATGCTTTTTTTTGTTGTGGAATTCATATGCAGGATTTGACTTGTGTTGTTGTTAACAGTTCTTTTTTCTTGGGTTATATCATCTTTTACCGTTCAATATGACCTGTGTGTGCATGAACCAGCTGTTTATTCGGAAACTTAACTATAAGTTGCCTATTGTATATTCTGATGTCTAGCACTCTTCTTTGTCGTATTTAGATGGTAATTAGAACACTATGGGTCATTTAATTGCAAAAGTAATAATAAGAGATTCTAATTAGTTGGTGACAATCATGTACTTATTTTTAAAGGAAACTTCAATGGAACTACCCTTCAGAACTACAAAATTATTACTTGAAATTACTGAATTAGAGAACTAGAACTGCCGCATTTTTTGTTTTTTGTAATGCCTACTTGTGCACTTAGTTGCTCACAATATACTTTTTAAGTTCATACGAGTAGTACTTAGCAGAAGAGTAACATCCCTTTTTTAAATTTATAACTAGGCTAATTAGCATGTTATACTGTGAAAACGGGGAGACTTCCTTTATAGTCTATATTATTGTGGTGTCGAAAAAGTATCATATTTTATACGTGTACATTTGTTCACTTACTGCCCTTCTTTACACCACATTTTATTTCAATCTTAGTCATATTTGGCCCCAATTTTAGTAGAGGTAATTATAGTTGACAAATTCCCTTGTTCCCTTGTTCCTTTGTTAACCTGTCTATTCAAGGTTTGAAGTAAAAACGCACCCTTGAAATTTTGCTGAAATGATAGACCTAGTTATCTAATTCTTTCAATGTGTGTTCTTCCTGCTATTTCTTGTTATTCATCTCAATCCCAGTTTGTTAAGGGATTTTACCTTCTGTATATTGGAAAACCTATTTATTTTTGCATCATTGTCTTTCAGTTCTTACCTGACGACAATTTGAAGTGCATTCTTCTGAACTGATAAAATTTCTTATATTTCTTATTATTTTTATGCAGCAAGAACAGTGGCGGAACCACAGTCTAATCATTGGGGGGCTGTACAAAAAAAATTACTACTAGAATTTTAAGAAAACTGCTTAAAGTAATCGAAAGCCGAATTTAAATGCCGATTCTAAAGGTTAAAAAAAGACGAGCTAGCCATTGTTAAAAACATGGTAAATTTGAAACATAAAATATATTTTTAATTTGCTAATATCAAAAGGAAGGACTCGAAAAGCATTACTTTTGTCTTTCTCTACGAAGAAAAATAGAACTATAGAAGTATTATTGAAACTAATGAGAAATGAAGGACCAATCATGTAATAAAAGAATAAGGTGTGGTTGATAAGATTTGAACATATGACCTCCTATTACATAAGAAAAACTATTACCAACTAGGCTAAGTATGTGCATATTATTGAAGGGGGAATTAATGGATATAACCTTATTTTTTGAAAAATTTCTATATAAAAAAAATATTTTTAAAATTTCCGGGGTGGCCGCTGCCACCCCTAGCATCCCCCTGGATCCGCACTTTGAGCAAGAATGAAGGCAGTGAAATCTTCTCTGAATCCAAATGCTGCATCATACATACCACTTTCTGAACGATGTACTAATCCTGCTCTGAATAATCTCCCGAGCAAAGCTTCTGAAATCTTTAGTGACCATAGCAATACAACTTCTGAGGTGAATGGCACTAATTAGCATGGCTCTTATGCTTCATCGTCTAAATGTACCAAAGAGGTGTCACAGAAGGACTTTTTCGATGAAGATGCCGACATGGATTTGGCATATCTTCAGATGGTGTTTTCCAAATTTTCTGACGAATCCCTTTCTCACATCTATTTGGCAAATAAGGTGGATTTGGAAACCACAGTTGACATGTTGAACTACCTTGAGGTAAAACATTATATTATATCTTTTGAGTTGTTAACTCAATCTCTATTTCTTTCTGGTGCTTTTCTAGTTTTTAGTTTTTACTCCCTCTCCCCCTTTCTCTCCCATACACACATAGGATGAGGTTGCATTTGTATGTTTTGCTGTGGTTTTTTGTTTACTTCCTAATTTTGTTGGATATCTAATTGCATGTTATTGAGTATTTGCGAAGGTTTATTTCGGGAAGTGAAGTTTCTTATTTTAAGAGATTGTGCTAGTATACTTTACGCATTAATTTTGCTTTACTGAATCATGATGGTTGAGAAGAGGATGATTAATTTGAGTTTTCGAGAATGCGGACTACAAGTGATCGATAAGGAGACAATGTTATCTTATGCACTTTTAGAAAATTAAAATTAAGATCGCAAAGCACTCCGTGTTTTAGTTACAATAGATTGTTTTATGGTTGGTTGCTCTAGTACGCTAGCTACTTGAGAAATTATTGAGTTTGAGTTACTGGTCAAGGAGTCTACTGCCACCTTTACCCCAAGGAGGACGGAGACCACCATCACTATTGACCTGCCACCAACTAGAGACTTCAGTACACATCGTCTTACCATGTTAAGTAAAGTTCAATGGAGTCTTCTATCTGTGTTTTTGTATTGCTTCCTATTTGGTCTAGCTTTTTCGTGTATTTAGCATAGCAGTTCTCTTTTTTGGCTATGCTCCCATTGTGTATGTTACATTAGCCATTTAAAGAGCCAACTGTCTTCACTTGAATGTACGATAACACCATTTGGGTGGGTCGGTGATTTTTTTGCTGATTTTCTATTGGATGAACTTCAGAAATTATTGCGTTTTAATTGAAAATTGGTCTTATTGTCTTTTGAGTCTGATTGAATCTTTCTAATGTCTTTTGGTGTACTCTTTCATCATTATTCATGGAATGTTTACTTGGGTAACCTTTCCTATTTTTTCACTCGAATATGGAACCTACCCGTACTTAATTACCAAATGTACATTCAGTTTTTCTCTACTAAATTGATTTAACGTCTTCAATTTTCAGTATTTTGCAGCTATGCACAGGTGATTCTCCTGAACTCCCAGATACATTGGAAATTGGTGATACCTCAGAGTCTCAATCATTTAAGGAATGCGCTTCTTTAAAACTGAAAGGAGGTGGCAGGTGAAGCTCCTCGTTTATCTCTTGACTCAGCCCCTTCTACCAAGGTGACTGCAGAATAGTGGTACATGTTCGTTTGGTCGTGTTAATACTGTGGATATTAAAACCGGGAAGTACTGTAGTTTCATGTTTTTCTTTTGATTGAACAAGCTATAGCATGTGTAGTTATGTCTGTATAGATCTCAGCTCTTTTGTTTGTAGCATTTTATGCTGCCTGGTTATGAAACTTCTCTTTTTCCTGATTGGAAATTTCCATGATGTAAAACATGCGAACTTGAATTACTGCCATCGATGTGGTTAGGTTTCATGATTGTTAGTAATGCTGAACTTCCGATGTGTACTTCTCTTTTTCCTTTCTATGGCAGCTTGATTGTTTCTTGGTTACTCTTATTCTCATTGCGTGTTTAGAATGTGATTAAGTTCTTATTCTCTGGAGAAGTAACTAGCCATTTTGTGATGCCAACGCTTCAGCTCGAACGAAACCAATTATCTTTTTTTTAAAATCAGAGTTTGGTATGTAGTCTGATCAGTTTCACCATTCTTGTTTAGTCCTATCAGGATTGCAAAACCAAATCACTCTCTGATCACTTTAACGCAGCCGGAGTTGTGGACAAGTAAGCGAAATCCATGCGTACTACAGTATCAAGCCAGTCTATTATGAATGTGACGTGATATGTCAATTAGCAGGGAGAAAAAAAACATTTAGACGTTTACAAAGCATAATTGGGAATTTTGTTGTCAGTTGTCACACCTGTCTCGTATGTCTATCTCTATCATCATGTTAAGCGAGTCGTCTCTCACCTAGAAAGTTACTTGCTGACCATTTCTTCAAGAAGTACCATGAATCGCCACTCGTCGTCTATGGCATCTCTGCATGTTTTCTACAGATCTTAACTTTTTTAAAAAAAATTGATAGGTTCTAAATATAAGCAGTATTTTTTCAAAAAAGATTGTTGAGAATGCACAAACAGCTGAAGAGTAACTGTCAATTCTTGTAAATGCATCTTTTAGAGAAATATGTTCCAAAAGGCACTTTCATCGTTCAATGGCAGCATTTTTTTTTTATATTAAAAAAAGATCAACAGAGTTCGGGTGATCGGACATCTATTTGTCGATAGTATGAGAGATAACATGGATGATAGATGCAACAGGCAAGCAGGAAAAGGTAACTTCTATACGTACCTGCCAAAACAAAATATGGTAACTTCTATACGTACTTAACCGAAATCATTCTTGAATAAGCACATTCTGATCACAATTTGGACATACGAGAGGTTGAATCGAAAGTTGTTATTTTATTATTATTATTATTATTATTATTATTATGTCTAAGATGTGGCGCTAGGATATCACGTAGTTCCCCAATTTCTTAGGAGATCGAGCTTAAACTAAATGAACTTTTCTTCAAATTATTAACACAAGAATTTACTAATCGCAT
Source organism: Primula veris (assembly GCA_963682055.1). NCBI lineage: Eukaryota > Viridiplantae > Streptophyta > Magnoliopsida > Ericales > Primulaceae > Primula > Primula veris. The sequence continues at coordinate 4,241,285 of OY821744.1, read as the reverse complement.
CGATTAATGCATAGTTACTAAAATGTGGAGTATAATTTCTCTTCATGAGTATATAAATGCAGGGCAAGGAGAGACTGTTGAGTTTGCCAAACTATTGAGCTGATTTATAGCAATACGCCAATACATACTGTACTATATTACATATCGATAAGTATTACTAAAAACCACCCTTATTAATTGTAGGGGTGAGATCGGTCCGGACCGACCCGAAATAAGAGCTTTTAAATTTGAAACAAATTCCATAAATATTTAAGAACTTATCCTAACGTTCTGTTAGAATTTGTAAATATGCCATAGCATATAAGAAATCTGTTGGAACTTATGCTTAGAATTTGTTAAAGGAATTTATTTCTTCATCACGTTGGTAGCAGTAGGTGCAAAACCAGTTTTTTTTTTTGTTGTTAAAACATATATAAAACCAAACATTTGATAACTAAATATAAATATAAAATTCATTTATAGCAATATTTCGTGTCATCTTCAACATTATTATTTATTAACACTGAAAACCGACTAAGCAAATGGTCACATGTCACATGTAAATATGTAAGTTGTAACATCAAACTTATGATAACAAAACAAAAACACGATTATACATAACAAATTTTTAGAAACTTTACTTCAGACACACAAAAATGTAACTATTTATATACCTACATATATATAAGTTATTGAATAAAACATACATACAATTAAAATTAAGAATGAATATATCCAATTGAAATATCTAATCATCTGTTCAAAACTAACTTATACGTATTAAGTTGGTGACATAAAAGTCTTTAGCCGCAGTATAGAATATGAGATGATAGAGACTTTTTTTTACTGTGGGTTCTTTTTTGGGATAAAACATGACTACTGTTTTAAAAAATGTACGTATTTCTGAAGGGCATTTTGATAAATTCATACATAGAAAAAAAATAGGCCCGTATGGAATTACATACCCCAATCTTATGCTTCTAAGATTGGGCTGTAGAGCCGTTCCTGGTAATATTATGAAACCCCGATCCTTAAAATAGTCGGGTCGGAAAAATACCCGACTGTGTCAATTCAAAATTTTCTCGGATCGGGCACGAGTCCGGTTTCGAAAATTTTCCTCTGCCCTAATTAATTGTAATCATGTTGGCGTGATCTAAAATAGTGCGACTCGTAACGCACATACTTAAACTAAGAGGGGGTAAAATTTAAAAACTAACAAACTAAATAAGTCTAACCGCCTCTCTTTTATCTCCAAATCGTAACTGCTCACTCTTTTTTTTCTAGAGAGAGAGATAAAAAGAGCGCGATCGACATTTCTAGGGTTTCGAATCTCAAATCATTCGTCTATTTCTTGTGAGTCTCCATTATATTACTCATTTATAATATCTTCATTCAGTTTTTCGAATCGATTATTTATCGTTTGTTAGTGTTAGTTTTGTAGGTTGTAGTTTTTTTCGTTTTTCGAGTTGATTTTGATCAATCATTTCTAGAGAGAGAGAGAGAGAGAACAATCGACATTTCTAGGGTTCCGAATCTCAAATCATTCGTCTATTTCTTGTGAGTTTCCATTATATTACTCATTTATATTTAATAATTTCTCATCCAGTTTTTTTAATCGATCATTTAATATCGTTTGTTCTATTAGTGTTAATTTTGTAGGTTATAGTATTTTTTTTTTCGTTTTTCGAATTGATTTTGATATTCTGTTTAGTTATTCTATATTTTTAAATGTGGAACTTTAAATACTTAGTTTAGTTTCTCGCTACATTTAGTACTAATTTGACTTAATTAATATTGTTTCAGTTTCTTGGATTCCATAATTTATTTATTTTTTCGATTACTGTTGTTATTTCAATGATAGTCGTAGTTCTTTTTTGAATTCATTGTTGAATGTCGAATAGATTTTAATTGTTTGTTCGATTATTGTATTTTATGGAACACAATGAATCGATTACTACTGAATCACCGATTCAGTTATCAGATTATACTAATGAATCTATTTGTGATCGTTTGTGATATTGTTGTTACCTTGGTAGTAGTATTTCTTTTTATTTTTCGAAAGATTATTGAATATTCTGGTTCATGGAGGGGTTTACACAGTTACAAGTCGACATGTGTTTGTTTATGTGAAAATGACGCATTTAGTATATTAAATTCCAATAAGATGATTAGGGTTTATTTCTGAAAATCTGAAATTGACGGAATTATTTGTAAAAATGTCTAAAAATTGTTTCTTAATGTGATTGGCCCTTGAAAATTGGATTAATAGGATGCCAAAGTCAGATTTAATGTTATCTGTGTATTTGTTTTTGTTGATTCCCTATGTGTAACATATTGATTCTTGATATGATTCGCCACGTATTGGGTATATATCACTTCCATACTTATAATACGTATTTGTGTATATATCTATATATAATACACTTTGTTGGTCAGAGTCATATATAATCCACTGTCACGTCATTAGTAATTTTGAGTTCTTGATTTCGTAAGTGATGTGTGGCACAAGGCACTTTATATATTATATAGGAGTTAAAACTGTTTTTATCCTATGAACGAATGATTCAGAAGAGATGGAGAAGGAGCAAGAAAGAAAAATGGTGCATTTAGTACGAAATTCCGAACAGAAAATTAGGGTTATATCTGAAAATCTGAAATTGAGGGAGTTGTTTGTGTATATGTCTTTATCCATTTACTATGTGTAATGTACTATTGACTGTTTCTTGATACTATTGGCACATGGAAATCGAAGTTATTTAACATGCCAAAGTCAGATATCTGATTCCCTATGTGTTATACAGTATATTGGTTCTTGATATGATTCGTCCGTATTGGGTATATCATTTCCATAGGTGTAATACAAATTTGTGTATGTATCTGTTTATAATATACTTTGTTGGAAGGAATTATATATATAATTTGCTGTCATGTCATTAGTACGGGTAATCTTGACTGCTTGATTTTGTAAGCGATGCACACAAGACACGTTATATATTATATAGGAGTAAAACTGTTTTATAGTATGAACGGATGATTCAGAAGAGATGGTGGAGAAAAGAAAACGAGAGGGAGTGCGAGGTGGTCAAGTTTCACCACCGATGAGGGCCGATGACAAAAAGGGTCATTACGTGTTTGCTCTTCGGGAAAATCTTACTTCTAGATATAAGATTCTTAGTAAATTGGGTGAAGGCGCATTTGGGAAAGTTGTAGAGTGTTTGGATCGTGAAACAAGAGAACATGTTGCTGTCAAGATTCTACGGAACTTACCCGAATCCGGCGATGCTGCAACGCGCGAGATTCGCACGCTTGAATATATTGTACAGGATGAGGTAGGAAAATCGCACTTTGTGCTGATTAAGGACTCATTCTGCTATCGAAATCACTGGTGCATTGTGTTTGAGAAGCTTGGACCAAGTCTATCCGATTATTTGAAGAGAAACAGATGCACCCCATTTCCTATGGATCTTGTTCACATATTCGCACGCCAGCTTCTGGTATCTGTAGCGTATTTGCATGATTTACGCCGAATCCACACTGATCTGAAGCCGGACAATATATTACTTGAAAACCTTCCGGGGACCATGGTGACGCCTTTAGGACAAATTCAGTTCAGGAGCTTGCCAATGTCAAGTACTATTAAGCTGATTGATTTCGGTCTTACTGTTAATGGTTTTAAGGATCATAACCACATGATTCAAACAAGACCTTACAGGGCTCCTGAGGTTATCCTAGGTATAGAATGGTGTTATCCATGTGATCTATGGAGCGTTGGCTGCATTTTATGGGAACTTCTCTCTGGTAAAACGCTATTTAATACGCACGATGATTTGGAGCATCTGGTAATGATGGAGAGGGTTTTGGGACCTTTACCTAAGAAAATGGTGCAAAGGGCCGCTGATAAGAAGTTTTTTAAACGCGGATCACAGTTGAAATGGCCTGCTGGTGCCGCCTCTAAAGAGAGACGTAAAGTAGTTAGTAATCTCCAACCCTTGAAGAATATGGTTGTACGAGGGACCCCTTTAGCTGATTTGTTGCATGGTTTGCTGAGGTTTGATCCATCAGAACGAATGACTGCCCGACAAGCTCTACACAGTCCCTTACTCTAAAATAACTCCTGAGGTTATCCTAGGTATAGAATGGTGTTATCATACCGTAACTGATAGAATTTACCAAGTAATGCAGGTCAGTACAGTTGGAAAATGTATATCACAGATTTGGTTTAGTACAAAAGCTGAAAAGGATCATGATAGCTGTAAAGAAGTTGAAGGTCAAGTTAGATTTTTGGTTATTTTCGATTGTCGGTAGAGCTGTAAGCACAGTGAGAGTTAGTTGATTCTGTAAAGAAGTTGAAGCTCAAGTTTGATATTTTTTTTCCGATTGTACGTAGGTAGATATGTAAGCACAGTGAGAGTTGGTTGATCTTTGAATGCATTTACTGTACAGAATCCAACATGTGCTTTTTTGTTGTGGAAGTCATATGCAGCGTTTGACTTTATTGTTGTTTACAGTTCTTTTTCCTTCAGTCATTTCATCCTTTAACGTTCAATATGACTTGTGTGTGTAGGAATCAGCTGTTTGTTCGAAAACTTAACTATGAGTTGTCTATTGTATATTCTGATGACTAGCAATGTTCATTGTCATATTTAGATTGTAATTAGATCACTATGGGTTAGTTACTTGTAAAAAAAATATTGTAAAAAAATTATTAAGATATTCTAATTAGTTGGTGACAATCATGCACTTATTTTTAAAGAAAACATAAAGACTTCAATGGAACTGGCATTCAGAATTACAAAACTATCACTTAGAATTACTGAATTAGAATGCCGCATTCTTAGATATTTTTATCATGTATGCCTACTTGTGTACTCAGTTGCTCACACATACTTCTTAAGTTGATCTGAGTAGTACTTAGCAGAAGAGTATAGCATAACATCCCTTGTTCAAATTTATGATTAGGCTTATTAGCAAGTTATATTGTGGAAATGGGGAGATTTCCTTTATAGTCTATATTATGGTGTAGAAAAAGTATCATATTTTTTAAGTGTATTGTGCAATAACTGCCCTTATTTACTTTTAAAACCGTATTTCATTTCAATTTTACTCGTGTTTGGCCCCAATTTTAGTAGAGGAATTTATAGTTGACAAGTTCCGTAAAAAGACTAAAATCTGCAAATTTTAGGGGAGTACCCAGAGTACAAACTTAGGATCACGCTAAGAACACATTAGCAGGCTCTTTAATGTTAGCTGGAAGACCTTTCTACGGACTAGGGTCTTCCACTCACTTGTCTAATGTTATACATATAATTTCTTGTTTCGGTTATGGTGGAGGCATTGTTAAGGGTTGTTGTACAGGGTTCCCTCCTTAAGGCGGTCTTTTCTTGATGTCTTTAAAGAGAATGATTATTAGCAAACAGAGGAACCACACTTTCTTTTCAGTTTTTTAAACTCATGTAAATATTTCTTCTTTTTTAATTACTAAAGAAAAAGCTTGTATGCTTTTGTGTACGATCTTTCTTTGGTTTCTTGTTAATTCCTTTTCTACCTATAACATGTGTTGCTTCTTTATATTTTCATGTTTCTAGCTATCTGATCGAGTAATTTTTACAATTAGTATCTTTGTAAACTTGTTTAGTCAAGATTTGTAGTTAAAACTCGCCCTTAAAGTGTTGCTGAGATGATAGACTTAGTAATGTAATGCTTTCAATTTGTGTTCTTCCATACGTAATTAAATCAATAAGATGTGAAGGCTATTTATTGTTATTCATCGGAATCCTAGCTTGTTAAGGGATTTTACCCTTCTGTACATTAGAGAACCTTTTCTATTATTTTTTCATTATTCTTTTTTAGTTTCTTACACGATTTCAATTGAAATATATTCTCCTGAACTGGTAAAATTTCTTATATGCCTGATTGTTTATATGCAGCAAGAATGAAGGCAGTGAAATTTTCTCTGAATGCAAATGCTGCATCATACATGCCACTTTCCGAACGATGTACAGCTGAAAAAAGCAAAGACCACCAATTATCGGCTAAAGGATCTGAAAGTCTAGATGCTACTAACCCTGCTCTGAATCATCACCCGAGCAAAGCTTCTGAAACCTTTAGTGACCATAGCAACACAACTTCTGAGGTTCATTCAGTGAGTGGCACTAACGACCATGGCTCTTATGCTTCATCGTCTAAATGTACCAAAGAGATGTCACAGGACTTTTTCGATGAAGATGCCGACATGGATTTGTCATATCTTCAGATGATGTTTCCCATGTTTTCTGATGAATCCCTTTCTCACATCTATTTAGCAAATAGGGGCGATTTTGAAAACACAGTTGACGTGTTGAACCAACTTGAGGTAAACATTATATTATATCTTTCGAGTTGTTAACTCACTCTATATTTATTCTTAGTGCTTTTTTACTCTCTCTCTTGCCCTCTCCCTCATACACAGACACATTGGGTGAGGTTGCACGTGCACTTGTATGTTGTGCTGTGGTTTTATGTTTACTTCCTAAATTTTTGGGGATACCTAATTGGATGTTATGAAGCATTTGCTAAGGTTTACTTCAAGAAGCGAAGTTTCTTATTTTAACAGAATGCGCTAGTATACTTTATGCATTAGGTTTGCTTTACTGAATCGTGATGGTTGAGAAGAGGATGATTAATTTGAGTTTTCGACAACACGGACTACAGGTGATAAAGAGACGGTGATAGCTTTATGAATTTACATTAAGTTTGCATTTTTTTCTGGTGATAGCTTTAATTGAAAATTCTTGTGTTATTCATGGAATGTTTACTTGGGTAACCCTTCCTCTTTTTCACTTGAATATTGAACCTATCCGTACTTAGTTTACCGAATGCACATTAAGTTTTTTTCTACTAAATTTATTACTGTCTTCAATTTTCTGTATTTTGCAGCTTTGCACTGGTGATTCACCTGAACTCCCAGATACATTGGAAATTGGTGATACCTCGGAGTCTCAATCTCTCAAGGAGCATGCATCTTTAAAACTGAATGAAGTGGAAGGTGAAACTCCTCGTTCATCTCTTGAATCATCCCCTGTTACCAAGGTGACTGCAAAATAGTGATACTTGTTCCTTTGGCCTTGTTAATACTGTGGATATTAGTATCGGGAAGTACTGTAGTTTCATGTTTTTCTTTTGCTTGAACAAGCTAGCATATGGAGTTGTGGCTGTATAGATCTCAGCTCTTTTGCTTGTAGCATTTTATGTTGCTGAGTTTTGAGGATGAACCTCTGCTGCCTGGTTATGGAACTTCTCTTTTTCTCGATAGGATAATTCGATGATGTAAAAAATGCGAAATTGAATTACTGCTATCAATTTGGTTAGGTTTCATAATTGTCAGTAATGTTGATCTTCCGATGTGCACTTGTCTTTTTTCCTTTCCATGTCAACTTTATTGTTTTTTCTCTCTTGTTTAGTGTAATTCTTATTGCGTGTTTAGAACATGATTAAGTTCTTACTCTCTAGAGAAGTAACTAGCCATTTCTCGATGCCAACGCTTTTACTCGAGCGAAACCATTTTGCTATATAATCTGATCGGTTTCACCATTCTTGTTTAACACCTGTCAGAATCAAATCACTCCCTAAGCCCGCGACTCTTCCTTCTCATATTTGATAGTTAGAATTGGGAGAAATGAGCCCAGATGAGATTCTCGTGAGATGTCTGTTAGTTTAGTTTTTTAAGATCCATCACATCTGAGAATCTTCTTGTTCAGATTTAGGCATTGATATGTACAGAGTAACCGACAGCTTTACATTTTCAGGTAAAGAGATTTAAATTTGTACTTTTTTTGCATATGCTTTATTTACATTAATGCTTGTTTCACCTGATCACTTTTAATGCTACCGGAGTTGTGGACAAGTAAACAAAATTTTATCCATGGGTACTTTAGCATCAGCCAGGGTCTACTATGAATGAATGTGATATGTTAGTTATGTGAATTTCTTAGTCAATTAACAGGAAGAAAAAAACATCCAAATGTTTACAAAGCATAATTGAGTGTGTTGTCGTCACGTTTTATATGTCTATCATCATGTTAAGTGAGTCGCCTTTCAGCTTGAAAGTTAGTTGCTGGCCGTTTCTGCAAGAAATACCCTGAAATCATCGTCACTCTTCTATGTCTTCGCCGCATGTTTTTTACAGATCCTTTAAAAAAAAATGAAATTATCTTTCATTCTTTTGAAGAAAGAACTCATTAGATGCTAATAATACGAAAACTGCTACCGTTTAGATATGTTTTGTAGTTTTACTTTCGTAAAAAATTGATAGGTTCTAATATATGGAGCAAGTATTATTTTTTTCTTAATTTTTTTTTGCTGAGACTGCACGAACAGTTGAAGAGTAACTGTTAATTCTTGTACCGGCGTGCCTGTTTTCAAATTTATGTGCACGCATCTTTTAGAACAATACGTCCAAAATGCACTTTCGTAGTTCAATGACATTTTTTTTTTTAATTTATAAATTTAAAAAAAACTAGTATAATGTTGGTGGTGGTCGGACATCTATTTGTCGATAGTCGGAGAAATAACATAGATGATAGATGCAAATATGCAAGCAGAAAAAGATGTAATCGTACCCTGCTAAAACGAAATATGGTACTCCACAAGTAATGAGTAACTTCTATACGCAACTTAACCGAAAACAATCTTGATTGAGCACATTACAATTTGGACGGATGAGAGGTTTAATTGTAAGTTGTAATGTTTTTTTTAATATTATGTTTAGATAGTTCCTCAATTTCTTATGGGAAGCTACAACTAAATGAACTTTTCTTCAAATTATTTACACAAGAATTTATCAATTGAATCCATTATTGCATAGTTACTCAAATGTGGAGTATATATTTTCTTCATGAATATAAATGCAGAGCAAGTAGAGAGACTTTTAAGTTTACATAACTAATTAAGTACAATTGAGCTAATTATAATAGTAATACATACTGTACTATACTACATTTAGATAATTGCACACGTTGTTACAATTTAAAAAACATTTTTTAAAAAAAACGAACATGTTAATAAAAATTCTACGCTGTTATGAATTATCAGTTGCATTTTTTTGTTGATGAAAATTATGTAAATACATGATTTGTCAATACATTCCTCTATGTTATTGGCTGATTTATAATACATACTGTAATTTAGATAATTGTATTTGAGATTTTTGAATACCCTGATAATGCTCGTGTTTTTACAACTTAAAAACATTTATTGATAGCAACAAAGTTGCTTCGTCATCTTTAAATTAAAAAAAACACGTTGATAACAAATTCTACCCGCTGTTATGAATTATCAAAGTTGCATTTTTTTGTTGATGAAAATTATGTAAATACATGATTTGTCAATCCATACATACATCCATGTTATAGGTTAAATTTTCGGATCAAAACATTGTTCAAGAAATCATTTATTTGCTCTAAGCCTAATACGAAACTATTCGAAAATAGCCAATGGTGAATTCAAGGCCGGCTATGAGGCCAAATAAAGACAACAACCATTTATTTTACTATCTTAATATATATTATAATTAATATATTATGGCAAGATAAAGAACGTGTCCTTGTCTTCGTGTATGTGTTTTGTTTTGTTAGCGCACATTATTGCACATCCTTGTATGTGTGTACTTACTAGTGCATATATATTTGTCAGTGCATTTTCTAGTGCTAGAAAAATCAAGAAAGCCAGAACAAGTGATAAAAGTGAAGAAATATGGCTATTGAAAGCAATCAAGAGTTTGTAAAAGTTCCAGAAATTAAATTCACTAAGCTTTTCATCAATGGAGAATTTGTGGATGCACTTTCAGGTGTTACTTACATCTGTATATATACCAATAATATAATTTCTTCTATAAAATAAGTATTTAGTTGTAGCACTAGCTAGTCTTTTAAAAATCTTTCTATAATGTAGGTTTAGACCATAACTATAACTCTTAATAAAAGATAAAAGAAGAAATTTAGATCTTCATAACCATATGTACTACTTCATTTGGTTTTGATACATTTTCTCTTACAAAAAAGGGAAAACGTTTGAGACGATAGACCCGAGAACAGGAGAAGTGAAAGCAAGGGTTGCTGAAGGAGACAAGGCCGATGTTGATTTAGCCGTCAAGGTGGCCCGAGAGGCTTTCGACTACGGCCCTTGGCCTCGCTTATCTGGCAGTGTAATAATTTTCCCAACTTCTATGCATACATGAAAATGCAGCAATAAGTTTATGTGGTTTTCCCTTTTCCAAATACGGGAAAAATATACACTGATTAATCACAAAGGCTCTTTTAATTTATTTTTTTCGGTACTAATCACCATTGCTCTTTAACATTCTTTTATAATCATCAATCATCATATGTATAGATGAATGCATGGTAATTTGGTTATTTTTCGTACTTTAATTATTTTATGAGGAAAATGACTATATATGTATAGATGAATGCATGGTAATTTGGTTATTTTTCGTACTTTAATTATTTTATGAGGAAAATGACTATCAAAACTCGTAACAAATACTAATCATTATCATGAACTATAGTTTGAATATGAAGTTAAGATTAGTGAGGTTTAGTGTTGGTTTATTGGTTATAACTTATAAGTCCTTATACAACATGAATACGCATTTTATTAGTACGCACAAAGTGCTACCATTTTTTCAAATTTGTAGTTTAGACTAATGTTTCTTATCTAAAATGTAATCGGAAAAGGTATATATTTCTTTAAATTACTGAAATTAATCCAAATCTATTGGTTTCTGTCAAAAACTCAACTCCGGCTCACAAATTTGGTCTAAATTGACAAAAATCTAGTCTAAGGTACCACACCAAAAAAAATGTCAGTGCATAATGATACTACTGTTGAATTAACCAGCATTGCACCATTTAAATATCAAACATTCATCAATTTCGTGGCTTTTGTATGAGCAGGCAAGAGGAAAAATACTTCTGAAATTTGCAGACTTAATCGACGAAAACACGGAAGAACTAGCTGCCTTGAACACAATCGAAGCCGGAAAAGTATTCAGTTTTGGTAAATTAGTGGACATTCCATTTGATGCTCGGACCGTACGTTACTATGCTGGTGCAGCAGATAAGATTCATGGAGAGACTTTAAAAATGTCAAATGATTTACAGGCCTACACTCTTCGCGAGCCTATAGGGGTCGCGGGCCTTATTATTCCTTGGAATTTCCCGACTTCTATTTTTTTTATGAAAGTCGCTCCTGCGCTAGCTGTTGGGTGCACCGTCATTGTTAAGCCTGCCGAGCAGACTCCCCTTGGCGCACTTTTTTTAGCCCAGCTAGCAAAAAAAGTAAGCCTAAATTAATATCCTGTCAAAAGTTGAATTATAGTTGATTTATTTATTGTTGTTTTTAAAGTATTTAAAGTATTTATAGTTGAAAATTCTAATATTACATAATTATTTAGATGTTATCCTGGTATAATAATGCCCGAGCCGTGCAGATGATCATCCATTACCTTAGTTATATCGATTTCTTTATAGATTTTTAATCGTTTTCATATTTCAACAGGCTGGTGTCCCAGATGGTGTACTCAATATTATAACAGGGTTCGGACCAACTGCTGGTGCTGCAATTTCATCTCATATGGACATTGATAAGGTTAGTATTAAATCTGTTCAATGTAGCTTTTTTCTTATAAAAAAGTGCTAAATAGTCCTTGATCTGGTTTCTTAACATCAAAAAATATATAATTCTGTTTACAGGTTAGTTTTACGGGATCAACAGAAGTAGGACGTACGGTAATGCAAGCTGCAGCTACCAGCAATCTAAAACGTGTCTCACTTGAACTTGGTGGGAAATCCCCTCTCATAGTCTTCGACGACGCAGATATTGATAAAGCAGCTGATTTAGCTATTTTAGGCATTTTATATAACAAGGCAAGAATGTGCTTTTGTTACCCTCTCTCATTTTCTACAGTATCTCACCTGATATTAACTACGGGTTTGTTTGGCTTACCAAACAACCCTTACACTTGTGGCAATTAAACCTTTTTTTTTTGTTCCTTTTTCCCAGGGTGAAATATGTGTGTGTAGTTCTCGAGTTTTTGTACAAGAAGGAATTTACGACAAATTTGAGAAGAAAATGGCCGAGAAGGCGAAAATGTGGGTGGTTGGCGACCCTTTCAACCCGAAAGTTCAACAAGGACCTCAGGCAAATTTTTGAAATATTAAATCTCAAATTTCTATTGCCCTTCTTAGTAATTATTCTTTACATCGAATTACATTTACGTAAATCACCCAACCGCCTGAGAAAATTAAGAACATCTAATATAATTGATTTTATACTTGGACAAACATTTATGAAATGTAGGTAGATAAGAAGCAATTCGAGAAAATACTTTCCTACATCGACCTAGGGATGAAAGAGGGGGCAACTTTGTTAACCGGAGGCAAGTCCATTGGGGAGAAGGGGTACTACATTGAGCCAACAATTTTTACAAATGTTACGGTAATTGTTTTTATGGTTTCTTAAATTAAGGAAAACATTAGAATATGTGTTTTCATTTGTTTGTCATCTAAATGTTAATTTTATTGATCAGGACAATATGAGAATTGCAAGGGAGGAAATTTTTGGTCCAGTATTGGCAATGATGAAGTTCAAGTAAGTTTTGCCTTTTTATATCCATGAAAAAAAAAACTCAATTTTTTAAAAAACCGTACCAATCTTCTTAAAATCTATCTATATTATTGATATAAAATTGTTCGCAGGACCGTAGAAGAGGCAATCAAGAGAGCGAACGATACTAATTTCGGACTAGCAGCTGGGATTGTGACCAACAACTTGAATGTAGCAAACACTGTCTCGAGATCGCTTAAAGCTGGAATTATTTGGATAAATTGTTACATCGCTTTCGGCGAAGATTGCCCTTATGGTGGATACAAAATGAGCGGTTTTGGAAGGGAATTCGGAATGGATGCTCTTGATCAATACTTACAGACCAAGTCTGTTGTCACACCTATTTACAACTCACCTTGGCTTTGAACTTGCAAAGATTTTTTAATTTCCGAGAAGCTAATATCAAATTTCTATTTCCAAATTAATTAGAAAAATAAAATCACACTGTTGCAGCATTACTGAGCATGAGAAACATGTATTTTTTCCACAGTTTTTATGAACTTTTTACTTTGCGCCCTATAACTTACAAGTGTGGGCCGGTTCGGTGTTTTTCACTGTCCTAGGCAAAATAAAAAATAGGCCACTGGACTGATCAATTGTGCCATTCTTATTCGTTGTATTGTAATTGTAATTGTAATTGATTCTCGATATAACGATCCGGCTTGTAATCGGGGGGGACTCGGATGTTTTTTTTTCCAAATATAATTATATAAATATAGTTAGGATCTGGTAGTCAATTGTTAGCTAGACTAAATCAGTTATCAAGAGTTCAAGACACTAAAATAAGCAAGTACTACAAATGATAGAAAAGCATCAAACATAAGGTAACTAAACTACAATCTTCAATTATTTGTTTAATTACTGTATTTAAACATTCTATTGCAGTGATAGTAAGCAGTGACGTATTTATTCACTTCACTTAGTGTTTGTAAAAAATAAATAAAGCTAACGAATCCAAGCTTCTGACGAGAACTTGGGAATAAATGAGGCACAAATAGGAAAAATTTTATTAAAAATAAATTAATTAATAACATATTTACCTTGGCAAAGCAAGAAATTCCATTGCCCCACAATTGTCCACTTTTTCATCATATATATATTTACCCACTCGCAATCCACTAGGTATATATAGTCAATGCATTTATCACCTTTTCATTCTCGTGGTGGATTTTTTTTTTTTATTCTTGCATTTTTCTTATAAACAGATGTTTCACATTGTATTGAAAGATTCGGTATTGTGATTATTCAATAACGGGAACTTTGAGAAGTAATATTTCGTAAAAGCAGATGATCTTGCATATGATAAAATAGTAAAATATTTTGGTTATTTAATATCTGGAGTGTAACATGCCATTTTCCTCGTATTATATTACTTAATTTTACCTTATAATATAAAGAATAATATTTCGATCCTCCACTATCGAGTATCATGCAGCTGAGATGAAATGAGACTAAATTAGAAGTTGAAAAATGAAACACATTTCTACTTTATCATTACATGAGACTAAACACATTTGTTGCCCACTCACTCTTCTACTTTTTACATGAAACGTTTTTAGAGAAAATAAAATAAAATCTTGATTGTTTAATTTAAGCTACTCCAATTTGACTTTTCAAGCACCAAAATGCCAGAGATATCGAATTACAACTCTACTTTGAACAAAAAACGGCTTCATAGAAATTGGAAAAGACATGCTCTTTTCTCACAATTTTACTGATCTACACGTACTCTTTAAAGTTATATCATAATTCATAAGAGTCCCTTTAATTTAATTTTATACTTTTTTGACTTCTTTGAAAGCTGTTTGGAAGTTAACTAACAAGATTAACATTAAGTTATCTCTTGCAAAAAGCACTCTTTAAAAAAAAAATTGATAATCTGATCATCTGATGTGTTTTTTAATTAGTAGTATGAACAAAATTTTGTCTATTTAGTTCAGGGCTAACTTAGCCATCGCGGAAATTGTTTACCTGTTTTTTACCTGTCTTTTAATTTACCCCTATATATAGTGATGATATTTTGTAATTTGTTTAATTGGATCGTTTCTTTGTGCATTCCTATACGAAGTTTTTAAATTAGAAAATTGAGGCAGATTTTATTAAAGCTTGAGAAAATGCCTCAAAACTAATAATGAATAGGATGGAGGTTTAAACGTCTCCAAGGGACCAAAGGTGGTTTATTGTAGTTGCTTTCAACAAAGTTACTTAAAAGATGGTTTTGTATACTTTAGCAAATCCATTTTAAGTTTTAACTAGTTGTGTAACGACATGCTCCTCCGACCAGACCGCCACCATCTGCTTACTACCACTAATATTGTCCGTTTTGGCTCGATTTCGTCATCGCTTCTCGGACCGCACAGCTTTTAAAGGCATTGGTGATAGTAAAGATCATTTACTTAGCTTATATATCATATATGTACTCACATATCTAGGCGATGTGGGACAATACTTTATTTTTATACCGACATTTTTCTACGAAAATCCGAATTTTTACACTCTTTCCCCCTTCAGGCACGACGTACTTCCGGGAGATGGTTCACACATCATCAGCTAGATAGCGGCTCTAATACCAATTATAACGACTCGGTCCTCCAACCAGACCGTCACCATCTGCTTACTATCACATATAGTTACTCACATATCTAGGCGATGTCAGACAATAGTTTATTTTTACACCAGAATTAATTTTTCTACGAAAATCCGGGTTTTACAAGTTGTTTCACTAATAATAAACGGAACATAATTTTCGATTCTTCTTAACTTGTATAGTGAATTTCACTTTACTCAAAGTGAACATGCTTCATCTTTGAGCTTGAGAAGATCATGTATATTTCATTAATTTTTTTATAATTTCCCCTAAAAGAAATTTCAGTCTTTTTAAAGCCAGCCATAGAAACCGTGATATCACTGCTAGCAAATGGAATAGCCACATCGATCGTTGATTTCGATGATCGATCTTACATGTGTGACAATAGGAAAGATCTATGTAGATTCACATATAGATTAGTTGGTCGGTATGAGACATATTTCAAATGTAGGGTTGTGTAAATATTGAAGTGTTAATTATGGAAGCCACATAGATTTCCATTTACAGAACACTCTTAAGGAAAATAGTTCATACAATGGTGGAACCCCTAGTCTTCATTGTGTAAGAGTAATTTAACTTGAACTCTATTATTGCACATTTTATATTGTTCCCATAATCAGATATGCTTAAAGAGGTGAGAACTATTTGAATGTGGATGTGATGCAAAAAGAAGTTCAAGTCCCGGTTGCTAGGAAGAAGAATGAAAAGGCACAAAAGATTAAAGCAAACTCTAAGCGTAAAATGTACAAGAAAACACCAGAACAGCATCGATAGAAAATACGTATAAGTAAAAAAGCAAGTCGGCAAAAGAAATATATCGACTGAAACATCATTGGCCTTAAATTCGCGAAAAAAACTTCTCGCCAATGCTAGGAGACCGGAAAAAGAAAAGAAAAGAAAAATATGTTCTGGCAATTTTATAATAAAAGAAGAAATAAATTATGGTTGCAGAACTGTATATCTAGGCTTAATATATACGGTGACTAGTTAGAAGAGACATGTGAAGGTAATTATTGTTTATTAACCACAGTACTTACTACTTACTAGCAAAGATTTTGTTAGGGTTACATATACAGAATTGATGGCCCTCAATTCTATTTTCTTTCACTTCTGAAAATTATTTCAGCATGGCTTTAGAATGAAAGTATTCTAGCATGGCATATTCTGAAGCAAAATTGTCCCTCAAACACTCTTATTAGAAGTAATTAGTCACTTCTAAATTGATTTGTGCAATGTTTCTAATATTTAATATTGGGAACTTTTTGAATTTGGTTTAATTAAAATGAAGAATAAATTAGAGTTCAAGCTCATATATATGGTGTGATATCCTCTCTCTAATATATATCTCCCTAATTAGGTTTATGTTTTTGTTGTAGAGTAATTATTAATAAACATAGTCAACCTCAATATATTAAATTTTTAATGCCTTTGAGTAACTTTAGTGGCTCACTTGGTCACAAGCTCATTGTCTATGTTAAATTTTTTGTTAGTGATAACATTTATCAAGTCTTTAATTAAGGATCATAATTCTTATCCATTATCCGCTTATATAGTAAATTTGGCAACAAACCCGATCCTATGTTAACTCCTATTAATTATCTCAGCATATTTTGGATCCAATTAATGGACCTTATATCCATCAAATTTTTCGGCAACTCAAATGTGTATAGCAAACGCTATTTTATTTTTTTATTTTTTTTTGAGATTTGGCCTTATCTATTTTGATTGGTCTCAAGTTACACTTCATGTTCTAATTAAACTACAACCTAATTAAGCAGATATTAGTTTAATAAAGACTTTATTTATAAAACTACAATTATCTTTAATTTGTAAATTTGTCCGATAACAATGCTATATGCTTCTAATCTTCAATGTTTTGTAAAATGAAAAACCAATAAGTCGACTAATGTTTCTTATCTAGCTTCAATATTATTGCTTCAATGGCGATACGTGCATGTATACATGAAACGCCATAATAGTTTAGTACAACAAACATATGGGCAAAAATTCAGTTAGTTTACTACAACACAAAGATCTACTATAAGAATTATGACACTTCTTGTTTCAAAAATAAATAAATTGGAATTATAATACTCCTATTTAAGTATATCTGTATACAATTATCAATTAATATATTCTCGCAATCAATCATTACTCTTGGAAGTCACATGAATGTACTAACTAGACAATTAATTCTTTTTATCGTTATTTCTCAGTCCATTTAAGAAGCCAATTCCTAACAAAATTTGTCATCTTTCATCTAGAAACAGAGAAAGTTGAATGTTTTGATCAAATTCCACATCTTCGATGTATCCATAATTAAACTGATAACACAACCAAATTAATTGCAAGTCGAAACAGATGATTCTTCTATGATATTTTCTGTTGTGATTAGGAAAATGAAGCTGAAAATTAAATTAAAGATTGTGAAAAAACATTTGACGTCTTAATGACAAGTTCAACATTTTTTTGCCCTATACATTGGATTTTACATTCGAAACAATTACCCATCCATGTTGTCCCAAAATTTACTCTTAAATACTGTACTATTATAAATTTTCTTTTCTTTTCTTTATAAATATCTAGTAAAATGATTGATTTCTATTTCCAAATATTTTATGGAATAATTGTATTCCTTAAAAAATTAAATGAGGTGCATGTCACAAAAAATGTCCCAAAATATACAATCTTTAATTGTGACATGCACCTCATTGTTTCCTTTATTGTTTTTCTGTTATTCACTTACTTTATCCATTTATTCTTCGGGTTGGATCATTATGCAGTTAAAACAACCAGTATCATCATTAAGTCAACATAACACATGTAGTTTATGAAGGTTCCTGTAATATTCACCAAAAAACATTCCGATTTTTTTTAGATACTATAACTTATCTTTGTTGTTAGCATGCCATACAAAACACTTTAGTCCTATTCTTACTCCTCCCCTATAAATAATCACTATCACAGCCTCAAATCCAACACAAGACCAACTCTTCTCCAATTGTCTCTCTCTTTCTCACTCACTCTATCTTGCCATGACGAACACCGTCAAGGGTAACATGGTAAATTTCCGCTCAACAAGAGGTTTCACTGCCGCCTTCAAGGCCGACTGCAAAGAGACATTTTTTCCTGATGATCCATTCGGGGAATTCAAGAACGAGCCATTGCCAATAAAAACCAAAAAAATGGTACAGTATTTTGTACCGGTTTTTGAGTGGCTACCGAAATACAATTTTGGTTTGTTCAAGTATGATCTTCTGGCTGGGATCACTATTGCCAGCCTGGCAATTCCGCAAGGGATTAGCTACGCGAAGCTTGCCAATCTTCCTCCCATTTATGGCCTATGTAAGTTTAGTTTACAGACACTAATAGAATTATATAGTTAGTGGATGCATAAAGTTGCATGTTTTAGTAAAAGATCCTTTTTCAAGAATGTTATGAATGGAAGTAGGGTTGTAAATGAGACGAGCCGTTCGTCTTTTTCAAAAATTCGTGTTCGCCTCGGTTAATTTTCGATTCATGTTTGTTCATTTATAAACGAACATGATAATGAACAAAAATATGCGTTCATTTATTAATTAAACTGAACATGAACACGACTTTATTCGTTTCGTCTAAGCTCGTGTTCGTATAACTTATATATAATATAAAGTTTGATAAAATTAAAAAATTAAATCTATTAATGATGTAACAAAAACTAGTTAGTATCACTACAAATTAATAAACTTATTTATACTATAATAATATTAATGATATGTTTGTATTATTTCAAACTTATTAAAATAATTAATATCATCATATTATAAATACAGTCACCGATTTTATTATTAAGTGGTCGGCTTGTTAAAATAATTAATTAGACATATGTAAAAAAGAATTTATACATTAATAGAATATATAAACTTAAAACTAAAGAAAAATTGATGTTATAATGTCAAATAAATTAATTAACTAACATTTTATTAATTTGTAGACAATTTTGTCATAGTAAACAATATAATAATAAATGATAAAATTATATTATATTTTAAAAATAAATAGATATTTTTTTTAATTATTAAATGTGTTGAATTAATGAAAAGAGATGTTCACGAACAACTCATGTTCGGCTCGTCAAATGTTCGTCAAATGTTCGTTCATATCTAAATGAACATGAACTGAACATGAATAAGTGTTTGAGTTCATGAACATGATCAGAGCCCTGTTCGACTCGTTTCACTTTATTTACAGCCCTAAATGGAAATATGGTATGCAGTATCAAGGGTAAAGATTTAATTATATTTATCTTGTCAAGCTTTTCACCAATAGAAGTAATGTACCTATAGTCATGGTTTCAAGGACAAAATATGTAAATAATTAACTGGAAAATTATGTACATTGCCTAAAATTTAAGATTTAGTTTTTGAAAACTTGCTTGAAATGTATAAGCTTTAGTAAGAAACCAAAATATGTGCATGCTTAATATTGACATCTAGACTTGATAAATGGTTTTTGTAGATTCAAGCTTTGTTCCACCTCTTATATATGCTGTTTTTGGGAGTTCCAAACACTTGGCGGTTGGAACAGTCGCTGCTTGTTCTTTGCTTTTGGCTTCGATAATTGAGCAAAAAGTATCGCCGGAAGAAAACCTAAATTTGTATCTCAGTTTATTTTTCACTGCCACTTTCATCACCGGCCTGTTCCAAACAGTTATGGGTTTTCTAAGGTAAACCGTTCTTCTGTAATACACTTGACTGCAGTAATTGAATCTAATCCTGAAATGTTACTTCACGTGTAATATTAGTCTTAAAAAATTGTTATTTTCCTTTTTGCTCTTTTCAGCACATTTGGTTTAAAAAGTTAAATCCGTTAGTCAGAATGAATTAAGTGCGCGACGCTAACAAGACTTAGAAGGAAAAACTGATAAACTTAATTGACGGGGCAAAGTGAAAATCATGAAAGTTAAGTGTCATTAAGTTGAATTTATACTAAAGCAAAAGGGGAAAAAAAGCTAGGTCTCTTTTTTCTCAAATGGTCATTCCGAGATAGTTACCTTTCAGAAAATTCTAACGACAGGTGAAATGCCTATGTTTGATCGAATAGACATACATATGTGCCCTTTACTCTTTTCTGGTGGCTTCTATTTAGATTAAATTTGTGGATTTAAGCTAGGATCTTCTGTAGGGGAATCATTCACGAAACAAAACAATAGGAAATGATTAATGATGTGTATTCTGGTGGTTAAATAAATTACTCATTTCAAAAGCTGCGTAAACTACATGCATGAAAATTTTGAAGATAAAAAATCAAAGCAAAGCACACTTTCGGTATATACACAAGTAATTTAATTGGATTTGAAATTGATTTGACTTTTAAAAAAAATCTGTTCATGCTTTATTTTCCAGTGTTAGGGAGTGACATGAGAAAGCACCCCAGTTACTTTAAAAAAATTACAATAAAAAGAAATAAAACCACTACTAAACGTCGGTGATTGTAAATGTGATTATAAATGGTAATATAGCAAAACTTTCGGCATATATCCTATATAAGTTGGTGTTTTTGTTATAACTAAGTAAAGACTGGAGAATGAATAAATAAAATTTGAAACGCAAATTAATCTTGAGTAACAACCACTTCACTAGTACATATTACTGCTATATACTACTATTATATAAGATTTACTTGATTTGGGATTGTATATATATGCAGACTAGGAATACTAGTAGACTTTCTATCACATTCAACCATCACCGGTTTCATGACCGGGACAGCAATTATCATCATCCTTCAACAACTTAAGGGTGTGTTTGGATTGGTTCATTTTACAACTAAAACCGATGTTGTCAATGTTCTACATGCCATTTTCAGCCATAGAAATGAGGTACAAAACTACTCTTTCCGACTCCTTGCAGATTGCAATATGAGAAATCGTTTTGATTATGAAGGATATATATTAGATACTAACTTTTGTTTTGCTCGCAAAGATGATATTCGTCAAACACATCGACAACTATATCAATTTCCACATAGTTTTAAACTGAAATACAATATTTCATGGACTAAATGCCTATTAAAATTATGCCTGATCCATGAGGCCTTATATATAATTATTTACTTATGAAACATATCATAGTTATTAATTAGTATTATTTTAATTAATCAGTGAAAATGTATCAAAATGATGTCGCATCAATGTATTCGTGACTATAATACCATTTTCGCGAATATTTATACTAGTTCTTCCTTCATCTTGCAGTGGCGATGGGAGAGTGCGCTTGTGGGCATAATCTTCCTGATTTTTCTTCAATCCACTAGATATGTGGTAAGCTCTTTCAAATTATTATTTTTCTTATGTATATGAAATTCTAAAATTTATATATGCAGGTTTTAACTGAAATTATATTGATAAACTATGCAGAAGAAAAAGAGACCAAATCTGTTTTATATATCTGCCTTAGCTCCAATGGTGATTGTAATAATTGGCTGTTTATTTGCTTATCTCGTCCATGCTGAGAAACACGGCATCCAAGTTGTTAGTCTCTTTCTCATTGTTTGTTTTTTTCCACACGAATTCTATGTTTCAAATAGTTCGATTCAAAAAATTTAACTACCAAAAGTAAAGAAAATTTAATGGATATGCTTCGTTTTGTGATTATGGCTTTCATATTTTCTATTATGATTTCTTGTAGGTGGGTCATCTAGGGAAAGGGATAAATCCACTCTCCATCAATAAATTAAATTTTGAAGCTAAATATATCATGGCACCTCTACAGGCTGGGATTATAACTGCTATGATTGCTCTTGCCGTAAGAAAATGTTATTTCTCGTTTTTTAATTACATTTACGATGTTTCTTTGAAAAATTTGAGTCTAAACATTAAACTTGTTGACAATTGGTAATGCAGGAAGGAATATCAATTGGAAGGAGTTTTGCCATAATGAAAAATGAACAAATTGATGGAAATAAAGAGATGATAGCTTTCGGCCTCATGAACATCGCTGGTTCTTTGACTTCATGTTATTTGACCACCGGTAATAATCCCTTATGCATACACTAAATAGTTTAATCAACTAAACACTACTATTTTCTAATTAAGCTCTTGACTTTTTATCTTATCGACTTAATTTGACACATCCTTTTGTTTTGAATGTCAGGGCCATTTTCGAAAACAGCTGTTAACTTCAATGCAGGTTGTAAAACTCAAATGGCAAATGCCGTGCAATCCATATGCATGTTGCTAACTCTTCTGTTCTTAGCACCACTATTCAGTTATACCCCTGTCGTTGCCCTTTCCGCTATCATAATGTCCGCAATGTTTGGTCTAATTAAGTACAAAAAGATTTATCACCTTTTCAAGACCGACAAGTTCGATTTCTGCATCTGTATGGCTGCTGTTTTAGGTGTCGCCTTCATTAGCATGGATGTTGGAATTATATTATCGGTAAGAATTTTTGAATTGTAGTATAAAAAACCACAAACAAGTTTTTTTATTCTTCTGGATTTCGAAATTACATATAAATTTTGACTAGTAGTTTATTGTGGCACTTCTAGGTAGGACTAGCGTTAATAAGAGCGCTTTTATATATGGCAAGACCCGGAACGTGCAAGCTTGGGAGTATACCAAATTCCACATTATATAGAGATATAGAACAATATCCGGAGGCAGGTGGAATTCCCGGAATCATCATTCTCCAACTTGGTTCTCCTATTTACTTTGCTAATGGCTCTTACATAAGAGAAAGGTATTTTTAGAATTTTTGCATGCCCACAATTTATAGCAAGTGATTAATAGTTGATGTTGGCCATAAACTTCCTATAAGTATAAATATGTATGTTTATATATATGTGCAGATCTGATCTTTTTCTTTCTCTGGGATCTTTTTGTAGGATTTTGAGATGGGTCAGAGATGAACAGACGAGTGCAGGTTCAAGAAGTGATGTGGATCATGTTGTGCTTGAATTATCAGGTGAGTATATATTGTAATTTATATACTAATAGGCAACATTCTTGTTTCAAGTTTTAGATGGTGTGTAAACAACTTACAAACTAAGACCAAAAGAATTTCATTCTGAGAGATTTCATTCAACTTGGGTACTGAACTTAAATCTTATTCTGAAACACCAAAAGCTAGTAGCCAAGTCAGAACTGAGTATTAAATTTAAAATCCTGACTGTAGTTCAAACCGGAAATGTAACATCGTGATTAAGTTTCCACAAGATGTTGGTCTAAAATGATAAAGCTTATTAGTATCGTGACATCATACTTTTAATATCCAAAACAATTAAAAAAGCATACTGTCGCAAGCATATAAATACTATACTATGATAGTACATAAATTTATCACGTTACATGTATTTCTTGTCTGTTATATAAGTGTCCATAATTAGTTTTTATGCTCCATAAAATTCAATTTTGGGATTCTGCTAGTCTTAATGCAATGTAATGTTATATGCAGGTGTTTCATCAATCGACATAACGGGGGTAGAAACACTTACAGAGGTCATAAAAACCTTGGAAGCAAAAGAGATTAAGGTGAGTTTCAAAAAATACCCTTCTCGTCTATCAAGTTTGTTCTGAAATTTCTACTAAAACTTTAAGTCTTAATATCTTACTCTTACTTTGGCAGGTGTGTTTGGTAAATCCAAGGCTTGAAGTTATGGAAAAATTTATTGTGACAGGATTCATAGATAAGATTGGCAAAGAAAATGTGTTCTTATCAGTCGAAGATGCTGTTGAGGCTTGCAGATTTACACTAAAAAGTTCAAAAGGATTTGGTGGTGTAAACTTAGATAATTTGCAAGTGTAGGTTAATTGAATTAGCTAAAGCATGAACTTGTGAATTAGAATTGGAGTTGAAAATAACCTTTTTGCATCCAACATGGGCAAAAAGGTACATATATACTATGTAATTTGCCCATTGCAATGAGTTAATTTGTATTCGCAGTTGATATCTATACGATCAAATTATTACATTATAGCCAATGCATAATTATTCAGTATTAATGTTACATTGTTTAGGATTTTATCATCCCGAGCTAGCTAACCAAACCAAAACAACTATTGGTGCTGCTGACTATATGACACTGCTCTCGAGCTCAACATCTGACTTTAAACTGAAGCTTATTGTAGCTTGTGAAACTTTGTGAATTTAATCTTTAATTATATATTACTTTGTAGTCTAAGCTATATATACTTTTACAGCAGAAATTACTTTGATCTGATTAAATCTCAGGTTCTGTAAAAAGAAAGAGTACAAGTATGTATAAAATGAACACACGGAGTTTATAACTCTTCATCAAGCCATATTTGAGGAGTATGTATTGGTAATTTGGAATCTGTGAACTTTTGTCAGTTGCGATTTGTTAGGACCAGATTTCTGATCTAAATTCTATTTGTTGTCTATTGGTTTTCATTAAATAATCATATCTGTTTATTATGAGCTAAGTCAGTGTTGTTAGGTTTCAAGCAATGTTGCAATCTCAGTTACAACCTGCCAAGACAGCGTTGGTGGTTTCAAGTAATGTTGCAACCTCAGTTACAACCACGGTTCCAACCTGCTGTTCTACAGGATTCTGTCTTGTTTTGTAAATCTGCATAACTATTCTTTAATGGTAATTATTTGTTTTAAAGTATGCAGGATATATTCTCATATGCTCTTAAAGGTTTAGTTCGTCTATATTGAGAATATCAAAGTGGTATGGAAAGATTTCTTAAAAGATATAAAGAGATTAGTTTATAAAGTTATGTTTCTTTTACATAGATAAATCTATATCGCTATTCTTATACAAATCTTTATCACTTGTTTCAATCTTTGTTCCTTATCAATTCAGTATGATATGTTTAAAATTGAATGAAATATAGAGTTAATGTTTCATATGTATATTTAAAGATATTATCTCTAAAATATCTTATCCTATATGTTTTCTTGTTATATGAAAAGACTAATTACTATTTTCAAGCTAGTTATTAAACAGGTATTAACCAATGATGATTGGAGTCAATCCACGCTGAAAAATCACGTAATGTTTGGAAATATTGAAGTCAATCAATAAAGTCAAAAGCAATCACAAAAGACATTGAAGATAGAAGATTGTTTTTACTTGGTTATATAGTTGATAACTTAGCTTGTAAAAAGTATGTGTTCTAAATTATAAATAACTCATTTTAGAGAGAATACACAAAGAACTTTTAAAAGAAAACAATGGTGGGATGCCATTGATTTATAATTGATAGTTATAAGGTATGAGCAATATAGAGATAGACAGAAAAAGCTAGAGAGAATCTGAGAGTTTTTCATTAAGACTTGAATCTTATATTGTAATCTTTTTATAATATCATAATCTGGGTAAGTGTCCCGGAGACGTAGCCTAGTTAGGTGAACTCCGTTGTTAAATATGCGTGTGATTTATTTCAAAATACATTTAACTTTATTCAGTTATGTCCATTATTTTTACTTAGGTTTCAACTGTGGTTGCAACATCACTTGAAACCTAACTGCAAAACTGTAACTAGAACAACGGATAGGAATTTCACGATTCCTTTGAAGATGTTAGTTCTTAGGTAACTTACTTGGGTTACATCACATGATCGATATTTGATACAATCTTCTCTTTAATTTATTGTCTTACAATTATTTTTTTTTACGCTCCTATATTTCCAGGTTAATTTCGTGATGTTAATCAAAGCTATGCTATGAAATAGACTTGTCGGCTGTAGAATAACACGAAAATTGTCCATCTTTTTCATACTACATAGATTTTAATATTTCCAGCCTTCTGTATTGTATCGTTAGAGACATCAGATGATATGCTTTCTAGGCACACCGATCAAATTAAGGATAAACTTGAGATCTTCAAGTCTGGTTTTGTTAATGTTATCATTAAAGTAGTAATGAAATAGATTTGTAGGAAAGTGTCTTGAGTAATAGTACTTATAATTGCAATCTGGAAAACAATTAGATAAATATATCTTAACAGTGTAAGTTTGCGGAAGTGAGCAGGTGTATATTGAAATCGAGCACCTCATGATCATCGAGCTTACTTTCTTAATTCAGCTCGGATGCTCATAGTTCGCATATTAAAATGATTAGATTAATTTATCAGGAGGGAAAATGAAGGAGGAAAAGATTAGTATTGATCAATAAATTCTCATTTCAAGTTCCTACTTTAACCATTCATTTCTATAAAGTACGCTTCAACAGATAGTATTGTAGAATAAACGCAACAATTCACAATGGCCCATTTCATATATAGTCTACGGAACAATATCAATATGGTCAGAATATTAAAAAGAGTCCCATTCTTTTTTACATAATTGAGTTTCATTCTTAGTGTTTTTTTTCCCCTCCCAATGTAGCATGTGTGCGGCCGAGAACATTTCTTTTTACCTCTGACGCACTCCTTACATTAATCTGTGTTGGTTTTGTACTATATCGAAAAACAATAATTGGAAAGACAATAATTAAAAGATAATAACTCAATGGAAATAACGATTTTATTTCTCACAATTAAAATATAAATTACAATTTCCGACTCAAGAGAATTAAATTACACTAATTTAAATTTCAGACAGATTTAATATAAATTATTAAACTGCTGGACTGAATTGTAATTGTTTGAAACTGTCCGATAGAATAGTATAATTACTAACTACTGGACTGTTTAACAATTAAAGAAAACTGTCATAACAGAATAGTATAATTACTAGATTGCTGGACTGTTTCTGTAAATAAAAGAAAATACATAACTGGAAAGTAAATTACTGAAATGTAAATTACAGAATAGAAAAAGACTGAAAAGTAAATTACAGAAAGTAAACAGTACTGGAAAGTAATTACGGAAAAGAAACAGTACTGAAATGAAGTGGACAGAAAGTAAATTACAGAATAATAAAGGACTGAAATGAAATGAACAGAAAAAATAAAGACTGAAATAAAAGATAGGCAACTGCTGGACAGTTTCTCTTAAACAATATTTCCCGAACCACCTTTAAAGGTTTCTTATTTTGGGACTTTGTTCCCAAGGTACAACTTCTGTCTCAGAGTGGCTCGTATGGAAACCGGCACCGAACCACAGGTCGAGCTGTTGGTGGTGCGGTTCTCTCTCTCTAATATGTATGCTTATGTTGTGAGTTGTGTGTTATGTTGTGTCTGAAATGAGAGGGGGAGGAGCTGCCTTTTATAAGCTTTCTTGAAACCACAGCCATTAATGGTCATTCAATTCTGTGAGTTACACCCCCAGAATCCGCTCAATCAATTCCTGAAACCGCAGCATTTAATATGCAATTTATTCTCATTGATTGATGACGTTTCAATTGCTGGAAAGTCTAGGGACTACTTTTGCATTTTATACAAAACTCTCATTTTAGATTTGACCCAAGACCCGAGACGTTCCCTCTAAACCCCAAATCCCGCACCCGAGACCCGAACGAACGTGCGTGTGATACACACTAATAATCTTAAGTGTTTGTGGACATGTTAGTTTAACAACTACATGGGTTGATATTGTATATATATTGTAAAATTAACTCTTAATCTTCCAATATGGGATAACCCTCATTGCCATTTTTCAGCAAAGAGGTTTTTTCCCTCTTTAGAGAACCCAACTTTGAAGCCACATGGTATTTACACCCATTCTCCGAATAGGTCATGCGATATACCGTTACAAAACTCGTCACACGGGCTACTCAAACACGTTGAGTACGGTATAAACAACTCAGCGTAGTTACATGTAATATTGACTCGAAGTTGGTCCAGGGACCATTCGGAAACACCCATGTTAAAACATGTTTTTCCAACAATATGTCCTCTTGGTAATCAGAATTATGCTCTATATGCTAGAAAAAATGCTGATATTGAATAGTTCAAAAGTTGAGGTATACCGTATATGCCATGTCAGCAGTTGTTATCGTCGGAGACGGTAGAGCTGCCATCTAAAATCATTTTTAAGTGATTAGGCAAGCAAATGATTTATATTTTAAGTAGTAAGTAGAAATTATTAATTTTTATCCAACTTAAGATTTGGGTTTGGTTAAGGGTATCATGAGTCTAACAAGTTACTATCACAAATCATAATCAACTGCTCCTGATATTGTGTTGAATGATTCTGTAGGTAAGGTAAATTGCTATCATGATTAGATTAGTTGTTGTAAGTCAACAATTTTAAAATTCTTAAACAAATAATTACTATCGGTTTTTGTTTTACAGGGTAATCTTTTCAGAAATTGTCAAAGTTAACTGGTCTACCTATTCTTTTAATTTACTTATACAAATAGCAGTTATGTTTGAACCCCTATGGTTTTGGCTTTCTTCAAAGCGCCCTCGTATTTGCGAACGTAACAGTTTAAACTATGTAATTGTGGACTTGTAGCCGTCTGCGGTGGGGACTAATTAAAGTAAAAAAAATCAAGTTATGTGAAGGAAGTACCTAGATTGTCGTAATTGAAATAACCTAGCTATTATTCATGAGTTTCGTCAATAATTATTCTTCATATTTATTTTAAAAGTCACTTTCAGGACAATTATGAAATCGGATGAAAATATTTAATATAGAAAATAAATTTGGAATTATATTCCGCTCGTCCCTACCATTAGTTTCATGACGAGTTATGCAATTTCGATTTTTTGTGTGTGAAAGTATTGGTATGAAGACTTAATTTATACCATGATCTTTTATTCCTTTGTGCTAATCTTTTGATGCTGAGGTAATCTTTTGATTATTTTCGATCAATCTTTTGCAAAAAAAGCTTACCAAACGCATCAACTGGGACCAAAGATCTTCTGTAACCTCTTTACATGAAAACATAGGAATAATAATTCTATGATTTCTATCGTAACTCAAACATAATTAACTCTCATTATAGTGCTAATAATTGTAATCTTTATCTAACAAACACATAAAGTGATGAAAAAGTTGGCAAGGTTTTCGTCTTCTATTCATTTGCTATTTAAATCACATAGATTATTCTAATTAATTTTCTCCTTCAATGTTTGTCGTTTGTTCATCTTCCATGTGCGTAACATTATATAGCATCTAGACTACCTTTCAAAACTTTAAATATACCATATTCTAAATAAAGAAAAAGTAAAGAATGTCCCAATCATTTAAACTTTGTAGGTATTGGGGATTTTCTATCTTATTAATAACAGTTTTTTTGTACATTGTTCTTTGGAGTTTGGGGGAGAAATAACGTCGGTTTGTAAGATTTGCCGAATACGCGTTTATTTTTTTGTCACACTGGGCCTATTCGTCCATAAATTAGTGTCATTGCTATCATGTGTGAACTGAAAATATAGCATCTACAGTATTGGGGTTATCTCTTTTATAACTAAAATTGATAGGTAAAATGTATTTTTTTGACTTCATTAGTTGTGTTAAAGTAAAGATTGGAACTTCCCGCCCTCGCTAAATAAATTGCCTAAAATACAATTTTTTTAACCAAATTTTCTATCAAAATATTTAAAGTTTGCAACGCACCCTAGATATAGATATATGACACCTCCCTTTTGATTTCTCAATTAAGCGGTAATGTACTAGTACAAAATCTCAAAAATTTATGACTTGGTTCAATAGCAAGTATTAGAGTCTAGAAATATATACAAATTGAGTCCATATTTTTTTCTCAATAAACAACATAAATTCATTTTCAACTGGTTATAAATAGCAAGTATTAAAGTCTAGAATTATATACAAATTGAGTTCATATAAAGTTTTTTTTAAATAAACAAATATAAATCGTTTTCAATTTCCTATTTCCTAATGTCAAAATAATGAAGGCTTTCACTTATCTAGCCTATAGACTAAGGAAAGCATATTCTCTCATCTTTTTGGAGCTATACCAAATTATTCCTCTAATAATGGTAATATATATATTAAATTCATCATCCAACCCATAGGGATTATGATCCTAACTTATGTCATTTTACTAAAGTGAATTTTCCACGAATATAAATAAGTAAGTTGATGGTCATGGACTTGGCAATGGCAATCCATGGCGGAAATTCGTTCCTACATCTAAATCGACATTGAAACTCATTTGTTGGAAAAGTTAAACTGTCGAAATCATTTTCGGAAAGACAGACTATCGGAAACATTTTCAGAAAGACAGACTATCGTAAACAACTGCAAGTTTACAATAATAAAATAACCAAGCGAATGTTTTTTCTAACAGAAAGTGTCACTGATAGAACACAAAAATCAGACCCGAATATTTTATTCGGGTCATAATCAACCCACTTTATAAATGGGCATCCAACGCTTAAATGGGTCATCTCATATTGGTTGTAGGGATTGAGGGGCTACAACACAAAGCCCAAGCCCAATCAAAGGGGGACCCTTGTCTGAGAAATCCCTGGGATGAAGACATTTGTCACTATCCTAGAAGGCGCAGTTGCCTATAAATAGCCCACTACCCCTCCTAGAAAAGGACCAGAAAATCTATCCAAAAAATATAGAGAGAAGTTAAGAAAAGAGAGAAACTAACCAAAGCATATCACTTCAAGAAACAAACCGAGAAAAGACAGCCGAGCATCGAGTAAAAGAGGAGAAAGATCAAGACGAGAGATTAAATAGTTATATCGAGCATAATTGTAAAATCGGAATACGAATCCGAACAAGTGTAATAGTCCGAACAAGGACAAGAATCCGAGTCATAATAAAGATCAGGAAGCATCATTTATTCTCGGTCGATTTGTCATTTTATCTTTGTTGAAAAGCCTAACGCAACCGACCAAAGTTATGGCTTTATCAAATGGCGCCGTCTTCGGGAATCATCTAGTTCCCAACTAGTTTAGAATTCGAATACCAATACTCTGCCAGACGAGCGACAATGGTTACCAATGTAGAGGAAACCCATCCCGAGATAGTAGAAACCAATAACCAAAACACGCAAATTAGCCAACAAGACCTCGACGATCTACTCGCTATCCGCGACAGATATGAAGCTATCCAATCCGGAAACCAACCAACAAACTCCTACGCAAACCAAGAACAACCGGTCGAACCACCCCGACATTTCATCGAAGGAATTGTCGACGAACACATTTCGTCCTCGGATGACGAACAAGACGTGCCCGTATTAAGGCGTGCACGAAAACGCTTAACCGGGTCCCAAGCAGGGCCGAGCTCAAGAGTCCCTTTGCCCACGACCTCGGTCAACTCTGGTGCCCGTTTACAAACGGACGAGGCTCATCAGTTTGGCATGCCCGAGGAACATGTACTCGGACAGTCGCCACGACTGCCGACTAATTCTCCGAGGATGATTACACCACCCACGGTGGAGGTACAACATGTCGTTCCATTAGCCGATGAAAGGAACTACACACAGCTACAAGCTCAGCTGGCGGCATGCATGACGGCCATGACAGCGGCCGGCGTCGTATTGCCAGTTATCCAACCCAACAAAGACCCACGCCATGAAGTGGAAGATTCTGCCTACAGGGCCGCCCTGGAGGCAGCGGGTCGGCGAACCGATACAAGAGTCCCCCACCAAGGGGGCAATGTCCCAATAACTATCGTCCATCCGAACACACATATGGAACGTGTCCACACAAACACGAAGGACGATAGATATCCCGATTACAGGATCGGGGAGGGATATGGCCCACCACCACATCAGGAAGGATACCCTCCCCCCTACCAAGTCACGGATGACGCGTTCCAACAGGCTTGGAACGTATGCCAAGAAACCCCGTGTGCTGAACATATCACGCGGTACCGTAATCCTATGGGGTTCGTCATCCCCGAATTCAGGCTCTATGATGGAAAGAGTTGCCCTATCGACCATCTGAGGCACTACAAGACGAAGATGGAACTGTGGAGTGACGACCATGCACTGATGTGCAAATTTTTCAAAAACAGCTTGGGTCAAGAGGCTTCGTCATGGTATCATAACTTACCACGGGGCTCCATTAGAAACTGGGCAGAACTGCTAAGAGCGTACTCCACCCGGTACGCTGCTCATCGAAAAAAGAAGGTTAGTATCGAAACCCTTCTTAAAATGACGATGATGCCAAATGAAAGGCTCAACGATTACTGCATACGTTTCATCGACGTAGCAAACCAGATTCCACGATACGCCAATAATATAGCCATCCAAAACTTTATCAACTCCATCCCTAATGGCTATTGGGCGAGAAGGAAGTTCATAGGCAAAAACTTCCCGACCACTGATTCCCTGCTAGCCTATTGTACCCACCTCACCGATAAAAACGACGAACTGCGTTTCCTAAACCGAACTCTACCAAGAAGAGAGTCGGTCCGTGAGGCACAGGTGGGTCGCAAAAGAGTTAGAAATAACCAGGGAGAAGCATTCCAACCGACCAGAAAGGGCAAAGAGCCCGAGGTCCATAGCAGGGGAGAGCGACCACGAGCACTAGAGCCTAAACCGCTCCAGATCGCATACCCAACACCGACCAACGAACATAAACCGCTCCAGCTCGCCTACCCGATGCCACCCAAGCCATTTCAACAGGTGCGGCCCCAAGAGAGGGAACACCGAGGCACTGTCGGACCGGTCGAGCTGCGATACACTTTCAACCTGTCTGCTGAAGATATCCTCAAGGATATATGCAGGGAAAGTTGGTATTCCCGACCACAACCGATCATCTCTCCCCCCAATCAGAGAGATTCCAAGCTCTTCTGCGCGTATCACGAGGATCACGGCCATCTCACTGAGCATTGCCGTAACCTACGATGGAGAATGAACCAGTGGGGCGATGCAGGATACCTAGCCAAGTTCATCAAAGGAGCTGGGAATAAAGGCAAACAACTGGCCATCGAGGGATCTGACAACCGGCAAGGCAAAACGATCAATGTCGTTCATATGTCACGACCCAAGGGCCCGGGCGGGGAACGATCACGACAACGGCAGCTGGCCCACTTTAGCCAAGTAGCCAAGACATCACAGGCGTCGACCTCAAAACGACAATGCACACCACGACGTCATCCGCCCATTTCTTTTTCGGATCTTGACGAAGAAGGGGTGATATACCCCCACGGAGACGCCATAAACCTCCGCGTTCAAATCGGCCTAGACACAGTCAGCAGGGTACTTGTCGACCAAGGAGCCTCTTGTGATATCATGTACAAAGAGCTCTTCGACAAGATGGAACTCAAGCTGCAAGATCTTCAGCCTACCGATGTCACACTGATCGGATTCATCTCCGAAACGACCAAACCTTTGGGTAAGATCGTCCTCAGTGTCACAACAGGGTCCATGTCGGTTCCCGTGGAGTTCTTAGTGGTCGACGACCACTCCGGGCACAACGCAATATTGGGCCGACCTTGGCTACATGCCATGAAGGCCATACCCTCGACCTATCACCAAAAGGTCAAATACCCGAATGATAGGGGGGCGATCGAGACAGCCAGAGGATGTCAAGAAGATTCAAGACGCTGCGAGGACATCACCGCGACCCTCCAAAAACAACGAAGCCCTGTGGAACAACCCACCAGCACAAAGAAGCTGATCAGCCAAATATCCAAAGCCGAAAGGGTTGTCGAAGAACAAGTAGGAGAGACACTTAGGAAGGTGTATATCCCGGATATGGACGAGGAGCACTATTTCCTCCTCGGCGATAACCTTCCAAAACAGGAATCCGAGGAGTTAGAAGCGTTCCTTTTCAGCAACATTGATAAATTCGCCTGGAGCCCTAAAGACATGCCGGGCCTAGACCCCACTACAGCATGCCACCACCTAAGTGTAAACGCCGAGTACAAGCCAATAGCACAGAGAAGCAGAAAAGTCTCGGTACAGCACAGAGCAGCTATAGTCGCTGAAGTACAAAAGCTATTGGAGGCTGGAGCCATAAGGGAGGTTTACTATCCAAAATGGTTGTCCAACCCGGTCGTCGTCCCTAAGAAGAACGGGAAGGAAAGAGTCTGTATAGACTTCACCAACCTCAATAAAGCCTGCCCGAGGGACCACTTTCCCCTTCCGAGGATCGATCAACTGGTGGACGCAACAGCAGGAGCGGAACGGATGACCTTCCTTGATGCGTACTCAGGATACCATCAAATTCCCCTCGCCTGCGAAGATCAAGAAAAGACTTCATTTATATCGCCTTTGGGAAATTATTGCTACACGGTAATGCCTTTCGGTCTACGCAATGCGGGGGCAACATACCAA
This sequence comes from Primula veris, assembly GCA_963682055.1. Lineage (NCBI taxonomy): Eukaryota > Viridiplantae > Streptophyta > Magnoliopsida > Ericales > Primulaceae > Primula > Primula veris. The sequence goes on along the minus strand of OY821744.1, from coordinate 4,206,972 downwards.
AGGATGATAACACGGGTATGTCGAGATCATATAGGGAAAACAATGGAGGTATACATAGACGACATGGTCGTCAAAAGCGAAAGAGCCACGTCCCACCTTCAAGATATCAGGGACGTCTTCCGAACGCTGGGCCAGCACAAACTGAAACTCAATGCGAGCAAGTGTGCATTTGGCGTCAGCAAAGGGAAATTCTTGGGGCATATGGTTAGCCGACGAGGAATAGAGGCTAATCCCGATCAAATAACGGCTCTACGAAACCTAGCGGCGCCCAAGAATAAGAAACAGGTACAAGAGCTCACGGGAATGATGGCCGCGCTGAGCAGGTTCATTAGCCGATCCGCAGATAAGGGACGGTCGTTTTTCGAATCGCTCAAGAAGAATAGAAAATTCGTCTGGGACCCGGAATGTGAAGTCTCATTCAACAATCTCAAAGAGTACTTGAGGACACTGCCACTGCTGGTAAGGCCGAACAAAGGAGACATTCTGGCATGCTACCTAGCAGTTTCCACTACAGCTGTGAGCGCAGTCATCCTACGGGAAGAAGGTCGTGAACAATTTCCGATCTACTTCGTCAGCAAGACTCTGGTCGAAGCCGAAACACGTTATCTACCCTTGGAAAAGCTGTGCCTGGCATTGGTCGTCGCAACCAGGAAGTTGCCACACTATTTCATAGCTCATCAGGTCCGGGTATATACAAAGTTTCATATTAAAGAGTCACTTCGACGGACGGACATTAGCGGCCGAGTTGCCGCCTGGGGGGTCGAGCTATCCCAATTTCATATCGAATTCGCGCCCCGCCATGCCATAAAGGGACAAGTCCTGGCCGATTTCGTCGCAGAATTCACCGAAGGCTATGACGAGCCTTTGGCACTCTCTCCCCAATCACACTGGCAGATACATGTCGACGGATCAGCCACCAAGGACGGATCAGGAGCAGGGATCGTCCTGAAATCTAGAGAGGGAGCAATCATCGAAAAAAGCATAAAACTGGGCTTCCGAGCTACCAACAATGAGGCAGAATACGAGGCCATGATAAATGGCATGCTTATTGCCCGGTCCCTCGGATGCTCCCACTTAATTGCCAGCTCAGACTCCATGCTCATTGTCAATCAAGCCATCGGCGAGTACCAAGCGAAAGATGATAGAATGATCCTCTACCAAGAAAAAGTCCAAAGCTTGATGGCCACCTTCGAACAATGCGAGTTAGTAAGAATCAATCGCACCGAGAATGCACATGCTGATGCATTGGCCACCCTAGCCTCGACATTAACATTGACCGACTCCCGGTCGATCACAGTGGAACTATTGCCGACCCCGAGCATAATGAAAAGGGTAAACCGGGTGACATCGATACAGTACGAACTAGGTTGGATGGAGGACATGACCCATTATCTGCGAAGTGGAACGCTTCCGGTCGATAAGATAAAAGCGATGAAGATTGCAAGAAAATCTCCTCGATTCTGGCTATCCGAGGATGATAAACTATACAAATCCAGTTACCGGGGACCACATCTACTGTGCGTCCCGACCGAGCTACAACTGCCGGTCTTGGAGGAAATCCACGAAGGATCCTGCGGAGCACACATCAAAGGGCGATCCCTTGCAAACAAGGCAGTGACCCAAGGATATTGGTGGCCCTATATCAAGCGAGACGCCGATGCATACGTCCAACGATGCGACAAATGCCAGCGATTCGCCAAGATACCACGGCTCCCATCATCTATGATGACCCCGGTATCAGCACCATGGCCGTTCGCTCAATGGGCAATCGACTTGGTCGGTAAACTCCCAAGAGCACCTGGGAATGTGGAATATCTGATCGTTGCGACTGATTATTTCACCAAATGGGTCGAAGCAAAACCCCTCCGAGAAATCAAAGCCAGCAACGTTAAACAATTCATTTGGGAATACATCATAACTAGGTTCGGTATACCGTACGCTATAGTCGCCGACAACGGAACCCAGTTCAAAGATGCCAATTTACAGCTGTGGTACGAGGAACTCGGTATCCGAAAGTTCTATTCGACGCCGACATACCCACAAGGGAACGGGCAAGCTGAAGTGTCAAACCGAACAATATTAGACGGCATCAAGACCACCCTTGAACAGGCAAAGGGGAGGTGGCCCGAGCGGCTACTCAACGTTTTATGGTCGTGCCGAACGACACCCAAGACGGGCACCAAGGAAACCCCGTTTAGCTTAGCATACGGTGTTGAGGCCATCATACCGACAGAGATCGGACTACCCACGCTCCGAACGACGTTGGTCGAGCAGGGAAATAATGAACAAAGAATGAGAGAAGAGCTCGACATGATAGACGAGAAACGAGAGATAGCGGCCCTTACCTTAGCAAAATACCAACAAAGCGTAAAGCAAACCTATGACAAGAGAGTAAAAGGATCTAAAGAATTCATGGTGGGAGAACTGGTGCTGCGACGAGTGACGGTCTATACCCGCAACGAAATACATGGCAAACTGAGCCCTACCTGGGAAGGCCCATACGAAATCGTCAAGCGAACAAGTCCAGTCTCTTACAAAATCAAAAGCGTCCTGTTCGCCAACAGCCGCGGGGAAAAGAATTCTTGGAACGTGGCTAACCTAAAGAAGTACTACGTATAGGCAATGCTCCGAATACAAGTACAGGTGATACCTTACCTTTCTTGCTTAAGGGCATTATCTTTCTTCTTTTGAATGAATAAAATATATTATTATGCTGTCTACTAATACTATGAAATCCCGTAAATGGCGTGTTACCGAAGGAACGTCTAGGGATACTATGAAATTCCCAACATGGCCGAAGTGCCTAGGAATACTATGAAATCCCGTAAATGGCGTGTTACCGAAGGAACGTCTAGGGATACTATGAAATTCCCAACATGGCCGAAGTGCCTAGGAATATTATGAAAGTCCGTAAATGGCGTGTTACCGAAGGAACGTCTAGGCATACTATGAAATTCCCAACATGGCCGAAGTGCCTAGGAATACTATGAAATCCCGTAAATGGCGTGTTACCGAAGGAACGTCTAGGGATACTATGAAATTCCCAACATGGCCGAAGTGCCTAGGAATATTATGAAAGTCCGTAAATGGCGTGTTACCGAAGGAACGTCTAGGCATACTATGAAATTCCCAACATGGCCGAAGTGCCTAGGAATACTATGAAATCCCGTAAATGGCGTGTTACCGAAGGAACGTCTAGGGATACTATGAAATTCCCAACATGGCCGAAGTGCCTAGGAATATTATGAAAGTCCGTAAATGGCGTGTTACCGAAGGAACGTCTAGGCATACTATGAAATTCCCAACATGGCCGAAGTGCCTAGGAATACTATGAAATCCCGTAAATGGCGTGTTACCGAAGGAACGTCTAGGGATACTACGAAATTCCCAACATGGCCGAAGTGCCTAGGAATATTATGAAAGTCCGTAAATGGCGTGTTACCGAAGGAACGTCTAGGCATACTATGAAATTCCCAACATGGCCGAAGTGCCTAGGAATACTATGAAATTCCCAACATGGCGTGTTACCGAAGGAACGCCTAGGAATACTATGAAATTTATGTGCAGGTACAATGCAAGGAAGTATTCAGGTCCACTTTACGACGGCAATGCAATATATATTGGCTACAACGATGAAGGAGAATCAATCTAAACAACAAAACATCAACAAAAAGCATCTCCAAAACAGGAATAACGAAATAACAAATGATTTGGCAAGGAAAAACCGATCCGATCAATTAAACAGCAATACGGTAATGGAAAGGTACAAAACAGGAATAAAGAAATCACATATATAATCCTCGCCCGCATTACGGAGGCAACAAGAAGATCAACGGCACTAAAGAGATTCAGTTAAGAAGAACTACTGCAGGAGGAGCACGACGGTAATTGACCGAGCTCAATCTCTTCGTCGTCCGTCGTTGTATACCCATCAGACTCATCACCATCAAAACGCTCCTCAGAAATGAGGGCATCAAAATTGGTCGTATGAGCCCCAACACAAGTCAGCGTCTGAAGCCGCGCGTTGAACTCGGCTTCTTTGGCGGACTCGTGAGCATCCGAGGCCGCTTTACGGCGATCATCGTCAAAGGAGAGGTCACGGCGAGCTTCAATCACAGCTGCGGAAGCATCGTATCTGGCGCGGGACAAACGGAAATACTTCACCAACACGTTGGCCTTGGTCACAAGCAACTTTAATTTGCCGAAGTACTCGCCTTTTGCACGCCAATATCGATCCAAACGACGCTCCTGAACCTCAACAGCATGCTCGGCACGGCGAACATATTCTCGAAAAGAGGCCGCCTGTGTTTTCAGCTTGGTCCGCAGTCGAGCACATTGGTCGGTCAATTTGACATTTTTGCTCATCAAAACAATGTAGGGCCACCTGTCAGGCACCTCACTAGCCGCACCAGATGAGACCTCGTCCCGGGCAGCACCAGTAGGTCCTAACCCCGGGTTAACTAGGCATGGAGAACCAGCCTGGTGCGACGTAGTAGCATGTGCCTATAAAAAAAAGGGGGGGAGGAGAAGAACGAGAAGAGATGAAAAAAAAAAAAAAAAAAAAAAAAAGAGAAATTTTTATAACAAGATACAAAGAAAACGACAACAAGCTATTTTATTACTCCGACAACCCCTCAGCAGACGCCGAAGTCTCTACTACATCGGCAAAATGAATTTCTCGCAATGAATTAATTTGCGTCCCCAAACGCTCACGAATGACCGCCTCGATTCGGTTCAAAGCAACAGTGGTTTCAGTCACCCCGGCCTTCGCATCAACCATGCGCTCTGCCCGGGATACACCACTCATTCCTTTTATAAGCTCAATCACCTCTAAAGCGCGAGCTCGGGCCCAATACGCTTTGACAAAGGATAGCAGCAGGTCCGCGTCCTCGAAAACGGCCCCAAGGACCAAGGTCAAGCTCGTCACACGACCTCGGGCTTCATCACGAGACCGTCGTAGGGCACCGAGAAGTTCCTTCGCTTTACCCTTATTTGCCGTGTAATGGGCGGTCTTTTTACTAAATTTCTCTCCCAAATCACGTAACCGGATCGCCAGGTTGGAAATATGAATATTCAGACCCTCGATTTCCTGATAGGCACAAGTCAATTTCGCGGTAAGGGACGCGTTAGACCTTTCCAAATCCTCCATTACGTCACCTACACTACGACTAGGCGAGGTCCAGACCACCATGGCAAGGGGGTTATTAGGTACCTGACAATATTTTGTTTTCATATCCTTCAAAATATGACGACCATCAAAAGAAATTGACCCAAGCAAGCCCAACAGAAAGCAACCATAACACTTATATTATCACTCCCCCAAAAGAATCTGTTTCTAGATACAAAAAAAAAAAAAAAAAAAAAAAAAAAAAAAAAAAAAAAAAAAAAAAAAATACAATGCCAGAAATATAGTCAAGGTTCCACCTGAGGAGATGTTGGTGGGGGAACAGTAGAATCCGGCCGAGGAGAAGACGCGGTCGACATAACTTGAGGACGCAGCGCTGTCGAAATTGTCTGCCCCGGTAGCCGCGGAAGCTCTTCTTCACGAAGATTCGCCCAGTCCAAGGGTTTCGGCGGTGCCCCATGCGGACACGGGTACACCAACTCCGACCACGTCCTATCCGACAGAGGAACATTCGCGAAGTTGAGCGCCCGCACATGAGCGCAGTATACAGAAAAGTTGGCCATCATCGCTAACTTTTTCCGCTCCTCCGCCTGTGCCGTTTTCAGGGCAGACACCTTAGCCTTTTCGGCTTCCACATCCTCAGCCAGGAGCAAGTTCTCCTCCTCTACTTCGCCGTACTTAGCGGCCATGCTCTCTTTTTCCTCCCTCAATTTCTCGACCTCCTCGGTCAGGTGCAGGAAGTCCACCGACAGTTTGTCATAATTCTCGCCCAGGGTTTTCTTCTCGGCGACCAATTTCTCCTTATCGGCCTCAAGATTATCCTTCTCGGCCACCAATTTCTCTTTCTCAGCCCCGAGAGCTCCCAGCTGATCCCGTAGCGCCACGGCACTCACAGCAATCTGCACTTTAACACATTAGTTTCCAAATAAAATACAAGTACCCAACCTATATAGTGCAATACGAGCCCCACATACCCTCAGCGCATCCGCATGGACCTGCTCTATCACTGACATTGTAGGTTGGGCAGATAGCTTTTCTGCATTCTTAAACACAAGGGGTTTCAGAGCCGTATAACCCATCTTCAGCGTTCTCGGTTGATCCAGCAGTTCACCCCTACATCGGTCAATGTACCGGGTCATTGCAACCCCATCCACCGACCCCTTCTCTGATCCGTCAAGAGCCTCACCCTCGACACCCACCACATCATCCCCGGCATTCTCTTCGCTGCCTTCCCTCCCCACCCCCACGTCCTCCTCCAACGGCTCAATCTCAGGGGCCCTATGCTCGATCTCTTCCTCATTACGGAGGGGCGAGCACACGGACAACTCTATCGGACCCTCGGTGGGGATAGGCGAGATGACCGGCAAAGTCATCGTACCATCTCCCATATTCGTCAAGAGGTTCATATATCCGAATACATCGTCGACCGACCCCTGAAACACAATAATACCCATAGATCGGGCAAGAGCGAGGGTAACCAATTGAGAAGTCAGTAGCTGAAACAAGACGACTAATAAAGCAAAGCACTAGCGAACCAAATGACAAACCAAAAGACAAGAAAATCATAATACATATACACATACCTCGCCCGGAGCAACGTCATCCTCGGCGGTATCCCCTTGAGCAGCGGCAAACACCCCCTCGCCCGAGCCAACGTTAGCCTCTTCCTCGGTAACCGACGTATCAGTTCCCCTAGCCCTCTTCGTTGTTTCAACGACAGGCTCAGCTGCGCGACGCTTAGAACGAACAGCTCTTTTCCCAAGCCGAGTAGCACACCGAGCCTGTACCACCTTTAAAAATTCCTCCTCGGGCTCTCTCGGGATCTCGGGTGCCGGATTCCCCTTGGTCACCGACCCCATCGGGTACCCGAGCAACATGGGAGCCGTACGACTTGCAGGATCAGGCGTAGGTCCCGGCCCCCACCATTTCCAAAGAGCTAACAAAGCCTCTACATTGGGAGCGCCGAGATCTGGCATAGTGGGAGCATTGGTAGCCGGTCCAGGAATCTGGTGTCCCGGACAAGCCCATTCACCAGACGCAATAACAATACCGAGATTGCGCTCTTTGTTGGTATCCGGCAAACCGATAACGAGCCGGCAAAAGGCACGCAGAGTCTTCAAATACGAGCTGCGACGCTCAAAGCTCAGACTATAGACTCCAAAGACGTCCTTCAGTTCAATCGGTATTCCGGACAACTCCGATAGCCTTTGGATACCATTCAGAGTACGGTAACCATTTAGGGCCAGTTGGGCCGGAGCAATTTGGACGGCCTCAAAGAACGAGGCCACCCAACTTGTAAAGGGCAGTCGAAGACCCCCAGTAAAGAAGGCCGACGACCGCACAGCTACCTCGCCGGCGGGAACAAATCCCAGCACCTCCTCGTCCGATATAGGAAGCCGAATATGTACGTTGTCGGGTATTCCGGCGAGTTCCTTAAAATCCTTCTCCACGAATGTGCCAACTTGGGCCACGCTTTGGGTCAAAATTTCCTATACAAAGGTCATCAACAGTCCATCAATATACTAACCAAATACACAAACCAGAACCACATCAGTAGAACGAGAGCCACCCCCCCCCCATGCACATTATATCAGAATCATCAGACATATATAGCTAACCTGAACCATATACCAACGACACACCTATGACCACAACGACAAATCAAATACAACCCCTACCAGCGGAAAAGGGGGAGAACGAAAAATCACTTACAGTTATCATTATGAGCAAGCAAGCGCGAACAGCAGCAACTCTTCCAACAAAGCCACGAAACCCTAGAGCAAGCGGCCGAACTCTTTTCCCTTTTTGGCGGGAAAAATATGCTTTAGAGAGAGATATATTTTCTTCAGCAAATTTTGTGATAAAAATAAACAGGATTACTTGGCACAATAAAAAGGAGTGGAGTCACAAAAGGAATAAAATAATAACCGTCCTTTCGTGTACCAGAGGTTCGCCCCTTTTCCAACCATACAAAAGTCAACAACCGCTGCTCTTTTTAACATTTCAACGCTCCAGATTTCGCCACGTCAGCGCATATCCCACTACCCAAGGCAGTTCACATCATTACACCTAAATAAACGGCCAGTGGACCCTACCACGAAAAGCTTCCCACATACGCTACCAATATTATCACACAAAGAATGTCCCCCGATAAAGTTCCTCGACTCCCAACCATTTCTTACCCAAATGGCATACCGAACAAGGTGAACGAAGACCGTTTCTAGCTTAATGGCAGGGAGCATCAAGTCTAACAACGCTCTTCGGGGGGATAACCGGGCACATTGTTCGATGTATGCTCAGAAAAAAAAAGAGAAGCAAGCAGGAAATAAAATAGGACAGAATCAAATGCAAGACAAGTTTTATTCATCCACAAAGGGGGAAACACAAACAATACAACAGAAAAAGAAAATACACACATCCTACTTTTTCGAACTATCCCCCATAGCAACATCCCTCTTCGCCAAAAGTTCCTCCAGACGCTCATTCTCCCTAACCAAACGAGAAATCGCCATCTCAGCCTGTTTTAAGGCGTAAGACTGAGACTCGCATTTTTGTTCGGCCTTGAAATGGGCAGTGCCCTCCTCGTCCCAATATTGTTTAAGCCTCCTCGCTTCAGTCCGAGCACATATGAGATCATGTTTCAGCCATGACATCTCAATTTCTTTTAGTTGAAGAGGAGTCAAATCCTCCTCCCCAAAGCCAGGGGGACGAGGTAGCAAAAAGGTAGGCTCCTCTTCCATAAGGGTTTTCTTTTTGGAGGCAGACCTAGTGATGGGAGCCATCTCACGCAAAAGCAAGTTAGAAAACAAGAAGAGGTAGAAATTGATAATGAGATACAGGCAATAGGGAGCATTTATAGAGAATCAGAAGGCACAAAATACGAAGAGTTCCAATGGTTCACAAGACAGGCACGAGATACGAAAAGATACAACTGATTCATTAAATACAGAAGATAAAACACAAATGGCAAAAGGGGAAATACATAAGAAAACCAGCCCAATCTAAGGATCAATGGGTGGAAAAACCGAACTGCCAGACCGAGAGAAGGCAATACGAGCAGAACAATTCAGCCTAGCTTGATAGGAATCGTTCATGGCGACCAAATCGTCATTCTCCGAGGAGAGCCTATTATTTTCCGAGGTAAGAACCCTGACGCGTTCCACGAGCCGAGCATTCTTTACCATTAGGTTAGCGAGGCCCTGAGGAGAGTTGTCAAACTCATCTTGAGAATGGTCCCAAATTTCCTCGGCATCATACCAGGAGTTGGCCAGATGGTTTCTCTGCAGCAACAAGTGATCGAGCTGGCGACTCAGTGCCGAGATCTCGGTCCACTTCACCGTCTCTTCGGGATAAGAGCCGAACAGGCTCAAGGCCAAAACGCCATACTCTTTCTCAAGCCTTGCCATCCGACTGCGGACCCGAGATACCTCAGTATCCAAGCCCTTCATCTGAGCATGATATCTCACCACAGGTCCAGACATTCTGGGAAATTGTTTAGTATGGAAGAAAATAAAGGGCTAAAGAAGAGAGAAGCAAAACGAAAAAAGAGATGATAAACTACCCAAGAAAAGAGGGTACTTATAGAACGAAGAGTATGATATTTTATAACCTTGCTTGGGAAATTGCATATTTCCTGACATGATGTGGGAGGCATGTGCATTTCCTGACCTACTAGGGAGCAGGCACATATGTTTGACAGTGATGGGGACATCTATTGACATCTGAGACTACAGTGCAGAAGAGATAAAGACGAGATATTCAAAGATCTAGATCCCAGACAAACAACAAACCACACGTACGATATAAAAAGAAAAGGGCAAAAATACTTTTCATTAATGAAGATGGAATACATCATTATCTATTACATCGAGGTCTATTACATTGAGGTCTATTACATCCGAGATAAAAATCTATTGCATCGAGGTCTATTACATTGAGGTCTATTACATCCGAAAAAGATCTATTACATCCAAGAAGAGCTAGTACAGAAGATCAGGCAAAGGATCAACTATATCAGCTGACCAAGTGAGCAGGAGACGCCAAAAAGAAAAAGTAAGAAGAAAGAGAAAGGAAAATCAAGAAGAGGAAAAGAAGAAGAATGCAAGAAACGAAGGAAAGAAGCATAAAAAGAAAACAAAAAGGGAAGAAAGAAGCGAAGAGGAGGAACATAAAGAAGAAGTGATAAGAAAGAAGAGTCAAAAAGAAAAATGACAAAAACCCTAGATGTAACACAAAACCCTTAGGATCACAGGGCTGATTGTAACATCATAGTGGTGCAAAAAAAAAAAAAGAAGAAAAAGAGTGACGGGAGAGAAGATGAAGAAAAAGAAAGAGGAGGCACAGAAGAAAAACAGATGAGAAGAAGATTAAGAGATGAAGGAGACAGACAAATAAAAAGAAAGTCAATAAAACAAAAAAGAAACGGAAAAAGAAAAGAATAAAAAGAGAGAGAAAACAGAGTATAAAAAGAAAATACAAGAGAGGAAGAGGAAGAAATGATGCAAACGGAGAAATAAAAAAAAAAAGAGGAAGAGGAAGAGATAGGAAAAGAAGGGGAAAAGCAGAGAAAAATAAAAAAGAAGGGAGAAGGTTAGGGGGAAGTCGATCGGTATCGATGAGAGGGCCCGGCAGAGACATCCCTGTCCCTCAGTGTCGGGTTCCCCCTTAGCATCTCATTCTCTTCGACTAAAGCCTGACGAGCACGTCGGCAGTAAGCCAGTTCGGATCTTAGCCAAGTTAATTCCCGAACCATCTCGGTATGGTGATAACGCATCACCTTCAATTCCTCCTCGGCATCCCTCAACAGCCTTTGTACATGGTTATAGGAGGCCTCAAAGGCCTCCACTTGCAAAGCTAATGCTGATGGGGTGAAAGGACCAGACATCTTAGGGAAATTATAAGATGAGGGTCTATATATGGGGGAAAATAATATGATGAGAATTGTGGATGTAACCATGCTGTAAGCAGGTATTTATAGATCAAGCGTATGAGGGCTGGTATTGAGAGTCGCAACCGTTCGCCAATGGGTATTCAGAAGCAACGGCACTCAAAAGAGGTGACTGTTCAAGAGAAACGTTTGGATTCCCAAAAGACTCTAAAAAAGCGTGAGTAATTAAAAGCCACACCTGTTCAAGAAACGTTTGGATTCTTACCAATATTTAAAGGGGGTAAGTAATAATGGCAGCAAAACACGCGTCATTTTTGGGAAGGACGGCGGATCGAATAAATATCCCAGATCTTTTGCGCAAGGCTCAAGAAAGCCTTGGTGATTGGGATTTTCTATGCACAAGGCTCAAGAAATCCTATTAGTCCCTAGATATAAAGAGTAAGGAGGTCCAATGGATAAGATCAAACGCAAGGCCCAAGAAAAGCATTAATGAGGCCACAAGCGTGCGCAGTCAAAATAAATTGCATTGGGAAAGTAATTCAAATATAAACAAGAAAAAGAAATCTTTATTAATTGGTTGATACTTCGTTACAGAAGAAGCACAAAGAGGAAATACAATGAAAACAATAAAATCATTTCATAGAAGGGCCCGCTTCGTCATTCGGCTTCCGTTTCGACCGAGCATACACTTCCTTAAGGGCCAATTTGTAAGCCCTTTTGGAAGCGAGCTGCCTATCCCTGGAGGCCTCGAGCTCTTTGATCCGGGCACGAGCACGAATACTGTCAAGCAAAGACCTTTGGTGCTCCTTCTCTAGGGCATCCAATCGCTCGTCTAGTTCGGCGGCCCGACGAGCTTCCACTGACAGCCGGGCAACCCTCTTTTCGAGATAACGCACCTTCTGAACTTCCTCTTCCAGACGGGTAACGTATTCAGGAAGGTTGTCACCATACTTTTCAAGAGGAGAAGCCATTTGCTCGTTAGTAAAGAATGAACTGCACAAAAGATACTGGGACAGTCCCCTTTTATAAGAAGAAACAAGGAGTAGGTCAAAGGTCATCTCGAATAAATACAGCCTCTTGAACTTCCCAAGAGCATTAAAGGCGAATTAACCACAGTTCCAAATCCAATTAAAGTCATCCAAAAAGACATCAAGAAGATAAACAGACAAGAACAAGGAAAGGGAAATATTTTATTAATTCCAAAAACTTCGATTACAACTGAGGAGAAGACTCCCCATTCAAGAGAAATTACGACAGAAATTACAAAAGACTAATTATTTCGAGGAAGAGCCTTCTTCATCGTCATCCGAACTCGGTTTGGACCGAGCATGCAACTCCTTGAAGGCAAGCTTATAGGCCCTTTTAGCCGCCTTCTGCTTAGCCAGATTAGCCTCGAGCTTCTTTATATGCTCGAAGGCCCAATCCCGATCGGCCATCGTCACATGATGATCAGAATCCATGTCAGACAACCTTTTCTTATAGTTTGAAACCTTGGCCACGAGTTTCTTATTCGCGGTACGAGATTTCTTGATTTCCGTTTCTAAATATGAAATATAATTAAAGGAGCTCTCACCAGTAGAATCAGAAGAAGCCATTATGTCAAGGACAAATTAGTAGTAAGATGCCTAATTATGGAGGGAGCACACCCCTTTATAGGAGTTTTCCTCGAAAGAAGATATTAGGATAGGAAACATTAAATGTGCCCCCCTGGGAACCGTCACGAGTCTATTGCATTTCTCGATGAAGCATTTGGAAAAATAACACCGAAGTAACGTTCTCGACAAACCGAACATGACTCCCCCGACATGGAAACCACGCCGAGGAAGTCAGGGAGCACTTGATAGAACACAAAAATCAGACCCGAATATTTTATTCGGGTCATAATCAACCCACTTTATAAATGGGCATCCAACGCTTAAATGGGTCATCTCATATTGGTTGTAGGGATTGAGGGGCTACAACACAAAGCCCAAGCCCAATCAAAGGGGGACCCTTGTCTGAGAAATCCCTGGGATGAAGACATTTGTCACTATCCTAGAAGGCGCAGTTGCCTATAAATAGCCCACTACCCCTCCTAGAAAAGGACCAGAAAATCTATCCAAAAAATATAGAGAGAAGTTAAGAAAAGAGAGAAACTAACCAAAGCATATCACTTCAAGAAACAAACCGAGAAAAGACAGCCGAGCATCGAGTAAAAGAGGAGAAAGATCAAGACGAGAGATTAAATAGTTATATCGAGCATAATTGTAAAATCGGAATACGAATCCGAACAAGTGTAATAGTCCGAACAAGGACAAGAATCCGAGTCATAATAAAGATCAGGAAGCATCATTTATTCTCGGTCGATTTGTCATTTTATCTTTGTTGAAAAGCCTAACGCAACCGACCAAAGTTATGGCTTTATCAGTCACTCTGATTAATATTATCATCTCCATTTTTGGAATTTGTTGGGTTTATGGTAAAACTAAGCTTTTGTTTGTTCAACTTATTTAAAATCAGTTCCACTTGATTTCAAAGGTGTTCAATTTCTATAGAGACATTTCCATAATGTCGACAACCTAGCTATTTGGATCTATATCATTTTGATAGTGGCTCTCAAATTTTTATACAACATTTCACTGTCAAATTAATTTCAGTAATCTTATAATTATAAAGTACTCAATATATTTATGTTTCTATCTAAACAATATAACGTTTTATCTTTAATTTTGATAAGGAATAAAAGCTTTATTACTTTAATTAAGTAAAAAAACTGTGATAGCTAGCCTCATATGTGGATGGTATAAAGCTTTTGATGCCCATATTATTTTCCAGCTCAGAGATTTAATGAATGGGTCCAACAAATCTGGTTCTTTTTCCACCATTGTTTTGGACTTTACAATTATACAAGTAGCTAGACAACTATTATACTTTGACAAATTTCGTGCCTTTAAAAAATTTATAAGATATAAGTAAGCATCAAGAAAGCTGTAATGCACCCGATATTTTGAAAATATTAATTGAGTACGTAATGACAGTGTGTAAAGAGATATTTTTATATAGCATGCATTTTCTATGGATAAATCGACTCAATATTTTTTTATTTCTTTTAATGACGATTTTTATTTTATTTTTTGTTTTGTTAAATACAACGGGAGCGCAACAATATTAAATACAACCGCATGCATGGTTGTTGCCTTTTAGGCTTTTACAATCTTATACGTTGTTATTATAACTTATCAAGGATTCAAGATATATACTACATATTGAACAAACTAAATTAAAGTTCTCGTTACGGTATGAAATATTGACAAGGAACAAGACTGTCTATTTATTTATTAAAACGGTCCTACTACGTGGCTAAAAAAAAAAAAGACAGCTTATTATCAGAGCGTTTGTTGCTAAACTGATAATAGAATAAGTGTCGCTAAATTTAGCAACACTCAATTTACCAACAGTTTTCAAAAATTAAATCGTTGCTATCTTAATTTTTTATTTTTATTTTAGAGTTTGACATAATTGACTGTATCTCTAAACTGCAATTGACTGTATTATATGCTTGGATATGTTGAGTGTAGACACAATATTTTGGAAAGTTTGACATAATTATTTCCTTCGATTGGTTGTTTCCTTTTAATACTTTTATCCAAAGTTCAGATTATCTTTCTCTCTTACGTGTTTTCAAATTTACCAGCACACCGTAATTAAACTAATCGTGGTGAACCTTCTAAGTAATGAATACCAGCTTCCACTCAAAATGAAAGTTCATGATAAAATTCTAGCATATTGTTAATTGTTGTAACTTTTTTCTTATAGAAAGTTAAACTATTAGGAAATCCAAAATATAAACGAAAACTTATCTACCAGCATTTTAAAGAGCAAAATACATATATATGAATCTTAAATATTCAAGTAAGGAGGAGTACTTAAATTTATTACGTAAAATTTTATGTTTTCTTTTTCATTTTGATTACTGAAGTTCTATGTACAACGCCCAAAAGTGGTTTTAGTTTATCTCCATGACTATTTTACTGAAAATTTCAACATATAACTAAATTTGCTCCTGAAAATTTTAAAAGGGAGGGGGCTCTAACCGTGCTTTTTTAATAGTTAGGGTGAATGATTATTTTTAAGTCGCTGCATTTTGTATGACAGGCCTAATGGGTCCAACTTGACAGGTTTAATGGGTCTCTTATTCTTTATTTGTGATTATTTTATATATCATGTGTCTTCCATATATGTCAACTGCTGCTAACTTGTTGTTTGTGTGACCCTAATTGCATAAATATAATCTAATATAAATAAATTTAATATTTTTAAAAAGTTTATAAAAATAATGTAATGAATATCGTAAAAATATAATATTTTATTATTATGGTAATATAAAAATACATGTATAATGATTTGTTTGATAGATGAATTGATATGTATGGAAAATGAGAATATTTATTTACTTATTTATTTATTTAAATGACATTAAATTATTTGATTAATTAGTAAATTAGAATATGGACATTTTTTAAAAGAATTAATAAAATTAGATAGGCTCAAACTTTTTTGGGTTTCACTATATACATTAATAGTATGATATAACCATCGCCAATTATGAAACATTTCTCTTTTATTGTTTCATTAATAAACAAATCTATGAAAGTAATTTATAATTTATGATTTGTTGTCTTGTCTCAAAGGAGTTAAAATCAATTAAGCAGTATGAGGAGGAAATCAGGAAAAAGGAAACACCGTTTCTAACAGCATCCGCATCCGTTATCTCAAAATATATTTTTTCTTAAAATTTGATGATTATAGTATTAAAAGTGTAATGCATCAGAAGCCCTATAAATTTTTTAAATTTCAGGAAACACGTAATTAACATTATATATGAGTAATGTATATGATTCTCTTTGTGAATATAATAGTAAGAAATTATCATGAGATCCATATTTTTGTAGTTGAAATATTGTTATGATTTTTAAATGATAATAAACAAATAAAAAAAATAAGATTATTATAAGTAAATTAATAAGAAACCTGTAATTTTGTATAAATGTAAATTATTACTTATAAAGATATAAAATATGTAAAATTTAAAGAAATGAAGTAATATATTGATATCATGATATCAACGTAGTCATCACTAGTATTACATTATTTTAACATTTAATTACTTCGTAGAGTTATCAAATATTACTCCATATATATATATATATACATCACTGAACATTGCATGTCTTTCTTTTATTTAAACTATATAGCCTACGAACAGTTCAAACTTCAAGTATAGATAAATTTTACAATGTCAGTCATGTGTACGTCCTCTTGAATTTCTCTATATATTCATTTTTATGATGCTTTTAGCTAGTATGTCGACTATACTGATTACAAAAAAATAAAATAAAATAAATGTCGACTACACTTGTTCATTACAAATTGTCAGTAATTTATAATACAGAAGAATAAATTTGAAGCACATTACTCGTCAAGAAATTAAAAATTTACAAAATTATATTTCTCCGTTGTAAATTTTGTTAGAGAGGTTATAATGACGTAGACGCGGGAAAGACGTTAAACCTAATATTCGCAAATATGACGTGACATGGAATATATACTTCATTTATTAGCTGGCTTTTGCCTGCTGGCAATTTGTAAATATTTTGACGTGTAACAAATGCCTACATGGATTTTGGTCCCACACGTTTAGACCTTTCTCAAGACTCGAGATCATTGTTTAATGGTTTTTTTTTTTGCATTTAATTAATTTAAAGTTATAAGTTTTTTTAAAAAATAATTATTTATTATTTTTAAAAAAAATTGATTAATAATTAAATTTAGTGTAATATCCACTATATTTATATATTTTTATTTGAATTTTTATTGTGTTATAAAATTTGTTTTAAATTTATTAAATTCTAATTTGTCTAACATATAATAAAAATTAAATTAGTTATTGAAAATGTATCATCTAACATTTCATTTTTTAATCTAATGGTTGTAAGGTGACTGAACATTATATCATCTAAGTCAATGACCGCACAAAATGACAACACCGGTTTAATTGAATTTAACGGATGGAGTATTAAATTTTTTCCACACACAATATAATTCTAACTAGCAATTTAAAATTATATACTTACAATTAACTAGTTGCTTTTTGAAACCGGTGTTTATTCTAATAAATATTGTTTTCACAATATTACTTAACGCGTGATTTTGTATATATTAATGTGAAAGTGTTGGACAAACAAAACAAAAAGTTTACACGTCATTCATTAAGTTTTTCACTAAACTGGAACATGAAACTTTAGAGTATGATGACGCTATATATTTATTTACATGACACATTTTAAAAATTGGAGTATCTTTTTGTTGAAAATAAAATTTTCTAGTACTTATTTAGATTGATTGTACAATTACTGTTACGGTTTATGATATTGAAGACAAGTTTATATAATATCCACTTAAATGGGGACCTTGATATATAAGCAGAAGTTACTCTATAGAAATGTACCGCTACGAGAATTGTGACGTTTTTTTTTTTATGACGAGTTTAATAACTACGGAAATTGTGACGGGTTTGTGGCATGACTATCAATTTATGACAGTTTTGTGACCGAATGGTCAATTTGTAACAGTTTTGTGACAAATTTTGAATCTAATAAAATCAATATTATTTTGTAGCGAACACTACATTAGAATTAAATTAAAAGAAGAAAAACATAATAAAAAAGAAAAAGAAAACGAGCAATGCCTGTGGTAACATATACCAACAATCGTAATCAAGAAAGCATATTCCTCAAAAAATAAAACAAGATAGCATAATCCTCTTGAAATTTTTGGTGAGTACGTTCGAATAACTACTAAAGTTTACTACTTTTAAATATTCATGTTTTTCTTTCTTCTCTTTTGTGAAAAGATCGATATTAGAGGTTTAGCACTATAAATTATGATAATTTATGTGTTAGAATCTTCAGTGAATTCTTCATTTGGAATCTTAAATATTGAATTTATACATTTGAATTCTAAATGTTATGGATTGTTTTTTTTATTTGCCTTGTTTTTTTTGGGTCATGATTTGCCTTGTTCATTCACTTCCTATAGTTTATTAGTTGGATAATTAATTCCGCCATTTTTTTAGGCTCCCTACGACCCTACCAATACCTGGAAGCTTTAGCAATTAGAATGGCTGCACTAAAATAAAAAATAAAAAAATATATATATATATATATACCCAAATAACGACGGGATTAGTGACGGTATTTTTTATTACGAGCTTATTAGCGACGGTTTTTGTGACGGCTTTGTGATGTTTTAGTCAATTTGTGACAGATTTGTGACAACTTTTTAAATTAGCGACAGACTTATGACAGTTTTTAACTCTCACTGAATTAAATATTATTTTATAGCGATGGTGGAATAATTTATACTAATAATTTAAATGTGGGCAAACGTGGACAGTATATATTTTCCTGCTATAATCTTAGCCATTAGTTTCACGTTAATGCTAACACCCCTTTGTCTGGTATTAATTTGGTCTATCTGTCTTTATCTTTCGAATTTATATCTCCCATGTTACTACTTTCAAACTTTTTTTGAAAATGATTTTACGTTACATCATTATTATTTAATTGTTCATTACGAAATTATACATAATTTTAATCGGTTAAAAATTTGTATTAAAATTGTCAAAATAAAATTTTTTTAAAATTGATCGTATATATAGTTCAAATGTTAAATTTTATGATTAAATTTTAGAAAAAAATTATTTCGACAATTTTGATACAAGTTATAATCCGGTCAAAATCGCACGTAATTTCATACTGGATAATTAAAGTTCAAAGAGAAGCATGTGGTTATGGAATAAGTTTGTGATAGAGAAGTACAATCAACATATCGAGAAATTTGGAAAAAAAACGTTTTAGTTAGTTTGGTGATTTAGTACTTTTATTTTAGAATATAATTCCGGTGTAATTTCTGGTTTGGTTCAAATTTATAATAACTATTACCAACTAACAAGAAGATGATGTTGTTTCAAAATAATTTCTACTTCCAATGGTTTAAGTATTAAATATATGTAGCGGAAACAGGGTTGTAAATAAATAGAACGAATGAACACCGGTTTCATTCATGTTTTTTGATTAACTCATAATTCGTGTTCGTTTACGAGCGAGTACAAATCGAACGCTCGACGAATGAATCATGATTTGTTCATGGACACTGAGTGAGCAAACAAAAATTTCAAAATTTTGTTAAGTAAAGCTTATGTCATACATTTTTTTTTTTTTTTATCTATTACCATATATTATAATCTATAGTAATGATGAATATATCTAACTTAATTTTGAATTTTTCGCGAATTGAGCTATTCAGGAACGCCGTGTCCATCTTTAATTCGTCTAATTCACAATCTCACACGAATCGAGTTATCAATGAATTGAAAATATATTTTCATGAACGGTTAGATTCGTTCACACCCCTAAGCGGAGTGTTGCATGTTTGATAGTTTAAACAAATAAGTGCAACTTCACACGAAACTAACACTAATAGTAAATAGCAATTTGGTTGGGCCAACTAGTTGACATCGTGACATATCATGCTCACCACCGGTCTAACGGATTAGAATTAGAAATACTTACAAAGTGAATTACCTCAATTCAAAAGAGAGCAGTTAAAAAAAATAGTGTGTGAATGATAAACTAACAGTACGCGTCTATAGATTGTTTTCCATACAAGAATATAATTGTTAATAACTCATTTTTTTTTTTTACTTTGATAGACTTAGATTTGTTAGTTTTGACACATCAAAATTGTATTGAAGCTTATTTTGGCAACATTAAGTAACTGGTCATAATCTTGGAAAAGAAAATAAAGTGTACATGTATTACTGGAATTTTAAGACTTTGTTAATAATAGACATTAAGTTATACTTAGTATAATAGGTAACTGAGGCCTGATCTATGAAATATAGTATTCATTATATTGTGGCCAACTAACGAGAAATTCGCCCCTATATTTGCATATTCAACCCTATAGCTATATTTGCGGCATTCTCTGTTTTCTTTATTTTGTTGAAAGCGGAAACGTTTATTAAGAAAAAATAACAACAACAATAACAAAAACAAATAAGTTAAAATTTATGTTATTAATTGTCCCATAAACCGTAAGCAAATTTGCGAATAATGCTAATGAGCCAGATAGATTCAACCAGACTCTCAACACACTAGTATTTAATGTAAATTTAGAATTTCATTTTCACCCCGAAATTTAAGAGTCTGTTATTCGGCCATATATTTAATATTTTTAATTAATATTTAAGTTTAGGGTAGTATGAACTAGGGTTACATAAATATTATATTTGATATTTTATTTTATTGAATAGTCAAATAAAATATATTAAATATATTAAAATCATTAAAAATATTTAAATTTTTAATTAATATTTAAGTTTAGGGTAGTCTTAACTAAGGTTACATAAATATTATATTTGAGGTTTTATTTTTATTTTAGTTGGGTGTTAAAAGAATTCTAAAAATTACATAAATGAGTATCTGGTAATCAGTCTGATTGAGTCAGTCTGGCTCTATAGCGTTGGTGCAAATTTGTTGTCTAGTAAATTTTGTACAAAATAAGAAATTAAAACAAGCTCACGATATCCTTATACTAGTTTAGCAAATATCATATGTTATAAATTGATGGTAGTTAGTGATTTTTAAGGCTTTTATTACGAGTCTTCAACAGAGTCAAAAGTAAGTAACGGTGAAATATTACGGCGAATTATTAAAAACCCCACCACACTGATTTGATATTTCACCCCTGATATCACTGAATATAGTATTTTACAAGTAGTCACGGGTCTTGAATCTGTATTTTACAATATCACTTATAATTAGGTGAAAGTATACACTTTATAACTACATTCACGGGACTAAAGTTAAGTGCATCAGAAAGAAATCTCGTTGGTCCAAATACTGTAATTTTTAGTGGATCCATGTATGCACCAGGAAATAACTCAATTTAAAATATTATCATAACCACCATACATTTACACATGTTTGTAAAATTTGTTCATTTTCATACTTAATTTTAGTAAAGTTAATGTGAGAAAGTTAAATATGTAAAATTATCTATTAAATTGTTTCTTTTTATGAAACACTAACTTAGAAAGTGGAACACGCCAAAACGAGACAAAAAAACTAAACCAGGAATTTATAATTTGGAAATAAAAGAGTAGAAAACAATACTTCATCCGTTCCAATTTAAATAATATAGTTATTCCAATTTAAAAAGTCCCAAATTAAATTAATTTTCCAATACGTCATTATAAGTTTATATTTCATTTTACAAGACTTGCATCCTTGTAACAAGTTGCTATTTCAATTTAAAAGAAAAAAAATGTTTAATAAGTTGATTCTCCAATACATTATTATAATTTGGGATGTAGGTTTTGTTGTATGAAGAATGTGAAGGTACAAGCCTAGAATCTGAATGTAAATCTTACGTAAAACCATAATTTAATAAAAATGGTAAGAAACAAAAAACAAGATTGAAGAGATTCCATCTAAATGAATAACAAAAATAAGTTAATAACAGTACTGTGCACCAATTTTCTAACTTTCTAGATTTAAAACGTCAACCTCTATAGTTTCGATTTAGTACACCAACATGTATTTTTATCAAGCCTTTTGACTTGCAATGCTGAATTTCGGTTACATGACCCCAAGACAACCTATTTTTGGTTAAATATTTAAAATAGATAATTAAATTAAATTATTTAAATTTATTTATATCTATATATATATATATACTTGTACACCACACCACACACACTTATAAGTTTTAACAATAAATTTATACCCCACAAATATTAATGCAAACTTTACCAAAATTCGAATTTTGTTTTCTCCCCACAGTTTCTCTATTAAAGCCTTGTCATTAATTCCAAACGCCGTCCTCCATAATTGACAAACTGAATAATACAAGCAAAGGTAAAAGTGACCGGCAACTTGGTAAGCCAGTTAGACCGCGTAATACTTATAAATCCAACAATTTCCGATAACCTCCTTTATATGTTTGAGTTTTGTGAATGCTTTTAGCATAGGGGGTTGAATAAAAATATGAAGACTATCAAGCCTGACTTGTTTGATCAAACAGCTGGTTATATAAACTTCAATCAGAATTCTGTTTGGTTTTTAATTATTTCAACGAATTCCGAAACGGTCTTCAAGTTTTGAACAACGACGAAATAGATTTTCGTAATGAAAATCGATTCCGCCGGTTCTTATAAGGATGTCATAGAGTAAACTAGTTTATAAAATACAAGGTCATATCATCTTTCACTATTTTTTCCCCTTAATACAATGTCATTCTATATGAGAGAGGGGGAGCCTTTGGTATAGTCTGGAAAACTCTCCTCTGTGGAACCATTGGATCAACAGTGGGGTCCACAGACTGTAAGATCCAATGGTGCCACAGGGAGTGTTTTCCAGACTATACCAAAGGTATAGTCTGGCACTCCTCCTCCTTCTATATGCATCATGCATGCATGTGAATATGTGTATAGATTGCCTATGAAGGTGATCTGATAGGCTAGTTAGTGTATCTTTACACATTGTAGAATACCGAACCAGCTAACCCAAAATACAAACACTGGTCTGAGGGTGGAATTCTGTACCACAACGTGTCAATCAATTGTAGTTACCACTTATATCGTACCATTTGTACCGCACTCACGGTACTACCATATATATGGTACGGTATTACCGTACCACTCAATTTAGTGGTACGGTAATGGTAATCGATTTTCGATACCATTTGTACCATATTATCATTTATATATAAAATACTCATATTCAAATATAATTATTAATATTCTTTAATATTTAAGATACCAAATAAGTTGCACAAAATATGATCATGTTTATAATCTTGTTTAACTATTTATAAATAAAGTGTTATCGTTAAGTTTTTTGTTAATGAGATATTTTTCATAACATTGTGTGTTGTTTTTCGAAATTGCTAATGTACCGTACCATATCATACCATTAAAATACCTCACTTGCGGTATACCGAAAGTGTGGTACGATAATATTATTGAAATTTAGTGTATCATATATGTGCCGTAAGAACCGAAGTATTTCTCCCTCGGTCACTAAATTAACTTTCATTTTTCACAGCTATACAATTCTTTAAATGAAAAGTTACAGTAGTTAAAATAATTAATTAACATGGAGGTCTATTACTATACTAATTAAAACTATGGGACCAGTTTTCATTCTCTGTCCAAATAATGCAAACCATTGATGTAAAACAATAATTCATATAACTATATTATAGTGATAGAAAGAATCAAGTGGGCTTTGAGCTGTGATTTAGCTGTTACCTTTTAATTATTTTCATTTATATTTTCATTTTTTCCTCCATTTCCTCCTCTCCAAAACACACACACACTCCCAAAACCCTTTTTCTTCACCATTTTTCAATCTCTCTCTCAACACCACCCAAACCTCATCTCTCCTCTCTCCAGATCTCTCCCACATTTCACTTCTAAAAGAGAAATTATATCATACATTTTCTATTTTGTTAAATAAAATCCATGTCTGTAGTGATATGAAGAGCATTACTATACTCCTCCTCCTCTCTCTACTCTCCCTCCTCTCGTCGGCATTCGGCGCCTTAACAGACGCCGAAGCCCGCTCGATACACCAACGCCAGCTCCTTTACTACGTCGACCAGTTCGGGGACAGAGGAGAGCTGGTAACTGTAGATCCCTCTCTAAACTTCCCGAACCAACGGCTCAGATCAGCTTACATAGCATTACAAGCTTGGAAAAAAGCCATTTTATCAGATCCTCAAAAAATTACCTCAGATTGGGTGGGATCTAATGTGTGTGGTTATACTGGAGTGTTTTGTGCACCCGCACCGGATAATAAGAAAATATTAACCGTAGCTGGGATCGATCTTAACCATGGTGACCTGGCGGGGTACCTGCCCGAGGAGCTCGGGCTGCTCACTGATTTAGCGCTATTTCATATCAACTCGAATAGGTTTTGCGGTACCGTTCCGCATAAGTTTAGGAAGTTGAAGTTGTTGTACGAGCTCGATTTGAGTAACAATCGGTTTGTTGGGAAGTTTCCTAAGGTGGTTTTGAAGCTACCGTCGTTAAAGTTTTTGGATCTACGGTTTAATGAGTTTGAAGGGAATGTGCCTAAGGAGCTTTTCGATAAGCCTCTTGATGCGATTTTCTTGAATCATAACCGGTTTAGGTTCCAGATCCCGGATAATTTCGGGAACTCGCCTGTTTCTGTTATTGTAATGGCGAGCAACGATTTCCATGGGTGTTTTCCTGCTAGTATCGGGAACATGTCTGATACGCTAAACGAGATTATCATGATGGATAACGGGATAAGGTCGTGCTTACCTCAAGAGATTGGGTTGTTGACAAACGTGACGGTTTTCGATGTGAGTTATAATGAGCTGATGGGGGAGTTACCGGAGACGGTTGGGGATATGGTTAGTTTGGAAGAGTTAAATATTGCGCATAATATGTTCACCGGGAGTGTTCCGGAGGGGATTTGTGACCTTCCGAGCTTGGTGAACTTTACTTACTCGTATAACTTCTTTGATGGCGAGGCCCCGAGTTGTTTGGGTTTGGAGAGTTTTGATGATAAGAAAAATTGTTTGGTTGGGCGGCCGAAACAGAAGTCGGCCGCGCAATGTAGGGCTGCTCCGAAAGCGGATTGCAACGTTTTCAAGTGTACGCCGTTTGTTCCTGCCATGCCTCCTCCTCCGGTGTACTTGCCGCCATTTGTTCCGGTCTCGCCGCCGGTTTATTCTCCTCCACCACCACCACCTGTTTTATCTCCTCCACCGCCAGTATATTCTCCACCACCACCCCCACCATCTCCACCGCCACCTGTCTTCTCTCCACCTCCTCCGGTTTACTCTCCCCCACCACCGCCGCCAGTTTTATCTCCACCACCGCCGGTTTACTTATCTCCACCGCCACCGTCTCCACCACCGCCAGTTTCCTCTCCTCCACCACCGCCACCATCTCCGCCACCCCCATCACCACCACCGCCAGTCTACTTATCTCCACCGCCACCAGTTTATTTATCCCCGCCGCCACCCTCTCCACCGCCACCAGTTTATTTATCCCCGCCGCCACCATCTCCACCGCCGCCAGTTTATTTATCCCCGCCGCCACCATCTCCACCACCGCCAGTTTATTTATCCCCACCCCCGCCATCTCCTCCCCCACCGTTGCCGCCTTGTATCCCTTCACCACCACCAAATTCTCCGCCGCCGCCCCCAATTTACTACTATAATTCACCACCACCGCCACATTCCTCCCCGCCACCTCCACACTCATCTCCGCCACCACCGGTTTACATCTACTCATCACCGCCTCCACCAACTCACTCCCCACCGCCACCATCTCCTCCTTGTATAGATCACTCTCCTCCACCACCATCACCGCCGCCACCATCTCCTCCTTGTATAGATCACTCTCCTCCACCACCATCACCGCCGCCACCTCATCCATATGTTTACAATTCTCCTCCTCCACCATCGCCATCTCCACCTCCATACATCTACCATTCACCACCACCGCCCTCACATTCGCCGCCACCGCCTTATCTATACAACTCGCCACCACCGCCAACTCCAAAACCGCCGCCGCCACCAAAACCCTGCGAGCACCCTCCGCCAGCTCACTCACCGCCACCTCCCACTTACGAAGGTCCCTTACCGCCCATCTTTAGTGTACCCTACGCTTCGCCTCCCCCACCGCCTTTCTATTAAAAGCCCTTTTTAAAAAAAATTATCCTCTAACCTTTTTTTTTACAATTGCTTCGATTGCATTTTAAGCCCACGTGTTTGGTTCGGTATCAACAAAAGAGGGGTTTTGTTTCGATTACGTATGTTGAAGAATCAGGGAGAAGAATGGAGGTAAGAGAAGAACAACTCTTCTCCATATTTGTTTTTGGAAATATGTTATTGCAATTAAGATTTGGAGCTGTAAAAAATAAATTGGCGGAGATTTTTAAGAAAAATGTCGTTAGGGTTGCAGGAAGGTTGTATGTATAGAGATCATAATATTCGGAACCGGAAGCTACTGCTTCCGGTTTGTTGTTCTTTCCCATTGTTATATCATACTTTTTTGTTTCGTTTTTTTCTTCTTGGTGTTTTTAATTTTATACTCCTATCTATGGTTATGATCATGAACATTTACATGTATCCGTTTTCTGATTTGAGATTGTTTGTTCCAATTCGTTCGACTTGTTTGTTCATTTTGTGTCAATGGTTTTGCAGTTGTAAATATATGTAGTTGTGATTGTCAAAGCCTGTTTGGTTGCAGTTTTAGACAGCTTATTTACTTTTTTAGCTTTAATTGTTGGACCTGGAAAAGATTTGAGGTGTTGAGCTGGATAAACCTAACTTTTGACCTTACTTTTAAATAAGCTAGCTTATTTCCTTGAATACCTGCTTCCAAACGGGTTTATTGATATCCGGGAAAGTAACTGTTCCATTCTCTTTTGGATCGATAGCCTTGAACTATTTCCACTCTTACAGCATCTTGGTTTTTGTATGTGCATATGCACAACTTTTTGAGAATGAAGTACGGGTTCTTAGGAAATTATGCACAATTTATCGCTCTTCGAGTTCATATCTATCGTTGAAATTATAAGATAGTTTTACAGCCTTCAAATTTAACTTTTTTTTCCGACAAGAATCTTTTGTTTATTTGTTACGCAATTGAACTATTGCCAAGCTTATGCCCGGTTTCCCTCATATTTATTCGATTTGATCTCATTGTTTCGGAATTTATATACTGCGTCTCTTGTTGGGTTCCCTAGTTTTGAAACTACTCTCTTTACACAAGCTTTTCGTTTTCCTATATTCGAATTTAAATTCAAGAGAATCGCTTGGGTCTCCATAGCTTATTCACTTGCTTGTAGACTAACAAAGAATGCTCTTGAAATTATTTTTCTTGAAAACCTCTACGAAGACACGATGAAAAACAAGAACTTTGTTTTCTCCATATTTTTTTTTTATAAACAATATAGCCACCCAAAAAACTTATCCGCTAATGTGGCGGGTTAAGTGTACCAATCATTTTTGTTTCGATATTGAAATCATATTTTTATTTAATTCATAATTGGTTCGCCTAGTCCGCCATGTTAGCGGGTAAGGTTCCATCACGTTAACGGCTAAGGTTTTTAGATGACTATATCAATACTTTGTTTTTTTATGCAGTTTTCAGAACCTATCATTTTCCTTGCTAGCAACTCAACTTAGATTTCGGCAGCAATTCCGATGAGGGATGATTAGCCAGAAATAAGTTACTTAAAACCTCAGTTTGGATACCCTGCTATTGAGATCTTCACCGACACTGTAGAAATAGGTGAGAATATATAGACCTCAAGCTACACACAATTTTAGACATTTGTAGGTAACGCTTCAAAATCAATGTTTGCTTAATGCAAATATTTACGGTTTTACAACGGAAACACAAATATGCGTCTTTTTTTTTCGAGAGGTATAATTGCATTTTATTGAATTTTTATTTTTTATCTTAATTTCCAAAATATCTAATTATACATCTCGGAAAGAAAAAAAAACGCATATTTGTATTACCGTCATGAAACCGTGGAGATTTATATTAATCAAATCTTGATTTGGTGCGTTTTTGCATAAAAATATCTAAAATTGTGTTATATATATATATATATATATATATATATATATATATATTGCGGATTGAAACTGGTGAAGGCGGATTAACCTGCGGTTTGGGAACCCCAACCCGTAAAATATATAACGGATTGGAACGGAACGGATTGATTTTTTATAGACACTCAACCCATAACTCAATGCGTGCCGGCTGCAATTTGCACGGATTAGATTACGGGTTGTATTTACGAATTTTTTTACCCGCGTCTAGCTACTACCATGCTCCATCAGAATGTGTATGGAATTGGTCTGTACTAGGCGGCAATTCCAATTAAGGATTGAGTAGATTGTCTATGTAAAAATCCAGTTCAGATGCCCTGTGATTGAGACCTTCACTCACAAAATAAATAGTATGCTGGAACTTAATTAACTCTCTGTAACTAGTACTACCATACACTGCTTCTTAAGAATGTGTAACCGTTACAGTAAATTAGTGCAATATTTCTGATCATGTGTACTTTAGGTGGGCACATTCATGTTTTCTTAGTCTGTGATTTGAAAATTTGAAATTTACCTTTTTGGAGTTAGTGAATGGCAGTCCAAAGTCCAGATAGGAAAAAGTACTCTAGCAAAGTTGGAAATATTCACATTTTTAGCCATCCTTTTCCTTTTTAGATCACTCCCATGTGAGTTTCGTTATATTGTCCATTTAATTTAAATATGACTGTATTGTTTTAAAATTATAAAATTTAATTATCCATTATCTTAAATATACATGAACTTAAATATAAGTGATTAATATGTTTGCTTATAATTCTTTCTTATTTTTCTCTTATTTGTTTGTACTTTTCACATATAGATTAATAAAATAACAAAAAAATGAGTTGTATAGTTGTGTTAGAGAAATTTATAAAAAAGATGATAATTTGTATAAATAAAAACGTTTTCTTATAAGTTGTAAAAGTGTACTTTTTACTTTAAATACGATAAAATTGGTAAGTTATTTAATGTGTTTTCTCTGGTAAATTAACTTGGGTTGAAAAAAATTGATAGAAATATATTAAAATATAGTAATATTTAGTTATGATAATAAATTTGATAGAAAAACTAAAAAATGTATAAAGTTAAAATTGATACAAATTAATTTAAATATGAAAAAAAATATAAGTAAGCGGGTAGGTTTGTTGTTAATATTTATAATTTACTTTTACAATTGGCCGTTAAATATGCACATGAAGAGGATAAGAATCTCCTTTTTCTCAACCATACAAAATTGAACTCCCACAGTCAGATGATCCTTTTGCTTTTGTGGGTGTTTTTTCCTTAGAAACATGTTACTGCATCAACTATTGCATTTTATGAGTTAAATTTTAATTGAACATATGTTGTGTGACCTTACATAGGAATATCGATTATCTTCCTTCCTTTTTAATTAACTTTTTATTTAGATTTATTTCTTCTTTATTAAAATGTGAAAC
Source organism: Primula veris (assembly GCA_963682055.1). Taxonomy (NCBI): domain Eukaryota; kingdom Viridiplantae; phylum Streptophyta; class Magnoliopsida; order Ericales; family Primulaceae; genus Primula; species Primula veris. Next base: position 4,177,832 of record OY821744.1, on the reverse strand, counting down.
ACCGTTAACGAACACGTCTAAGCATTTTCACATTCGGACCAGGTCGACATTCTCAATTGTTCTGTTTTTTCCAGGTTAAGTTTTGGTTATTAATGTTGGTATCCGGCTTGGGATTGCCGTCTCAAGGGTATTATACTTGATTGTTTTCTCGGTGACAGATAGCCTTTTTCACCAAAGAAGAGCTTGCAAAAGAATTAAAAGATATCCGTCGGGTCATGGTACTGTTAGATCAACTACGCGAAACTTTACTAAGGCATACTTAGCATGTACAAACACAGCCGATTATAGATGTTGTACAACACAGTTTTACAATATTCTTGTACATAAATATGTACTAAAGTTTTTAACAATCTTCATCAGCATATAGAGATTAAATCTGCAACTTTACCCCCAAAAAAGAAATCCAAATTTTGTCAACAAAAAAGTATAACAAACATGTGAAAGAAAAGCTGAACTTAAACATCCAAACATTCCCTGCAATAATTTTTTACCAATTTTCGGATTCTCAGGATATATGATTTCTGATCAAGTAGGATAGATAGTGCTAGTGGAATTGACATTTTGTGCAAGTGTATAACGAATTAAGTAGTGGGGAACATGAGTCCATGACTAAATGACTTTACAATATACCCATTTATCAAACATACCACTTTGGATTGTTTCGTGACTTTCGTCTCTAGCAAAATCACTTTTATCACAATTTTACATCTACATTTTCTTGTGCTTTTGATTTAGCAGTTTTTGTAACACTGCATGTGGGACTCACTCACTACACGCTACTTGATCACCATTTGTTTCTGCCATTCTGATATTTAGAACGTTGCTCTCTATAAAAAAATGATAAACTTCTAAATAAGTAAATGATTGTGTTCTAGTGCAATATGCTACAGTGACATCGATTTCAAAACCGTCATGATTCGGAGCAAAAATAACAATGACCATATACGTTATTGTAATCAATTCCCCACTCAAATGCCTCTATTAGTAATAACTAAGAAACCGGATGGGTATATATTAATCATTGATTTTATCAATGCTTAAACGATGTGAGACAATTCCAACAGTTATATATATATATATATGATACGTACTTGTAAGCACCTCAAGATTGTTCGAAAATATATAGTTTCCCATTTTTAATGTTTCCGTGACAATGATAACATAAATAAATATTCTAGTGCAGTCTAACTAATACTCATTGAATGGGTTAGAACAAAAATTCTAGAATTATCGCAAAATCTAAATATTGCCACTGCCTACCTGTAGTTTTATTAAAAAATAGTTTTTTTTCTAAAAGTTAGGATTATTCTCAAGGTTCAATTCAATCATGTTCTTCAAAGAAAACGTCAAAAAAGTTGCTTCAATCTAAGCCTAATTAATCTTTGAGTTGGTCATATTTATATATTCTTATGGAATAGAAAAAAGAGTAAAAAACAGAACTTGAACTTGGTCAGGATTATCCATGTGCCCTTGTCTGATTCTCCATATTGCAAGTGTTTTGTGGAATTTTTTTTACTTCAGTTAAAAACAATGCATGCGAGCTATTTTCTTTTATACTTGTCATGAATTTGACATTTCATTATTTTGTATGTAAATGGACCTGGTCTCACTAACATAATAAACCTCACCATTATTACGAGACCAATGAAATGTAGGAAAGCTTAATTTCTACCTAAACTAGTTCCAAACGGACCTTACATATATAATACACAATTTAGGTAATGCTTGTATATGTCCATGCACAATTGATTTTGATATTAGGGTTGCTTAACTGTATATACATACAAAATTTTTATTTTATCAAATCTGAAATTGAGTTCAGGTTTTGAATTAATTAGTAGATGATCGAATTAGTCGTTTTGGGTCATCGTAGGTGTAAGCCGATGCAACAATGGCTTGAAAGGTACGCGTCGATCCCTTTTTGACAGGAAAATACGACTTTAGGATAAAATTTCGACAGTATTTTTTTTTCCAAAAGATCAGTCTTGGATTTTTTGGGACGTTAAATAATTTTGACTTTGGTCCGATTGAGTTTTTCTTGAAAAAGTAATTTATTTTTTAAAGATATGTGCCAACAAATTGGGTAAAAGTTGTTTTGTCACACCACTTGTGAAAAAAAAAAATGATTTCTCATATATAGTTCGATGACGATGATGATATTGTTTTGTCTTACCAATTCTATTTAAATATTTTTAAAATATAGAAAAAAAATGCATTTAGTGTATGGTATTATCTGCTGTTAACGATTTAGGTAACATACTACAAAAATTAACAATTGAGCTACTGTTAAATTAATACGTCAATTGTCAATTTTCGTAGTCTTGTACCTAAATCGTTAACATTAGATAATACAATATAGTAAATGCATTTTTTCCCAAAAAATCACATATCAAGAGTTTCAAGTTGCTCAAAATTAACTCTATTTCGGCCTTTTCTATCAAGTACTCAAATTTGTTAACAAAATATACAGTATTTAAATTGTTTTCTATCCAATATACATTAATTATGTATTTTACTCTAAAAAATTGCTTAACTTGCTACATCATCCAAAATTTATTTATTTATATTAGTAAAACCATAAATAACGCCGTAAAACCATGAATAATATTCAGAGAAGAAAGTAATAAAACACGCACACACAGTGAGAGATAATTAAGAGTCGTATTAATTTTAAGTTTGTTTTTCTTCAATACTACTTTGCTGTTTCTTTTTTCTTCTAATTGAAAACAAAATAATTAAAAAGAAAATAATTAAAAACATATTATTAGGGTTTCTAGTGTTAGTATCTATATTCAGGGTTGGCCCTAGGGTCAGCCAAGCAAGCCCCTGATCTTAGGTGCCGACCGACCGATGGGTGATTTTTTTGTGTGGAAAGTACGACACAATTTGGTTGAAGTTTGAGTACGTATTAAGTTTAAATAGACACTTTATGTAAATTATGACAATTATTACATTTTTATGCAATTTTTGTTTTGGGTATGTGTTTGACTGTTTTTTTAATAAAGTAAAATATGTGACGAAATTTTTACGAGGCTGAGTTGCTAAAATATTAGGATCGGCCCTGTCTATATTCCATTGTATATTCTTCATTAAATCGGCCCTGTCTATATTCCATTGTATATTCTTCATTAAACTTTCTTAGGGCAATTTTTTTGTACGTCTGATGAAAGAAAAAAAAATCCAGATACCAGAGTCGTATTGTTTTACAGCTAAATTACAGTGTAATTCGTATATAGGAGGAATAAACTAGATATAATTGAATAAAAACTTATGTTCATGAGTCACTTTGTCAATTATAAATAATAATAAACTCTATAACGTGGATTATGGCCTGTTAACTTGTTAATACTGATATTCAACAGTATTTTTTTATTCAAAACTTTTTTGACTTAACTGTAATATGATGTAGGAAAAAATCCAGATAACAATTCAGGAAAGATAGGCAAACTTTAAAAAACAGACACGGTCTTGTCGGATAATTTTAACAGGGATAGAAAATTGTCGGGGGTGCTTGCAACTACGTGGAGTGGGGGCTGCATCCCTCGTTTTGATAGAAATCAGTATTTTAAAAAACGCGCTTTGTTGGTCAAAATGTTTTTACGAGAGAAATGCTAAAAGCGTAGATTTGAAGCGTAAAACATAAATTTTTTATAGTAGAAAAATATACATGTTAGAAATATTTAAAAACTATATATGTTTAATATATTTTTTGAAAACTTCATTTTGCGATTTTCTATATTAGAAGATTTGAAATTTTTCATAAATAGCAAAAAACAACGAATTTAAGTCTTATATTACTTAAAATTTTCAAATGTTGTAGTTCGTCAAAATGACCGATTAAGTATATTAGCTAAGGTGGTAGAATTTGTTTGGAATCATGTTTTTCATAAAAGAATTAATACTAAATTAACGTCGTTTTTGCAGTTTTTTGAGAGAAAAAAAACCTTGAAAAGTGCACTAAAAACGATTTACCCGCTAAAAAACGAAAAAGAGTAGGCATTTGCATTTCGCAAATAGCTTTATCGCGCTTTTAGCACACTTTTTAAAGTACCGATAGAAATTGATAAAAAAAAATAAACTTTTTCTACATTTTTGGTTAATATCTTTAAAACTTAGTGTTTCACGCTTTCACCCACCTATATAATGAAAAAAATAAAGTCATTTAAGAGTATGAAAAAAATATTCTATAGAATATCTTCCCCTCCATTGAAAATTCCTGCACGTTTCTGCCTATGTTAATCCCTAGGTTTAACACATTCCTTAAATTAGACTGCTTATTTTCAAACTATATAATTGACCCTAGTGTGGCTTTAGTGCAATGCAATATTTAGGTTATTAATACAATAATTTGGTTGGTACCATTTCATATTTGTAAGCTATATCAGTCATGGAGGATGAGATAATATTGAGATACAAAGAGACTGTTCTTAGGAACTCGGACTTGGACATGTTAAGTGGCGAATGTCGTCTGAGTAATGAAATCATTGGGTTTTACTTCCAATACCTTGCTTCCGAGTTCCAGCATGACGATATCGCGCTTGTTCCCCCTACTTTATCACATTTGCTTATAAATGTAGAAAGCCCAGAAAGCGCAAAAGAGATTATCGAGCCTTTGAGATTGCGTGAGAAGGATATTGTAGTTTTTGCTGTCAACTGCTGTTTCAATCGTGAAGCGGGGGAGACCGAAAGTCCCCATTGGAGCACATTGGTTTATTACAAAGAGAATAAAAGGTTTGTACACCATAACAGTGTGTGATCTATTAACCACCAGGATGCAGTTAAACTGTACCACGTCGTCAAAGGATATGTTAGAGCTGATAATATACCTGACTTCATGGAGTAACAGGGGACACCTCAGCTGGGTAACAGATACGATTGTGGTATGTATGTGTTTGCCATTGTGACAACAATATGTTCGTGGTATCTTGGAAAGTATCGAGAAAGATCTGGTGTTAATTGGTTCTCTGCATTGAGAATGCATATCAATGGTTCTCTGCCTTGAGAATGCATATCTGGTGTTAATTGCCATTCTCAAGTGTTGAGGGTCATTGAGGATTTGAGGATGCAGATAAGAAGTGACTAATTAAGGTTTTTACCATGCCCTTTTTTTAGATAAGTTGATGTACTAACCTAAGCAAGGTTTAATTTATCATAAGTTTTAAGAATTTTGTGTAACGACTCGTTATGAGAATATTGTGGTACCCTGAGTTGTTTCTGGATTTTGGGACTCCTTGGCTTGTCTTAATTTATTGTGGCTCAAATTGTTTGAACTTTGAAGTATGTTTGCCTTCCAGTTAGTTCTTATTTCATTGACTGGAATCAAGGTCGTGATTTCCCTTAATCTGTTTCCAATTAGCTTAACTTATTGATATTAGTGAAGAAGAAGTTGCCAAACACTTCTCGTGCGCTGTCGATTACTACTGTGAACCGTATCTATTTTCACAGCAAACTGTAAATCGATGCCGTGTGGTATATTCTCCTCCTTGGCTTTGTAATATGGATTATACCCAGAACTCGATTTAGGTTGTATTTCATACACAACAGTAAAGTCAGTCCCTTCTTCAAGCAAATGAAAATATGGATTGAATTGGTGAAACTGTCTCTACTTATAATCCATCTGTTATAAATAATAACACCTTGCTGTTGTAACAGTGGAATAGGATCCGCAGCGTCAATCTGTTTCCTGTAGCAGTTCCATTGTTTTCTTCTTCTTATCTTAACAACTTATGAAGCCGTCATGGCATTGAATACTGTTGGGCATCTTAGCTCTGCTATGTACTGTTCGGATGATTGTGTTTCGAAGTTGGAAATTTGGAATCCCATAGTGTATGTTTTTGGTTCATAATTGTATTGTTCTGTTCCATTTTTCATTGTGAAAATGGCCGGATGAGTTCTTGCAGAACTATGAAAGTATATTTTATTATTCTTTCTGTAATCAAGTATCTAGTACATTCATAACTTGGTCTCATGACAAACAACATTGGTAAAAAGCCGAGAAAAATTACAATGAAGGGATAATCGCTCTGACGTGGGAATCACGTCATCTCCACCTCAAACAAAATACTTATTTTGAATTTCCTTTTGTAACAGTTGGTATACAAATGCTAATAACTTTAGATATCTAAAGATATGCCAAAAGTCCACTGCTGCATTTATCGTGGGATGTTGAACGTACTGCAGAAGAACGAGGAAATTTCCAAATTTGGAATATCCAAAATGTTTTTAAACGGTTTCATCTGTTTGTCTGCTTTTCCATACAACTGGAAATACAAGCATCCATACTGCAAAACCATAATTATGAATCTGTTAAGTGTACCTTCAAGCGAGAAAAAGAATAGGAACAAAAAAAAGAAAAGGAAAAGCATAGATCAAGAAGTATGTCCTTATGATACTAAAATGGTTACTACAAATACATGTTTTTTGAAAATGTTCATTGAAGACTAATTGAAGAAAAGATGGAAAAATGAGTTCATGACTGTGATGCGAAAATCTATACGTAACAAAACTGAAATCGTGTTTTCGAGTATTAGATTTTGTGAAGTTTATTCTTTCTTTCTAATACTACTATTGTTGAATACTTACTATAAAGAGCAGCTCCAAGCCATTCATTCACTATTCTCACCCAAGTGCTGGTCCAGCCAACATCTATTGTCCACCTGCAAACAATTAAATTTTGCTTATATCTACAAAGCTACTTTTAATGATACAAAACTTTAATTTTTTTTAATTTAAATTCTTATTCTAGATTTCTTCAACGTCTACCCTTGTACCGACCATCCTACAAACCTACCCCATTTCATGATTTTCTATTGTGCCTCTCCCAAATATTGGTTCTTAAAATAAAACGTAAACATGAAAAGTAGAAACAAGAAAGGAGAAAAGAGAACGAATTAAAAACAGAAAACCAAGGGCTAAGTGACTGTTTACAAGGTAACACCAATGAAGATCATTATCGACTTTGTTTGAGGGGATTATGCACTTGTTGCTCATAAATGTATGATATTTAAATATAATAGTAGAACAACTAACAAAGAAAGTTGTAAACAGTAGGTCGGGAAACAAAAGAGTAAACTAAACTGACCTTGGCATTGGATGGTGATTATTCCAACCAATTAACAGCATAGCAAAGTACATCGCTCCTGTCGCAAAAACAAGATGGAAAAAGCCAAAACCGTATGGTATATCATCTTCAGCCTTTTTATCATCCTTCCTGAACTGAAATTATTATTGTGAGTTACATCTATGAAAAATGGGAAACATAAATAGAAATTAGAACAACTTTTTGGAAAATTCACCTGAAAACATTTCGAGTCAATCCCTGTCGAAAACGTGGCAATTACGATTGCTAGTACCGCAACAACAAAGCTCTATACAAGAAATGTGTGTTCATATGAATATTTGAGAAGAAGCGGGAGTGCTTGGGAAAAAGTTGTGACAGGCCACAGGCTACTTCTTGTTACAAGTTTTGCCAAAAGCTATTCAAATACTAAATTCTAGCATGGTCCTGAAAAAATATTACTACAACGCTGGAAATTGGAATCGCAAATTACTTTTGAGTTCAGAATCTAACGTTTCTTCATGTTTTTTAGAATTAAATTTTGGTGTGAGAAAATGAAAATTACTATGATGGTGAGCCAATCTCTCTGTGGAAAATCTTCCGATCTCTTGATACATTTTTCTTCTGGTGGTTCACTACAATATCAATTAGGTAAAATATACGAGTAACGTTAAAATGTTCAACGAAAAGAAATGCAACAGATTTAAGTGACATGATGACCTGATAAGCAGGAGAAAAGGAAGTAAACATGCATTAGAAACAATACCTTCTAACAGCACACCAGCAGAGAAACACAATGTAAAGCCCCATAAGCCCGGGGGCCAAAAATCCAGCATTGACCTGTTAAATGGAAATTCATAGATTGTAAAGGTATATTGTTCCGGAAGCAATTGAACTAAATCAAAAGCACTTTATCTGATACACTAGTACAACTATTGAAACAATAGTTAATGAAGGTTGAACTTACTTTTGGGTGAAGAGATACATTGGTCATGACTTGGAGGAGCAGGAGTGTAAAAGTGATGAAGAAAACATTGAGAAGACAAGACGGATACGGGGCATACCAAATGTACATCAAAATAATACCAAATATACAAATGACATATGCAGTAGTCGAAAGTAACATCACATGAATGTAGCTGCAAATTTTATTTTAAAGCTTAATCAGTTATTGTCTCGGTATACGTCTTGCTGTAATGTGCTGATATCTAATAAATTTCCTAAATGAGGTTATAATCTTAGAATATATGCGTCGATAAGAAAGACCACTTACCATCTCTCAGATTGCTGGTCGGATCGACAATATTCATTAATCCAAGTAATGAACTTGATGATACTTACTAGCTGAATCAATTGAAATACCCTGTAAAAAGTTTTTGTAAACAAATATAAGACAAAAAGAGTATAAAGATATAGCTAGGTAATATATTTCAAAAAAACAAAAAGAGGATTTAGTGTTACCCCGCGCCAAAATGTGCTATCTCACCTGTGAAAATAAGGATAGAACACAACCATAAGAAACCACAGATTATCAGAAAGAAACATATTTTACACCGATTGATCAAGTTCTGACAATACTTACCGTAAATGTCCATAAATTTAGAAGGGACCAAAAATGGAAGTATTATGAGTCCAATCAGCAAGAGAACCTTGAAAGACCACCATCCAGAATGCCACAGTTCTCTAGCTTCATACAACTTTTTTGTACCAGCCGTAGAAATAAACATTACAAAGTAGAACATCTAGTATAACGTTAAGGTTTAGTCTGAAAACCCCAAAAGAAACAATAATTTTGTAGGAAAATAAAGGAATTATTGAAACAATTGAAATAAACTGTGAATCGCTGCAAACATGTGTTGAATTTCATAGTTAATACTTAACGAATTATGCGATTAATGAGCAAAAAGGATACAAAACATCCCAAGCTTACTCGTAGAACCCCATTTGTACCAATGCAATCTTTGCTGCATGCCTGAAAACCTGTTTCCCGTTACGTTTCATGACAAATTATTACAAGTGCTTCTTTACCTGCAGCTATTGAGTATAATATCTGATAAAAAAAACCTGGGCTCATTCAGTTTAATACTTCTAACCTTTACAGGCATGGCAGTCTCTACCTATTGCAGCATACTATTTGGCAGTAGCTATGTTCGAAGGTTCGAAAAAAGAATCTGACTTTTTTCCCCAAATAAAAGACCCTTTTTTTTAAGACACTGGGATGACCATGACCTAGAGGCAAGAGACACGCCTTCTTACATGTAGGACTTCCCCTATTTATAAACCAGAAATAGAAATTTTTCATAATTTTTAAATGTTCAACCAAATCCTCTAAAACTTCTAAGCAAAGAACAAAACAAGTTTTTAGCTTAAAGTCTGCAACCAAACCATCCCCAACTTGACTAAAGCTTGAAATGCAAAAAACTATCTTCGTAAGTTGTTTGACCAAATCCAGTAAAACTTACAATGGAAAGAGCAAAACATTCCGAGAAAAAAGTTCCGACAAACAAAGCCCAAATTTTTGTATATAAAAACACCAAAATATCAAATAATGCACAGCAAACCGAAAAACAAGAAGACAAGTGAAACATCTTGATTGCCCTTATTACAGAATTATCGATTAAAAAAATCAGCCTCATAAAAAAGCCTTACTGTACAACACTTTCAAGGAGCTGTGACCATAGTCTCGAACAGCCCAGGCAAGGAAAGTGGCGACGAGAAAGATTAAGCCGTATACATATCTGGCCATCCATGGATTCGATCCACTATAGAACTGGCCCCACCAAGGTCCGCTCATAAGCTTGTCATAGCTTTCGGTTTTACAATTTGCACTCCCCACCATATTTTTATCTTTTTTTTATTATTGTTTCCCCGTTACATAGAGGTTTATAATCTCAATATAGGATCAAGAAGCTTGTGAAATGAGTCCACAAGCTTCTTTGGCTGCAGAAACGAAAAAGAGAAATATGTTATTCTGGCTTTTAATTCTCATTAGAGGGGGTTGAATATAGTTTAAAACATGTAATCTTTTCCTATTTTGACATTTTTTTTGTTAAATTGGGGGCTATTGTATACACCGGTTTTTTTCCTGTGCATTCTCACTTGGGCTCATTCAAGTAGAATAAGTAAGGAACTTCGGACTTGCTTCGCTGCAGCTTTAAATAAAGAATCTGTAATTTTTCAGTGTTTTAAAAACTGGAAACTAAGCTAAAGGCGCTAAAAAAAGCAGAAAAGCAAGCTTTTAAGCTTTGAACCAAGTTTTTTTTAACTATGAAGCCAATTTTTTAAAACATAGATTTTTTTTAGATTGAAAGGAAGCTGAATTATCCAGCTAAAAACTTATATACTCCCTCCGTCCAATTTTATAAGTCCTATACGAAACCAAGTGCAACTTTGACCGGATTTGAATACCAGTTATATGCCGGTTAAAGTTGCGTGTGGTTTCGTATATGACTTATAAAATGGAACAGATGGAGTATATATTTTTATAAAGTAACCAGAAAAACATAACTTGAAGATGATCAGCCAAATTTAGCGAACAACTGAGCTCAAAATCTGCAACCAACCAACTCCTTTGTTAGAAATAAGAGTGGAAAGAAATTAACAAAATTGGAGCATAGTTATACCTGAGAAGAAGGTGAAGCTGATATGAAATATAAAACAGAAAATAATAATAATCATGACAAAAATTAGGTAGAAGAAAAGCTAGCTAGCAAGCAGATACCTTTCCTTTTTTTGCTTAGTAAGTTTTTATTTGATGCCAATGCCAAAAGATGAAATAAGTGGAGAGTGTATGGTATTTCTTCAACTTTGATCTTTTCAGTCTTTTTTTCACTTTTTGGTTATCAAATGAATATATATATATATATACTCACGCACTATATATATATATATATATATATATATATATCATATATGTAGTACTATGTGTATATAGACTTGGTATAATACTCCTAATAAATAGACTATATAGAGAGATGGTAGTTACTTTGGCGGCAAATATAAGCAAAGTAATAGTGGTCACTTTTTCTGGGGAGATTGAGTAAAAGGTATAATTTATGATGGTTTTAAAAATCGAGTTTTAAAGCGTTAAAAATCTTAATAAATATATTTATTAAAAAAAGATGCCTATGTTTTTTTTTGTTTTTTGGTTGGGAAAACGTTATTAGTGCGCTTTTATCACGTATTTTGCGCTTTTTCAAAACTTGTAGTTTTTTTAATTATTATTTGTCCAAAAAACTACGAAAACGACGTTGATTTAGGGTTAACAGTTTCACGAAAAACATAATTACTAACAAATTCTATCATATGTGATAGTGATACTTAATGGTTCATTTGATGAAGTACGACATTATTTAAAAAATTTAATACTAAAAGATTTAAATTTGTATTTTTTTGCTATTTATAAAATATTTCAAATTTCTTATATAGAAAATCGTTAAATGATGTTTTCAAAATATATATTAAACATGTATATTTTTTTAGATATTTCTAACATGTATATTTCTATACTATAAAAAAAATTACGATGTACGTTTTAAAACTACGCTTTTAACACTTTAAGTGTATCTCTCGTAAAAACGTTTTGATCAACTTAGCGCTTTTTAAAATACCGTAATTTATACAAATAATGTACAAACTGAAAACAGAAACATAAACTGTGTTGGAGATAATTTTATTTGTTAGAAGTTTTACTTCTCGTCTTTTAGATAAAAATGAGTAATTATACTTGTAATACTGTGGTATCTCATCTATTTTAAATTATTTATCAACGAATGTTATCTCAGTATAAGATTTAAATTATTAAACATTCGGTCTCCAAATTAATAATTACTATATATGATCTTACAACTTACTCTCTCATGCATGTTCTATTCAGGATATTAATTAGTATGTAACGTAAAAGTCTAATTTCATAATTTTTTCCCCATGATCAATACTTGTCAGGTTTGGTTAGATTTTGGTTAGATTGTCAATTTTTAACATGTATTCATAATTATTTTTTGATTTTTTTCTAAATCGGCGTTTTATTTTATTTATAAAGTCTTTGTTCACAAAAATATGTAAAATTTGACTTTTTTTGTACTTATTAATAATACCACCTTTTAACTTGTCAAACAAACAATTAAACATAAAAAATTATATAAAATGTCACATTTTATAGATTCTTTAGAAATAAAATAGAAAATTGATTTTGAAAAAAAATTAATGGAACAATAATTATGACTTACGTATGAAAGAACCGATAGCTTGATTAAAACTTGACGATACTAACTTGAGCAAAATTTGAACCCGTTGTCTTGCACTTGTATTGACACCAGATTATCTCAATAATAATCACGCTTAATCATGATGTTCTAGCATGGGCTGTTACTACTCATTTCTAACCTTAAAGTAGTAATAAATTAAAGATGCATGGTCATAATTACAGTTCTTAGCATCTACGGAAAGTCTGTTTGATCATTTCTATGGTCTTTTCCAGATTAAGTTTTATGTCATTTTTGACAAGTTATTTTTTATTTTATTTTATTTTGTAAAAATTGACAAGTTATTTACATGTTAAGGAATTCGAGCAAATGCACCAATTACTTGTAGTGATTGCTTAAACATAAATCCATTTCACAGAGCCAATGTCAACGTCGAAATATATTGATAGTTTATATGAGTCGCAAAGTTCAATTTCTTAAATTATTTTTAAAATTATCCACATGATATTTTTTGTCCATCTCTTTGGTCTTTCCGTGGTACGATTAACAAATTCCATCGTTTAGTTACAACTAACAAGGAGGGCCCGTCCGATGCACCAGGTCGGTCTCACGGTCTGCAATTAGCTGCATACGCGATGCGAGGCAAGATTACTTTAAGGTTGGAAATGAGTAGTAAACAACCCATGCTAATATATCATGATTAAGCGTGACAAGAATAGGCAAGTATTCTATATACTTTGACGGTTTGTACGTATGAGCAAATACTATTTCCTGATATTTTTTTAATTTTTATCTCCATTAATTGTGATTCTTAAATGATCAGTGATTCTATCCATTATGTATAAATAATAGACTTGTAAAGAGAAAGTTATATAAAGTGTATCATTAATAAATGCTAAACAATCTCATGTGTAAAATATAATTTATCCGTTCTTAAATAAATGTCTCATACGAAAATAAGTATAATTTTGACAAACAATTTTTTCATATCTAGAATGCCAAAAAAATTATTTTCAAAAGATAAACACGTAGTTTATGGTTAGAACTATAGGATAGAATTTTCTATTTTTTCATTTCAAAAATTTTGGTATGAAAATTTTGATGGTGAAAGTTGCACGTATTTTCGTATAAGATATTTGTTTAGTGACGGAGGTATGATTAACAAATTTTATGCTGGAGTTGCGGGTCAACCGATGTCTTGATTTCGGTTAATCGATTCTTTTGGTATTTAATTACTGGTAGATACACGACTCGCACATTCGTAAATTTAAGGTTACGTGGGGGGGAAACAATATATTACAAAAACACTCATAAACCGTAAAATAAAAGTAACAGGTTATGATAATAAATTTGGAAAGCAGAATCAGTATCGAGTACTCAATCTTTGAAAGTATGGAAATATGCTTCAAAAAATACAAGTGGTCGTTGAAATATATTCGTTGAGAATAATACTTATTTTCTCAATATCTCAAATGTTCAAATTACAACGAGAGTTCTCCAATTTATGTTGGGTTTTAATTGAGAACAAATCTTATATCCATAATTTGTATCTCATTCCATGTCTTCTAGCTATTTTTGTTCAAATTTTGTATTTTTTTTACTTTTTGTGTATGTTTATAAACGTTTACAACGTATTCTAGACATATTTCATAATATTATGACATATTGTTGAGTTACATTATTTTTTTTGGATTTTATATTTAAGTTACACTTGTTCGTATTTTAATTTCAAAATAAACATATTTGATTTTTTCGAAAGAAAAAATTTATTAAAATGTATTGATACACGTCTAATTGTAATTGTAGCAATTTTTTTAATTTGTTTGAATAACGATTTTGAATTAAAAATCAACAAGACACGAAATAGAATATAAAATATAAAATAGAATATTTGTACTCGTTTTAATTGGTTAGGCATCCTACAAATATTGAACCTTTTTTATGTAAGTGTTACTGGTGACCTACACCTTATTTTTAAAATCTTGAAACTCATGATCAACCAAATTGTACCTTTTTAAAGCAAAAGGCTACAAATTTAATGAAAAAACAGTTGCCAAATTGCATAGATGTGTCCCTTGTGGACAATATCATTTAGTTTGCATAACAAAAAGAATAATAAAATCATTTCCCACTTGCAACTAAAATACATGAGGCGTACTTAAACACAGAATAAGCTCAGTTTTTCCATTATTTCACCACTTTTTTGTTATGACTTTTTTTTATAAAAAAGCCAGCTGATCAACCATACATGTACTTATTGAGCACGTTTTCCCTTCTCCTTTTCGATTTCCGCCTGACCAAACAAAAGTTCGACTTAAAGTTAAACCAAACATGATAAATATTTGTGTTTTTGCTGTATGCATGGATGCTAGCAACTCCAGTTTTGTGGAAAAGCATGCAAAACGGATGAATCCATTTAACAATATTACCGGATGAACCATTTTTGCAAATTTTTCCGTTCGTTTGTACGAATTGCATACAACTTGTCAACAATCCTTCAACAAATGACCAATAGTGAATTTTAACTATTCTGTTGGTTCAATAATAATGAGTTGACAACCTCATTCAAGCTTAGATTTTCTTCTTCTCTTTGTTAATTTTGTTGTCGTTTTATCTAATGCTCTGTACGCCCTCATCTAAACTTAAAGATACGAGATTCGCGGGAACCATTTATTTTTAGTTTATAGCATGAATATACATGTTGCCAAAAATTAATTAAGAAAATTGATACTTCATCCGATTCAAGTTGTTAGTCCATCACGAAAATACGTGGAACTTTGATCGATTAAAAACTAGTTTTTAAATTGTCGAAATGAAATTTTTTAAAATTGAATCACATAGTTTAACAACTAAACTTTATGATTAACTTTTAAAAAAATTCGTTTCGGTATTTTACATGAGTTTTTTACCGGTTAAATTTGTACGTAATTTTGTAGTTAACTAACAATTTGGAACGAATGAAGTATTTAAAATACATTAGAGAATATATTGTCTATAAGAATAATGTAGAATTGTCATGGCAACTGTTGATCATGAAAACTGGCCTTTGCCCCTATATATTAACGTTTTGCTAACAATGGTAAGTGATATATGGCTAACAATGGTAAGTGATATATGGTTTAAAATTATTTTTACATCTTAAATAAAACAAAAATAAAAATTCAAATATAATATTTATGAAATCATAGTTTACACTACCCTAAAGTTAAATATTAATTAAAAATATTTTACAAAAATTAATGATTTTAATATATTTTATTTGACGATTTAACAAAATAAAAACTAAAATATAATATCTATAATATTATTATAAGTCAACCCAAGAGTTTTGAGGCTGCAAAATTTTATCATTTTTTTTTTCCAAAAATACTCATATACCTTTATATTAATTACAATAATATCATATTCTCATAAAAATATAAAAAGTAAAAACTAATAAAATTATTTATCATTTTTTAATAACCTAACATTTTTTTAAATCTTAACTTATGTTTTTTTTATTATCCATATATTTATATTATAAATATATTTATTTTCTATATTTTTATTATACTATGCTCCGTACACGCAATACGTGGACCACGATTACTATTTATATAATATCTTAGCCATGTCTTCCCCAGTTATACTCTTAATATTTTGAAAATGTTGTCGAGGCACACCTTAGCAGTGTTCTGTATTTATAAACACACTAGGGAAGATTTAATTTTTACGAAATACTCTAGAGATTAAGCCAAAATGTAATTTTTACTGATCAGTGACTAATTTCTCATGGCACTGGAAACATTAATCAACTCTTATCTCAAGCCAATCCCATCAAGTTAAGTTCAAAGAAAGACCAAACATGCACGTAAATAGTGTCACAGGTACCAATTAACGAACTTTTCCCACTCATTGCAGTAGACACGATCATAAAAGACTTGAATCCAATACAAGAAAATGACCACAGTTTTAATAAAATTATTTTGCATACCCATGGACCTTGAGCCCGAGGTAAATCAGTGTCGAAATCAAACGAATTACTTGACTTAGGGGCGGATACGGTTCGGTCGGGTTTTAAGGTAAACCAAAACGAAAACCGAATTAGGCTATTTGTAACAGGGTTTCAAGGAAAACCAGAACACTTTTATCAGTTATTAACGGCAATGCCAGAGTATTTAGTATTTACCAACACAACAAGATTTACTTACAACAAATAATTTTACAAATCACCAAAACGGTCTTATAAGAATGAAGATTCTTCAAATCAAACAAGACAAGGGAAAAAAACTAATTAAATAAATTTTGGGGACTATGCAGTTACAACAAACACAACCCACTTGAAACTTACAAAAAGGCTGAACCATAATCTGTTAATCCCACTTAATCTTGAACTCTGTGTCAGGATCATAATCCGTCTTGGAAATATTCTTTTCATCGCAAGGCCAATGAGGAGAGTGAACCCTTCAAGCTACAAAACTTCAGAGGTGGCAAAATCATTTAATTTAATCTACAACAACCCACAACCAAAGAATTTCAATCAAATTACTCGATGGGGGCAAATTGGTCATCTTGCAGTTCATCCAAATGGATTTCCACTACTTTGGGTAGCAGGCGGAAAGAACATTCCTCCTGACTGCTGATTTTGGTTCGTTGATCCAAGTGCAGCAACGTCGCCTCCAACCCCTTGCCTGTAATATTGACATATTAAACAGAAATTATTTTGCATATTCACGACAAATTCCCAGCAGAAGCACACAAACATTACATGCTAAATTGAGAAAATACACACACAAAAAGAACAAAGAAGAAGAAAGAAACAAGAGGAGACCATGCTATTTTGTTCTTTTCTCTTTTAGATATTCGAGCAACTTAAAAGGTGTCATTTCCAGGATCTTATTGTAAGATAAATGTTAAACGATGGAATTAACTATGCATATGAATGTGTCTCACTCTCTCTCAAATGCTTCAGACTCGAGATCCCCTAGAATGATGCTAAGAAATAATCAATTATACTGAAAAGGTAACAATGTCAATATATGCTCTGTTGGAAAATAGGCAACTTTACCAAAAAATATCTTTCAACATATATATACTGAAGTTATTAAGTGAAGAAAAGTAGTCGAAGAAGCATCATGTTATCGATACAATCGAGTAATGTTTATGTTTACTATCTATCATGTTTTACGTCATATAAACTAAAAGTGCATTTGCTTGCTTTCCTATTTTCACTGGTTAAGAAACCGAAATATGCCTCTAACAGATGTTGTAATATGGTGACACATGTTTTAACAGACTGGGTCGTTTAAACTATTTCTAAAACAGTGTCCTAAAGCAGCCTTTAGGACACTGAAAACGAGCACTAAACAGATAACATATGGTACTCGTGTAGAACCAGAGATTAGCAGCAAATTACCCATGATACAAATGTTTCGGCATCTGCTGCCCCATAAATCCACCTGATACATTTTAAGGGACAGGGTTAACAGTTAATACGACCATCCAACTAAAAAATTATGCAAAGAACGGACCTTTTCTTTTATTGCTCGTATTTTTAAAGAAAACAGCAAAGATGCTAGCAATTACTTGGAGCAAAAGATTGAGATGGATAAGATGACTGAGATGGCATCCAAGGTTGCGAGGTTTGCAATGTATTTGTTGGACCCGTCACATTTGGTAAAACACCCTGCAAGGATGCCACCGAAGGGAACTGCAAGACAGAAGAAATAATACACATAATCTACTTTTTAACAAGAAGAGCCCAAACAAACAAAAATGTTGATAACAAAACAATAAAAGTGCAAAAAAAATTCGGGATATAAGAAGGAAAATGACCAACTAAGTTGAGTTTGTACATCTTAGTATCTTACTGAAATGGAACACAAATCTTTGGTCAATTAATGAAGGAAATCACATTCCCTAAATAGTAGTAACCACTTAGAAATTGTGAATATGCTCAAAGATCTTTCATACTGTGGCCTATCCAGAAATTGTGAATAGCAAGTTACATTCATGGCACATATAGTATCTAAACAAATATCTTAGCCTAGTCTTCCCCAGTGCCAGTTATACGCTTAATATTTTGAAAATGTTGCTGTGATACGCCTTATCATTGTTCTGTATCTATGAACATACTACCGAAGAGACCTTTTACGACATACTAAAGTGCTAGAGATTAAGCCAAAATGTAATTTCATACTCATCAGTGACTAAATTCTCATAGCACCAGAAACATTAAACAACTATCTCAAGTCAATCCCATGAAGTAATATTCAAAGAAGGACCAAACATGCACGTAAAGATTGTGGCGCAGGTACCAATTAACGAAATTTCCCCAATCATTGCATTATACACACTCATAAAAGGCTTAAATTCAAATGACCACATAGTTTTATTTGAATTATTTTGCATACCCTTGGAACTTGAGCTGGAGGCATTTCACTGCCGAAATCAAAAGGATTGCTTGACTTGGCAAACTGTGGAAAACTTTGCACGGGCTGAGTAAAATCAAACACAGAATCAGTGTGTAAGAAGGCAGGAAACTGGGCTAATAAAACATGAAGTAGAAGAACTCCACAAATCTTGATCAGATTAAACATACCATCGGAGTATTATATTGCATATTGTAAGCAAATCCATGAGGTGGACCAGGTTGCCAGGCAGGAGTTCGTACTGGATATGAGTAAGTAGGAGCAAACAAATCCTGCACACAAGGAAATATTATTATTTTTAAAAACGTCACTAAATGAAAAATCATGAGCCAAACAGGAGGAACCCATATAACCACCTCTGGTAATGCGTGTCTTCCAGCGTGCTTAATTTCTCCGGAAGAAGATTCTTGTACCCCTGCAGAAGCAAGAGCCTGATTTACTTGTCCAGTTGGCATGTTTGGTGCTCCTTGTCCAACTGTGGCAATCGATGAACTCCAAGGCTGCACAACACAGCAAAGTTTAAAAAGTTTTTTTGGGTGAAGTTCCTGTAAGTGAGCGTTGATGACTTAAAAGCATTATATCATTTATCTAACTAACTTTTAAGCACCTGCTGAACAGCTTGGTAGCCAATGTAACTTGAAATTGAAAAAAGGGAGACAACTCATTTATATTTGTAGTTCTTTGTCGGTACACACAAGCAATAACTACGTTTACGCGTAGACGCGTAAAACTTCAGTTCTGGGTAATATTATACTTAACTCGACAAAAGTACTCCATCTATGTAGCTAAAAACGATATCAAATTATGCATATTCATTCAATCTAAAACTTGGATGCAGCAAAATACATAAATTAATAGAAGCACGCAAGTACAAGATCAAATCGTAAGGTTTATAATTTAAACAGGAAACACAATTACTAATAAGCAAACGAAAAAGCTTTACAATATAATAATTTATTGATTCACAGATGTGTAAAAAAAAAAGGATCTATGCTTACGCCTTACCCTCTTTATTGGACAAAAAGCAAAAAAGCATAAGCCTTTTTATGTTATGGAGCGCTAAAAGCGCGTCTCAAAGCGAAATGTGCAATTCTTTTGTTCTTTGTTAAGGCTTCTGGTAAGACGTAGCAGAAAATTCTACCTTTACAAGTAAATGCGAGAATTTAAGGCACTTTTGGAAAAAGAGATAAAAACATGCTTGGATTTCTCCCCTCGCAAAAACATGAAACACACCTGATTACTTGAAGGACCACCAACTTGTTGCACAAAAGGTTGGGAACTGGACTGAACGCCAGAAGCAGGATATGCAGAAAACTGTTGACGTGCCATGTTAGGCATCTGGCCTCCATTTGCAACCATATTTGCTGGCAATGGTGATACCAAGTGAGTTGCAGATGGAGCATTTCCAGAAGGAAATGAGTTGTTCGCCTGTACAGCCCCAAAATCACCAAATCCAAAAGGTGATACCACTGGGGCACTAGTAGGGGGAAACATTGTCACATTGCTAATGGGTGCAGAAACTGATAACCCAGATAATAAAGAATCTATACTATTGATAGTAGAGGGAGCTGCTTGGGTGGGTTTTTTCTGAAGTGGGGTATCAAAGCATGCCCAATTGTCGGCACTTGATGAAGTTATTGGCTGTACAACTGACTGAACTGTAGCCGCTTGATGGATCTGCGGCACGTTTACTGTAGCTGGGGGATCAGGAGCAGCATCAAAATCGATTAATGATCCTAGAGAATTATTTTTAGGTTCCGCCGGATTTCCGTTTGAGGACGCCAAGCTACCGGAAGATGCGGTTCTCTGCAATTAAGTATTTTAAATGCAAAGTCAATTTCCTGTCTGGAAGGAAGATGCCAAAAAAAGGTCTCATCAGGCTGGTTGTTTAGAATCCAAAAAACGAAACAAAAATGCGAGACTCAATTTTCAGGGCAGGTAAAAAGTTTAAATATATAAACAGCACACAAAAGAAACAATAGAAACAACAAATACAAATACCAAAAAGAAGGAAAACACACGAAGATGAATGCAAAAGATTTACTAATTTAAGCATGCATTCAGAGTGAACCAAATCCTTGAAGTCTCATCCCAACTCGTTAAAGATCAGAACCACAAAACATAGTGCAAAAGTGCAATGTTTAGGATGGGAAAAATGAATGAATACGCACATTTAAACTAAATTTCTACAAATTTAAGCATGTGTTGTAAAGAATCCCAGGTAAAAAACAAAATGTGAAAAGAGAAATGTTCATGATGGGTAAAAAAGTATAAAGATATAAATCAGCTCACACATGAAATAATGTAATAACATAAGCCAGTCCAATTCCAATAAGAAAGTAAAAAAAGAAAACAACTGTGGATGAATACAAAAACTGATAGATAGCAATATAAGAATTGCACAAAATGACCTGTGTGCGTACAAAGCCGTCAGGCCCCCTTCCACTATTAGCTTTAGGAGGTTCAATAATTCTAGGAGGTTCAATTACTCTGAGAGGAGAAACATTGTCCCCTAAAATCTCTCTAACTGGTCTGACCACAGGTGGGCTCGACATGTCAGAATCTTGTTGCCGATCTGGAGATCTTCCCTCAAATTTGGTACTTCCGTCAGAAATTCTACCGTCGTCGGATTTTTTAGAATTTCCAAATCTATCTTCACGTCGCCAATCGTTAACTATCTCAGTTCGAGCAGGACTAATTTTATCGAATCCAGGACTTCGTCTCTCATCATAGTTGTTTTTTCTCTCTCTATCATCACTTCTACCACCAGGACTAGGCCTGTCGCTATAAGGTGGGCTTCGAGACCCACTCTTATTATCTGATGATTCGTCTGGTTCACCCTGTTTAGGATAGAAATGCATTAGATGATAAAACATGGAATCACAACAATGAACTATCTAAGCCCTATAAGGTGGAGGAACTAGATGGTGACATAAGAGGTAATGGCAAAAACTGTCAAAATTTAAGTTTTAACAAAATATCATATATGGACTATGGTCCCTACCCTGATCCAATCCTGTTTACGCCACTGCCTACAATAACCATTATACAATTCCCTAAACACCATATTTTTAGCCTTGTGTAACTCTTAAAATAAGAAAAAGGGGATAGAAAGAGGTCTAATGTTTTTTGTTATTTCTAGTCTCTGTCTTGCTTTCCATTGTTTCTAATTTTAGCAAATAAGTTTAAGATCTTACCATCTTTGCTCTAGGAGGTTTGTCGTAGCTTTTCTCGCCAGTGTATCTTCTATCCACATAAACATGTTTAATGAAATCCCGGAGTTTTTCAACATTTCTGCAACAAAGGTAATAACATCAGAAGATATAGAGAGCAGGAGAAAACCCAACTATACGAGCCAGATTAGAGCATCCACTGCACTTTTCATATATTATTCACTAAAGTTGTCGTAAAAGTACCACTTTTTCAGTTTTAAATAACCTCTTACAACCACATTTCCATACATGATTTTTCTAGGAACCATCTTGTAATTATGAATTTTAGGGAATAAAGGAAACGGCGGTTTGTTTTTTTAATCAAAACATACCAATTCAAAGCCTTGGTAAATGTATTATATAGGGTAGTTGTATAGTGGGTGCTCATCGTTTTCTCTACTCTTTTTAGGTAGATAAATAGAACTAATATCCTTGTAATTTAACTACAGCGACCCTAGCGACCTTGCCCCAATTTGTATATAGGCAACCTCCATATTTCGCGGTGGGTGAGGAATACCACTATGCCAAGAAACCCATTAAGCGTGATGAATAAAAAAAAGTATAAACCTGCTATCAGGAACAGTTTGCCGTTGTGGGTCCCATTCCTTTAAATAAATTTGCTTCGCACGCTGTTAAAAGAAAAGAAAGTCGGGTTTTATGATAAATAAGCATGGTTTCATATAATAATAGATGAATCATAATTTAAGAACATTGTCACAAAAATACTCAGGCATACCGCATTTCCTCCTCCTTGAAGAGCACTGACTTCTTGTGAGGTAAATTTAGCCATAGACACTGACTTTACTCTGTGTGTGAACTCTCGGCTGAAATTAATATTCATCAGGTCTTTAAATCAGCATATCGGAAAATTATTATAAGTATGCTTAGTGCTAACAGACTAGCAAGCTCGGCCTTAAACCGTCATTCTCTTAGACTTCAATTTAAACATATACTGAGTACATAGAAGTCTACATATGGGTTTAAAAAAATATGATTCTAAGTCATCCTCATCTTTAGATATTGTTCCAAAATAAGCTCTCAGTCAATTTAAAAGGGTTAGAAAACTTACTGAATGCCACTACAGGCAGTGCAAATAAATGTCTCGAAATTAGTGCACACGTACTGTGGTCCCTGTTTCCGAAGATAAACACGCAAATTATTTAATGGAAAATATAACAGGCTTCAACACGAATCTCTTGAAGCAAAATCGTTCACTAAGTTATTTACTAAATAAAGTAACAAACACACACCCGTATATGCACACAATTAATACAGTGTGTTGACGGTTTATATATATTTTATGACATGCCCCTCCCAATAAATGAGAATCCACATAAAAGTTAGAAGAAGCCCCCTATAACTACGATAACGCATTATTGTTTAAAGAATCTAAAGAAATTACTCAATCCAAATGAAAGTTATTTTCACTTTGTAGGTTATGTTTACAGTAATATAAGAATAAATGGTCAAACCACTTAGGCATGATGATGCTGTGTCCACCGACGTGAAATGTCGGTTACATATGAAACTTTTTTTGCAGGAAAAATTCTTTATAGATAACTTAATTAGAATTAAGCTCGATCTTACTCTTAAGCATAACCTAATCAGCACTTCCAGTAGTGCCCCTATTAACCTTATGACTAATTATAGCAAAAAGAATTAAATTTAAGAATTATACCAAGCTGTTACAGTTGATACACCGTCGATTATCCGCAAGTTTGAGAAGATTCCGTATAATCCTCTCGTTCTTCTCATCTTCCTTACGGCTCGCCATTTCTTAAAACCCTAAGTTCACATAAACAACACACGCTTCAACCTCAAAATCCAGTAAGATTCTAATCAATTAAGAAACTGGCACTTACAACTCGACATTTCTTAAACTCTTAACACTGGATAAACAATAAAAAAATACTTCAAATTCAGAATCCAATAAAAGTCAATAAAAAGTCTAATTAATTACGAAAAATTCGCTAATGACTCGTCATTTCCTAAACCCATAAATATGTAGAAGCAACAAATGCTTAATCATGGAATCCAATAAAAATCTAATCAATTACGAACAATTCACTACTAACTCGTCATTTCTAAAATTCTAACTCCAAAGAAACGACAAACAGAGTTCATCACCAGAATCAAATCATATAGAATAAAAAACTAATCAATTACGAAGCAAAAACGAACAATTCTTCATATCTTAGATTCGAACTCCGCAGTAACAAAGGATATAATCAATATCGAATCAATTAAGAAGCAAAAACTAACAATTCTACATATCTTAAATTCCAACTCCACAATAACAAAAAAACCAATCAAATCAAATCAATTAAGAAGAAGAAACTAACAATTCATCGTTTCCTAAATTCTTACTCTGAAGTAACAAAAAATCCAACAGAATTCATCAAAATCGAATCAATTACAAAGCAAAAACTACCAATTCGTCGTTTCTTAAATTAACTCCACAGTTACAAAAATCCAATAAAATCAAATAAAATAGAAGCAAAGACTAACTATTCATCAATTCTTAAATTCTGACTCTGAAGTAACAAAAAATCCAATAAAATCCAATCAATTAAAAAGCAAAAACTAACAATTCGTCGTTTCTTAAACCCTTAACAACAATCACTTCATAACCAAAATCCAATAAAATATCAATCAGTTACTAAAAATTCACTAACTGCTCTTAAATTCTAACAATTCTTCGTATCTTAAATTCGAACTCCACAGTAACAAAAAATCCAATCAAATAAGAAGCAAAAACTAACAAATCATCAATTCTTAAATTATAATACCACAATAACAAAATATTCAATAAAATAAAATCAAAATCGAATCAATTACAAAGCAAAAACTACCAATTCCGTCGTGTTTCTTAAACCCTCAACAACAATCACTTCATAACCAAAATCCAATTAAAAAACCAATCAAATAAGAAGCAAAAACTAACAAATCATCAATTCTTAAATTATAACTCCACAATAACAAAATATTTCCGTCGCGTTTCTTAAACCCTTAACAACAATCACTTCATTACCAAAATCCAATCAAATAAGAAGCAAAAACTAACAAATCATCAATTCTTAAATTATAACTCCACAATAACAAAATATCCAATAAAATCAAATCAAATCAAAATTGAATCAATTACAAAGCAAAAACCACCAATTCCGTCGCGTTTCCTTAACAACAATCACTTCATTACCAAAATCCAATCAAATAAGAAGCAAAAACTAACAAATCATCAATTCTTAAATTATAACTCCACAATAACAAAATATCCAATAAAATAAAATAAAATCAAAATCGAATCAATTACAAAGCAAAAACTAACAATTCGTCAGTTCTTAAACCCTAAACAACAAACACTTCATTACCAAAATCCAATAAAATATCAATCAGTTACTAAAAATTCACCAACTACTCTTAAATTCTAACAATTTTTCATATCTTAAATTCAAACTCGACAGTAACAAAAAATCCAATCAAATAAGAAGCAAAAACTAACAAATCATCAATTCTTAAATTATAATACCACAATAACAAAATATCCAATAAAATAAAATCAAAATCGAATCAATTACAAAGCAAAAACTACCAATTCCGTCGCGTTTCTTAAACCCTTAACAACAATCACTTCATTACCAAAATCCAATTAAAAAACCAATCAAATAAGAAGCAAAAACTAACAAATCATCAATTCTTAAATTACAACTCCACAATAACAAAATATCCAATAAAATAAAATAAAATCAAAATCGAATCAATTACAAAGCAAAAACCACCAATTCCGTCGCGTTTCTTAAACCCTTAACAACAATCACGTCATTACCAAAATCCAATCAAATAAGAAGCAAAAACTAACAAATCATCAATTCTTAAATTACAACTCCACAATAACAAAATATCCAATAAAATCAAATCAAAATCAAAATCAAAATCAAAATCGAATCAATTACAAACCCTAAACCACCAATTCGGTCGTTTCTTAAACCCTAAACAACAATCACTTCATAACCAAAATCCAATTGCAAAAACCAATCAGTTACTAATAATTCACTAACAACTCATCAGATCTGTAATTCACAACTCCAATACATACATACATACATATATATATATATATATATATATATATATATATATATATATTTAAATAAATAAAAAATATATAAATAAACTGACCTATATATATATATATAGAGAGAGAGAGAGATGATTTTGTGCCACGTAGAAAAAGAGGGAAGGAGACTAAGACCCTATATCCCTGCCGCTGAGAAATTGAGACTAAATAACTGTATCTATAATCTATCTATATTTTTATGTATCTATTATCTATATCTATATCTATATCTATATATGTGTGTGTATGTATGTATGTTTATGTGCGTGAATTACATTAACTTACTACCCCATCCTTGGAACTGAAATTCTATTTACTATCCCTATTTATGATACTTACATCTTCGGTAGCTGGTTTTGCTAACGACCACCACCGTCTCGGCATCGTCCTTCGTTTTAGTATAAAATATATTTCTATTTCAAATTGAAATTGAAATCAATTTTTTTTTATAGTGTAATACTATTGTTTTACTAAAATTATGACTTTTATTTACCTAAGTTATGATTAATGAATTACTATAATAAAGATATTGAAACAAATATCATATTATCCCTCCGTCCTAAAATATTGGGACTCTATGTATGTACGTGCAACTTTGACGTGCTTAAATTGTTGAAATATAAATTTTTAAAATTTGTTTATATACTAGTTTAACATTTGAACTATGTTATAAACTTTTGAAAAAATCGATTTTGACAATTTAGATATAAGTTATTTGTCGGTCAAAACTACATGTATATATATAGAATCTTAATATTTTAGTACGGCGGAAGTATTATTTAACCATTGTCTATGAGTTACTTTAGCTGGAGTAATATTTACTTTTTTATATATATATATGAACACATATATCAAGCGATGGTGGGTCTAATTTAGTGTTATAAGTTTATTTCTTTTTTTATGCTCATGAGTTTTATATTAAATTTCTTTCCGGAAAATAGCCCTTTTGATAATTTTTTCTTATTTGATTATCATTAAAATTGGAAGTTACGTGTAACTTTACCATTAATACAAAAACCACATGTAAAAGTTTTATCCATTTTATAACAGGTTCATGGCCGACAATTATCGATGCTTACGATTACTGATTTTTACAAGTCTACAATGACATGTAAAAAAACAAACGAAAGAGCCACCCAAAAGGACAATAGCTTGATAGGGGAATATATAGCTTGACGACGAAGCATTTCGTTTTATCCGATGTTCATGGTGAATCATGTCGAGGAGGCGGAATGCGAAGAATTTTTATAGTGTTCTTATAGTTTTATTTATTTAATTTTGGATACTAACGTATTATATTGAAATTCAATGTTAATTGTTCGGCCATTAGATATAAATAGTATGGAAACTCCCCTATGACTTGTTTAGAGATTTAAGGTTGCTACCTCTAAGACATTATCTCTTTAAAAAATATAAAAAATACACATGACACTTAAATCTAACGATATAAAGTAGGTTGTCTCTAAAATGGGAGCTATTTATATAAAAATAATAATGAGTGAATCTCTTTGTAAGATCGCTTAAACACTCAAACTTTGTCGTCGTGCTATGTAATTAATAATTATATTTAATTTGACTTAGTCGTGGTATGTTAATATTGTATTTAATTCGACTTATTATCTATAAATATATAGTCTCTACAAAATCATTTGTATGTCTTACTGTTGAGAAATGGTAACACGTGACAAAACTTGGCGATAACCACGGTTCACGGATAGACGAAACGTTATTCAAACATAACTACATGAGGGCCAGAGTCTTGTAATTTAAAATGTAGGAACCAAGACAGTATTTAGTAGAACTGTGAGACTATTATTGTAGTTGACAAAAGTATATAGTTTGTAACTTTCTATACTGACTGTCTGTCTTTGGTTGTCAATTAGGTGGGTTAAGTAGCCTGGTTTGTCACTTAAAATCTTAAATTAACAATATGGTATATGGGTTAAATACTACAATCCATACTATTATTATTTATTAGAAGAAACAAATTCTTCAATCCATAATAGTTTTTTTAAGGTTCAATTAATCTACGGCAAAACCTCTCTAAAGTGATGCTCCATAAATTAATAAACTTTTTAAAATAATAATTTTTTCCAGTCCCGACTTAGATCAATATAAAAAATCACCAGTTTCGATAGATTAATAAGATAATAATTTTTTTTGAAAATCGTTATATAAATATTGGTTCCGACAAAATCATAAATTAATAATTCTTCAAAATGATAAATATTAATAGGACGACTTAGCGAAGTATGACTCTATAGTCATTTGTTTTTTCTTAAAATTTAAATATACTTGAATATCATTCATAATTTTTCTAATTATATCAAAAAGTTTTGATATAATATTTTCGAACTGCACCAAAAAATAGGTATAGACGCGATAAATGTTTATTTTCGCATAACTAGTTCCAAAGTACGGTATCATCTTCAGGTATATTTTCGGGTTCATCATCTTTATTGTTACCCGACACAGTTTTCATAATTTCTTCTTAATATAGAGCCTCTAATCATTTTCACATTGGTAACTAATAACCCATTGACATCCGTTTTATTACGATAACCGATACCATCAATCATTTTTTCAAATTCATAAATATGTTACTCAATAGTGGTTTCATCTATTAATTGAAACTTTATTAAACGAACGAATTTTGCACTGTTGAAAACAATCGTCCAATAAATAAAATATCGTTAAAATAATAACACTATTAATTTATCGATTAATTAATATATCTCTAAATTGATAAATTTGTATGGTCCTGACATTATTAATTTAAATAAGTTTTACTGTCTATTAGTTACAATCTTAGGATATGCGTGCTTATTGTTAAATAAATACTTTTTAGTTTGATTTCTTCATCTAGTACACATTCGTTGAGTGTAGTCTTATTATTAAACAAAAAAGGGAACTTGAGCTTTATTTCTTGTTTGAGTGGACAACTTTTGGATTATGGTTGGGCAAAGAGATAACTTTCTCAAATTTCATTAAAATACATAAAAAAAATAAAAAAAATTCATGTTTTCGTAATATAAGAGATGTTTTAACTCTTTTTCGCTCGTAGTGAGGGAGGGAACTAGGTAGTGGCCAGGGGGTGCCACCGTCACCACAAAAATTCTAAAAATATTTTTTTTATATAGAAAAATTGGGAGATTTAAGATTTTATATATTAATATTCTCAAATGAACAAATAGTAACTTAGTTAAAATAGTAAACATAAACTTTGTGTATCACAGGATAATTAGTTCAAATATTGTGGCTATTTTTTTTACTCTTCATTTAATTAACACTAGATTATTATTTGACTTCTCCATTAATTAATTGCATTTTTAAGGTACTATTATAAGGTTTTATAAATAAATATTTTTATCTAGTTTGATATTACAACAAATTTTAAACTAATAAATTGGAATTTGTATTCAATTTTTATATATCGTTTGAAATTTTTAGATTAATGGACAACACAACTAAGTTTTAATCTTCAGATTTTTTTGGTTTTTTATACCGTTTATTGTTATTGTACTAACAAAAAAAATCAACTTTTTAAATTTTTAGATCAATGGACAAGTCAGTTAAATTTTAAATTTCAGGTTTTTATGGTTTTTATACTGTTTATTTGTTATTATACTAAAAAAAAAAATTAACAGCCCTTAAAAATTAAATTCTGATTCCGCCATCAATCGTAGCGGTTCCTTACCACGGAGTACTATTTTTTTCCAATAGCATTTACTACGTAAATTTTGGAAGTCACTGTATCACTGACGACGATATAACACTTCAAAAATTCCCAGCGCAAATCGTTTTTGTCATTTTGGTACACTATTTAAATGGTTTTTTTATTTAGAGCTAACGCATGGTTGGGGCCACCTAACAGTATAATAATCAATAAGAGTACATAAGTTGCTCATCACCACATGTGTCAATTGCAAATCTTAATTTTTTCTTATGTCTAATCTTTATTTTTGTCTTTTGCATTTCACTATTTTGGTATTTCCATTGGGATTATTTTCAATTTCCATCAATTATAAACAATCCCATCATAAAAAAATCATCTTCAAATTTATTACAAATATGGACCCATAATAGCGTAATTGTCACCCTTTATCGAAATTTGAGATTTGAATCTCGTCCAAAATCTTATTCTGATAGTTAATTACAGTAATAGGAGACTCGGAAAAGTGATTGGAAACTCGCAAAAGTTATATATACCATAATATTTTAATTATTTAGTTTTGGAATTATTATTTATAACATTAGTTAATTTTCATAATTAACTTTTCAATACCCGTTCAGTGTCAGATTTGTAACTTTACATGTGTATCATCTTATTTTTTTCTGCTTAATTTACTACTATCAATTCAGCTTCCGTCCCTTCTTTTAATCTTTTACTCCATTGGGATGTTGAATAAGTTAAGCAAGCCAAATCGGAATCTTACTCCTTATGGCATGTCCTAGTTTATCATCATAATTTAGTACGAGCACCTTCGGTTGCATCCCGATCCTCCACATTCTGCCGGTGAATATTGCAGCAAGTTCTACTATCTATGGTTGAGCTTTTAACTATTCTCTAAGCGCTTATTCAACCCTGCCAACATCTCATCACTTTAGTCGAGTGTTGTAGCTTGAGTATTTATTCAAAAGTTGTGCTTTCTTGTGAACAATTACAGGGATGCTCTATAGTTTGAAGTTGGCTCACATTCAATATTTGGACCTCAGTACAATATTGATTGAAAGTCCACTAGCTAGCCAGCCCAAGAGCATGCAAAGCCCGGGTGATCAGTGATCTAACATCATGTCCATGAGTACTGAGTGCAGGCAGGGCCAATCCTGGACTATTACTACCTAGTTACTTGCCTAATCGGCTAACCGCCTCCCACACGACTTCTACTTGTTTTAAGTTATGAAAAACGCACTTTAAGTTTATAACCATCGTTCCACTATCTCGAAGCCTAATCGACTTTACGTGACTGTGAATCGTTATCCATGTACTAGACCAATGTTTAAGGCCGTACGTGCTTCTTCACAAATGAGATTCAGGTAATTACAGACTAAATCTTCCACGGAATTACAGACAAGTTTTGATTGTCTAACTTAAACTTTCAAGTTTTTTTTTATAATTATTATACATGTTTGTCAATTTACATGCCAATATTTAAGTTTAGTGCGTCCTCTCAAACTGATTCTCTGGAGATCTAAATAGCTACTCACTAAGAACTAGAAAATGTAAAATATTGAACAATGTTCTTTAATTTGAGGCACATTCCTGAATTTACTACTCCTGAGAATAGTTTAATTTGTTGCTAGCATTAATTAAAGACTATGCATGTGACATGCACGTTCATGACATGACCTTAGTGTCCATTTTTAACTTTTTAAGTATTATCTTTCTACTATTAGTACATCTTTCATAATTAGTGATATCAGTACAACTTAATTAAACGAGTATATTCCAATTATTCAAGGACCCTTTTTTTTTTAAAGATTAATTATTCAAGGACCCTTGTTTGGTGTTGCTCATGCATCGTGCTCAATTATTAAGTATCTGTGTCCCTATTTTCGCTATGATTTGAAGGTTTTTCAACCACTTCTGACCTTATTTATAATAGATTATTTACTATTAGTAATTAACAATATTTTGGCAACTTTCCACTGGTCATGCCTCATGAGTTTGCTAATAATGTTTTTATCTTAAATTTTGAATATTGTTAAATCTTTTAATTTGATGGTCTTCAAATTATGTTTATGATATTTTTTTTATAATTAATAACTCTCTTTTTGGAGTTAATGGGTTTTGCAAACGCCACTGATTTATAACAAGCTATTAGTTAACACCATGATTAAGGTTTTGTCTCAGTGAAATAAAATAATAAATGCACCAAATTTCTTATATTGTATATAACTTGTAAGGCTAATATTATTCGTGCTAACAATTTTTGCTATTCATTGTGATAAATTCTCCATATTGCCCGTCTTGCTATATATTAACCAGTAAACCTTATCAAATGTATTAATTAACACACGTGGAAATCGGTAGCCGCCCGGTATCAAGAAATGTCTAATGTACGAATTTTGTTTGTTAGTTGATAAATACAAATCAAAATAAAAATAAAATTAAATTGCAACTAAAGAGTTTTCGAACTCATGATTTTCTATCTAAAATAACAAACTCCTCTACGATTTGAGCTATTACAACACATTGTAAATAAATTAATGTTATAATATTTTTATTTTAACTACCAATTATATTAAAAATATAGTCAATTATTACTCATAAATTTTTTTACTAACCAATTGATCAAGATACAAGTCTTATTCGAAAGCCTGGCCGCCTCTCGTGGAAATACATACATACTCCAACATGAACATTTGCCTTGCTTTGCTTTATTAGCACTTCATATAAACCACTCACATGATTTTTGAAAAAAATCCCCACATGTCCTATACAACTCATACTTATTCACATGAAGTTCTTTTCGTCCTTTGATTTATAGCAGATACATATATTGCACGTATCTTGATTGAACGCCTGATATATATTACCAAAATGGCTGAACCAGTATATGGTTTTTTCTTCATATTATTACGGGGCTAAATTAATATATACACGTAATGATTTTATTTTATTTTAAATCCAAAACACTCCACATTCGAGTAGGGTTAGTTAGGCTGACAACTACATGTATATAACCATCAAATAGTATACGTACCTAATTAGAGAGCGAGATAAGGTATCGTAATGAAGAGTTACAATACATGTATGATACTAAAAGTGTAAGTGTTAAGGATGGGAGGGGGAAGTACGTTTTATATCTCTATATATACCTAGTTTATAATCTTGATCATATGCAATTATGGATATTATCCGTAATGAGATTAGAAAATTACTAGATTAGAAAATCACTATCTGAAACACAATTTATTTAAATTATCACTTGTCACTTGTGTCAATCTATTCAACCACCACACTGTTAGAAACTTTATCTTACGCATACACCATCTTTGTTTAGTTATTTTTCACATGACACAATCTATATTCAAGGTTTTTCACTTATAAATTCCCTCCAATATTAATGCCTCCTAGAAAATAGGGTCTTGACTCTTCCTTCAAATTAGCTTCTAGGGTTCTGTCAAAACTTTGTTTCTCCCAACGAAAATTTGACCTTTTGCTCGTCATTTCACACTAGTGTTATTTAGAGTAGGGTTTCCCAAACCAGAACACAGGTAAATACTAAATAGTGACATTTCTTAGAGTATTTGAGACCTATTTTTGTGTCTGTGTATATAAATAGCCTTTACATAGTGAAGACAACTAGAGTGGTTGAAATGGGAAGGCTAAGTTTAGGGAGAGTGTTGGATTGCCTTTATCTTTCTACTGGTTCAAAAGCTTGCTTTTGCCTCAATTCTTTTGAAAATAAAGATGAGTTTGTGGGAAAGGCACTTGTTGGCAGTGATTACATTCAGTTGAAAGATGATATTCATGAAGGACCAAAAACACTGGCTTTTCAATTGAAACCCAAGGTAAATTTCACTTTTACTTGGTAGTCTTCTGTTTCCAAAAAGCTTGTTCCGAAGTAAAACAATCTTGATTGAAAACTCAATAAAAGCTCGGTTTAAAGCTTAAAAAAAGCTTTTAAAGCTCGTTTTTTCTGATTTTTAGGCCGCTGAAAGTTTACGTTTATACGCTTCTAGTGTGATTCTTGCAAAAACGCTTTAACTAAGATTTTGCTACGAGTTTGATGGGGGAGGTTTCATGAAGCTCAGCCTAGTTTTCATTTTTGCTAGAAAATTAAGAATCTTAAAACTTCATTTCTTGTATGTTACATTTCTGTGCAGTAGGATTATTTTCACCAGATCAGCCTGGCTAAGGCCTTTGCAAAACCTTACATAAAGGTAAAGATTTAGGCTGGATTCATTCTGTCTTAGAAAAAAAAAGTACAGATTTAAACTCTTTTACCGTCCTTCAAACCGATCTAGCATATTTTGAACTCCTTTTTAGTAACTACAGTATAGCAACTTTATAGAATCTGAGTATGTGATTGTGTCTCCACAATTCAAATCACTTGTGTTTATTGCACTGCACCACTAGAGATTTTGGACATCATTTTACAAAAAAAGATCATTTTACAAAAAAGACAATATTTCTTGGTACTTTCTGAAACTTTTGCGCTTTCAAAAGGGTTCTCGAATGCACCAAATGCATGTCAACTCATCTATCGTGCTTCGAATGTTAGCATTTAAGAACATATTCAGAATCATAACAACATGATCACAAGTTTGCCTTTCTTTTTCTCTGGTGTTTCGAGTGATGTTCTTAATCGGTACCCCATTTAGCTTATCGCTTTTGGGTTTCAGCATAAAGATTAATTATTGAAATTTATAGGATTTGATTAGATATTGAAATGATCATATGATGAAATGGTGCAGATGGTGGTTTTGAGAGTATCCATGCATTGCAATGGTTGTGCAAGACAAATTCAGAAACATATTTCCAAGATTGAAGGTATTATGTTCAGAAAACAATACTCCTTTTTTATATCATGAACAAACCTCTTTTACTTACTTTTTTATTCGGCAAAGAGTAGTCACTTGGGATGACAATCTTATCCATTAGTTAGACAGTCACTAAGTCTATTCAATTTCCTACACATGTCAAACATAGTAAATCCATATTTGTGGGGAAGTATCCACTTGATCCGTACTTAGAACAGTGAGCATATATAACTTACTCAAATTTACCTTAAGCATAATATATAATAGTCAAACTAAACAACAAAGAATAATATGCACATACAGTAATTTATTGTTCAAATGGATTTATTTACACTGGACATGTGCCCAGACATGTGCTCCCATTAGCAAGGCAAAACAATTAAACAAAACAACCCCTTTTAATTCACTGGGGTTTGCAAATTTATTAAGAGCTTGAACTAATCCTATAGAAATTGGTTAAGACAGGTTGAGGAGTCCAATCAGATTAGATGTCTCATGGACTCTTTTAACTTTAATAATGCACAAAAAACAGGCAACCATATCATCAGCTTTTACTTGTCAAGTACAAGTGGTTAGAAGTTTGTTCTCATCCATAGCTGATCTGGCACCAGCCACTAAACGCCATGTCAGCGGCTCACGACGAGGGTGGTATCTGAAAATCAGCAATGTTTAATAATAATCGTGTGATCCTTTAACACGCTTAGTGTATACCTTTGTTGTCTCTCTTTCGTTTGTATAGACGTAACACCAACGAGATCAGCATTGATTAGTTTGAATGTACTGCTATCACAATAACATATTGTTTAAGGCATGGTTTAAATTATGCTGGATTGAGTTGTTTTTGTGTCTGCGAGTGGCGTAACAGGAGTGACCTCATACGAAGTAGACTTGGAAACGAAGATGGTGGTAGTTACGGGAGATATTCTTCCCTCTGAAGTGTTACAAAGTATTGCGAAAGTGAAAACTGCTGAGCTTTGGACTGATCCTTCCTGATTCAATTCTTTCTTGCTTACCAAGACTATATTTGAATCGTCGTGGTACTCTCTAATTTTTCTTTTCGATGATGTACTGTATTTATCTACCGAATTAGTCACATTTCAGTTCATTAAACAGTGTACTCTAGCTTAGTATTCCAATTTTCCAGAATGTACTGTAAATTTTAATCTGCTATGTAAAATATTTATCTGTCTGAAGTGGTCACATTTCACAATAAGAGAGTACTTATATAAGTATATCATCCCAGTGTTTTGAAGGTTGATCATGTTAAATTTCCCAAAATGTATTATAAAGTTTATTTTACAATTTACAATATACTTATATACATCTATTATGAAGCGGTCAGATTTCACAACGAGAAGATAAGTGTATCATCTCAGTACTGCACTTTAGTTTCGAAACAAGTTTAGTTTCACGATATATACTTGTAACATCTCGGTGTACAATGGTGGCCTAATTAGTGGACTACACCCTATGATCATGGTGCGGGACTTGCTCTATGATCTTACTCCCTCTCTCTATATCTCTATAAGAAAGTACGTAGTTTAAATGTTAAATTATGCAATTTTATCTCAAAAACTAACAAAACCCTCAAATAAAAAGCATATTCATTACTAAGATTTGTCGGTGCAATTAATATTTTAATAAACTTTCTTTTTTTGATAAATAAAATATATATAAACCTATATTATTAATTTTTTTTATGTATAATTTATTTGAAATCTGATCACATACTATATGAACTACTTAATATGTATTCCACTTTAAAATTAGAACTCACGTTTGGGACATACTCGTCGGTCACGTTCCCGAAAACATGAAACGATAAAAAATTGTAAATAAGATTCCCAAATTTATATGTTAAAAGTTTAAAAACGGAAAACTAGTACCCGAAAACATGAAACGATAAAAAATTGTAAATAAGATTCTCAAATTTAGATGTTAAAAGTTTAAAAACGGAAAACTAGTAGAGAAAAATGAGAAACGAAAAACATGGTTTCTAATATACAAACTATGTTTTACTATAAAATTGAAACGAGTTTTATTTATTTAATTAAATAAGTATTAGAAATACTAATTTGACAACCCATCACTCTCACTCGGTCTTTTCCGGTGAGCTACAACGGTGCATGACACGTTTCACACATCGTCTTCTCATTAATCGTTCATTAATCTCTCTATACAAAAACAAACCCATCACTTATAATAACATCAACCGTACGTCGTTGTGAACTTGTGATCACTTCGATCGGTGAAATAGACGCCGGTGTACAAATCAACCAAATTTGAAAGCAAGATGCATTAAATTAAACTTTTATAAGTTGAGCGTACAAACAGTATTTTCCGGTAAGCTACAACGGTGCATGACATGTTTCACACATCGTCTTCTTATTAATCGATCATTAATCTCTCTCTACAGAAACAAAACCATCACTTATAATAACATCAACCGTACGTCGTTGTGAACTTGTGATCACTTCGATCAGTGAAATAGACGTCGATGTACAGATCAATCAATTTTGTAAGCAAGATGCATTAAATTAAACTGTTAGAAGTTGAGTGTACAAATGACTTTTTTATAAACTTAGTGTGCAAAAAGTAAAAATTTTCAATGTAAATATGTACTCCATCCGTTTTTAATTAATTGTCCATTACGAAAATAGAGATGT
Organism: Primula veris; assembly: GCA_963682055.1. Taxonomy (NCBI): domain Eukaryota; kingdom Viridiplantae; phylum Streptophyta; class Magnoliopsida; order Ericales; family Primulaceae; genus Primula; species Primula veris. The sequence continues at coordinate 4,140,676 of OY821744.1, read as the reverse complement.
AATTTTAACCGGCTAATAATTTGTATTAAAATTATCGGAATGAAATTTTTTAAAATTTAATCGTATAACTCAAAAATTAAATTATACTCCTTAGTTAATTTTAATTTTTTTTTATTTCATAATTTTGATATTAAAATTATATGGGCATCACTCTCACTTGGTCTACTCCGGTGAGCTACAACGATGCATATCGTGACACGTGTCACACATCGTCTTCTTAATCTTAATATTAATCGACCCTCTTCTTCTTCTTCATCTCTCTCTCTCTACAGAAACAAACCCACCACAAATATCAGTAGCTTTCTCTCTCTAAGATATTACACGTCATCGATGACGTCATCGAATAACGAGGATGAGTTTGTGAAGGGATTTGTTCATCAAAACGGCGTCGCTGTGATCACTCTCGATCGTCCCAAAGCCCTTAACGCCATGAATTTAGGTATTACTATTACTTTATTTATTACTACTCTCTTTTACTCTTTATTCAAATTATATCCCTTCTAAACTAACATAATTTGTACGAGTTGATGATATAAGCAGGGCGGATCCAGAATTTTAGATTTGGGGCACAAATTTTTATAATAATAACGGTGACTAGTGCCGGAAAATTTATAAGTTCACGTGAAGCTAGAATCATGTGTTCTAATATTTGAATAAGTAAATTCGGGTAGATTGTTTAAAATCAATATATATATATATATATATACATATAATATTTGTATGTAAATTAGAAGAATCGATTTGGTTTGATTTAAATTGAAAACAAAACTAATGTACTTCGTTTACATAGCTGGTTTCCCAAAAAAACAAACCAATTAATAATTCATTCGACCTTTGTTGTTCGGTTTGTCCAGTTTGGTCGATTTGCTTACAAACAAAACATACAGAATGAACATTGAATGTTATAAGAGTACAATAAAAACCATCACGATATAATAGAAAGTAAAAAAACAAAACAAACTATAAAATCTTATAAAAATCTAGAATAAACAGATTAATTTGTTTAGGAAAAACCTTCAATGCATTCAAGCCATCTTATCAAATGAATAAACGTTAATTATAAGCAGTTTAGTTCACGATTCAAGTACATTTAAGTTATATCTCAGTTATAAGTATGTTCTACGGTACATTATCACATTCACTTTCAATAAACAAATTAATTTGTTCTGAAAAAATCTTCAATGCCTTTGAGACTAGATGAATTTATTCCCTTGCTTTTTGTTTATGATACTAGTATTGTTGTAAACTTGTACAAAAATTCTTGATTAGAATACGAGTATTGTTGTCATCTTGTAGAAAATAAAGTCATCTTACCAAATGAATAAAAGTTAATTATAAGTATAATATATGTACCAAAAAAGAGAGATATTATGCATTAATATAAATTTCAAGGGCATTTTCGTAATTATATTTGGTGAAAATTTTGGGGGGACATAGAACCCCCATGCCCCTACCTACATCCGCCCCTGGATATAAGAATATACTTTTTGACATAGACTCTCGCAAAGACTTAATATTACGAGTGATGATAGTCTCTCGCAGAGACTTAATGCAGATCGTTGATTTACCCTCATATACATGATCTGATAGTCTATATTGAGTCTATGTTAAAAAGTATCTCCTTATATCAACGCTCAATTTATACTCCTTACTAGTCCTTCCCGGTTTAATACTAGTTTTGGTACATGGTACTTATTATTTTACTTCTAAATAACACCATGGATTTAGGTTGTTAGAGTTTCTAATTATCACACATCGACCACCGACTGAACCAGGATTGTGAAATGGGGGGCGGATTTTCTATCTACAAAATATTATACCTTGTATGAAATTATTTTACGGAAGGGGGCTTCCCGGTTTAATACTAGTTTTGGTACATGGTACTTATTATTTTACTTCTAAATAACACCATGGATTTAGGTTGTTAGAGTTTCTAATTATCACACATCGACCACCGACTGAACCAGGATTGTGAAATGGGGGGCGGATTTTCTATCTACAAAATATTATACCTTGTATGAAATTATTTTACGGAAGGGGGCACAAACACTAAAATTTAAAGGGTGTGTTTGGAACCCGGAAACGTGACGGGAAAAGAAAAGAAAGGAAAAGAAATGAAAATTAACATGAAATCATTTTCCACTCACGTGTTTGTAAGATTGGGAAAATAAAAGAAAATGAAAATAGAAAAAAAGGAGAGAGAGGTAGTTAGTCCCACTTTTTCTATTTGTTTTCATTTTCCTCGACTTTTTGAAAGAAAATGGGTTCTCGTTTTACACAAAATTTTCCCATATTTTTTTTCATTTTATTTTTCATTGGTTTTCTTATGTAACCAAACACAAAAAATTGTTTTCTTAGGAAATCATTTTCCTTTTCCCATCTATTTTACATGTTCCAAACAGACCCTATATGAAGTTAGTTATTTTACGGAAGTGGGCAGAAATACTAAAATTTAAAGGTTTTGATCAAAATACATAGGAAAAATCTATTTTTTTCAAAATGGGGGGCTGCAGCCTCTGACTGTCACTACCTAGTTCGTTCCCTGACACCGACTATATATTGATTAAGGCGAAGCCAAATTCAATCAAGGCAAGGGGGCTTAATTTTCCTGACGCTGAGTCATCCTATTTAAATTTATAATGAAACAGGGAATTTTTTTGGAGATGATATGGACTCCAAGAGATTAGGTAGGGGTCGCATTTTGTCCCGCTTGGTGGACGAAATCTTCTCTACTTTTCTAATTCTTTCTCCCACACACCTTTGCTCTCATTCACCGAAGATGAAAGAATAAATTTCCAAGCAGGCAGAGAGCTTGTCTGCTTGTGGTTTATACAATAGTTTTGGAATAGTGCAATTTTGCAATGTGAAATTGGATTAGGGGCTGCGTGTAGATATTATATAATAATATGAATTAGGGGCTCTATAGTTAATTAAAAAAGACATACTAGTGAAAATCATATTAGTGTTATCCCATCTTTCAATCTCCTAGGAATATATACGTAAAAATAAAACACCCAGACTATGATATGGTTACAATAAGTCAGGTTCATTTTATGTGGGCGTACATAAATTAACATTGATGAGGAAGTAATGCGACTCAAAGAACTTTTCTTTGAATTAGTAGAGGGACCATTTCATAGTTAATAACATAATAGCAGGGTTACTCATAAGAATTTTCAAATTACCCAATACCCCTTTTAGCTCTTCAATCGCAACTGCAAGTGCTGTATTTTCAACAATTAAAAAGTTTGATATCAAGTTACAAACTCGATCGACTATAATCGGATAATTTAGTAAATCACACTTATTAGCACAGTTCTCAAACCTAGATGTAAGTTTTATTTCCAAATGGAAACTACACTTGGAAACTTTTGTACAAATTCTGCTGTTTAGTTGAACTATGCCTTGGCGATATTTGTGTCCGGTTCCAACTCAGGGTAATGCGATGGAATTTCGGTCTGGCACATCTAGTGTATAGAAACACTTCTGAGTATGTATATATAAAAAAAGTTTTCTTTTTTCCTTTGAGCATAAAGTTGAGAAGAATAGATTTATAATAATTTGGCACTGATGCATCATTAGTCTTCCGAGCTCATACTTTTGATTTGACGGTTAAGGGTCTGACTTGTTTCTTATATTGGTTGGTTACTACTTTTTTTTCTAATGCATTGAAGGTATTATGCAGATATGGATATTAAATACAAAAGTTTTCTTGATCAATGGGAAGTAGACCCAAAAGTGAAGTGTGTTATGGTCGAAAGCAGCTCATCACGTGCCTTTTGTGCAGGTACTGGAAATGCTATATTTTTAATCTTTTAATACTTGCTTTCATTTGTTTCATTTGAAATTAGTCTTACATATAATTTGCTCTTGTTTTTACTGTCCTTTCTTTTCCCCTCCTTATATTTACTTGTTTTCTTTTATGATCATGTTTTTAGGAATGGATATTAAAGGTGTTGTTGCTGAAATTAAAAAGGACAAAACTACACCTCTTGTGGCGAAGGTATTTCTAATTTAGCATAAACACAAACGCCTAAAAAAATGATTGAAGTCACAGCATTACTCTTATCTTAGAAAGCAGTTGATACACTGTTTCTTTACCAGAATGTAAATATGTAGTAGCTTATTTATCAATTGATAGGCAGGGTTATATCGGAGAAGTTTCAGTTTGAGAATTCTGTCATGGTCACAACTAATTAAATTTTAACAAATTTAATCTAAGAGTTATTGAGGAAATTGAAGGTTGTGTTGGAGGACCACAGATTATCATAACTTACCCAAATAAAAGAAAACAAGATGACAATCGACATATACAGTAGATGATAGTTTGTAGTGAAATAGGAGAGGATTGCTGCTGCTACAGTTCCATGTAATGAAATAGGAAGTTAGATAGAACTGTCATAGTTTGAATGCTCCTTTCTACTCTACTATGCATATTAGTCCATTAGATTTCCACGATAAAAAGTCCATACCATTCCACTTCCACTCATCCCAAGTTTGAAAACCTTAAGATGAATGTGAAATGCCGGAATTTACACAACAATGCCCTCTGTCGTTCTTTTTTATATGATTTCCGTTTCTCGTGCCATGGTTCAGGTTATTTGGTTCTTTCTCTCAGTTATATGGATTTTGATAAGTCGAAAGAAGTCTACAATGTCCACAATGACTTGCCCTATCTCATCCATTAAATTCTTTATAATTCTGCACTTTTCTATAATCTGCCCTTTTATGGTGCATGACTCATGTCAATGTGTATTTGTTGTGAATTTATAAGTTTTTTAATTTGCCCGGTTTTCCTGACAGGTTTTCGGTGCAGAATACTCTCTGATCTGTAAAATCTCCAATTACAAAAAACCGTACATAAGCTTCATGGATGGTATTACAATGGGATTTGGGATTGGTTTGTCTGGCCATGGTCGCTACCGTCTTATCACAGAGGTCTGAATCCCAATATCAGCAGATGCAGCCATTTCTTTTGTGAACAAAACATTAAAACATGAAGTGGAGGTTGAAAAGTAACTTTTTTAACCCTGTTTAATTTACTTACAGAGGACTCTTCTTGCTATGCCAGAAAACGGTATCGGCTTGTTCCCAGATGTTGGATTTGCATATATAGCTGCACATTCTCCTGGGGAAGGATCAGTTGGTAGGTTTTTTTTATTGGTTTAAGAAACAAATCCCCTTTATTCTTATCTAGATTTGGGCATCAAGAATTATGAAAAAGGCTATGCTGATGGGTAACATTTCGGGAGGGAAGAAGGTAAAAGGAATTATCTTCTTCCTGTCACAATTAAATACTCCACTATTACAGCAAGCTATTTTTGTTGGAAATATATTTATCGTTTGCTTTGATAAAGTTTGCCTTTTTTAATGTATGGATTTGCATGATACATATTCTGATTATATCTGCGTTGAAAATTTGGTTTCTGCAGGTGCGTACCTCGGAATGACTGGAAAAAGGATCTCTACACCTGCTGATGCATTATATGTAGGCATTGGGACCCACTACATACCCTCTGGGAATTTAGGTTCCTTGAAGGAGGCGCTCTTATCTACCAACTTGTACAGTTCTATCCTCATTTTAAGTTTATAATGATCGTTTCTATTGAATAGTCTGGACTCTGGAGTGAACTGGAAATTTATTGTTTTTTTTTTAATCACTAACTAAACTGTTTGCTAAATTTTCTTAATGACTTAACAAAATTCCATGTATGCATGATATTGTTTCAAGGCATTTTTTTAAGATCATAATTTGTCTAGGAGTGTTTTAAAGTTAGTCTGTTTACCTCTTAGATATTATCATCAGGTATTTAAATCATGTGGCCTTAGTCATGTTTTCATTCTGATGATTTTGCCCCCAATCCCCATGCAATTGCATTATATAACTACTATATTTATTATATACCTCCTGTGTATTTTGAGACATTATCACTTCCTTTTACTAGCATATGCAATTATCACTTGGTAATTCTGCTTTTTTTTTTTTGTGCGATCACTTTGTTTTTGGTTGTGGATACCTTTAATTTTTCCTGTCAATTTAATTGGTTTCTTTTCTCGTTTCCTATTTCATTTTCTAATAACTGCATTTCAATCATTCGCAGTTCTGAGGATCCTCACAAAGATGTTGGATCAATTTTGGCTCAATACAACAGCAACCCAGAATCTCAACCCCAATTGAAACAGTATTTGTCTCAGATTATGTCTTCCTTTGGTGGAAATAAAGCTGCTAAAGAAATTGTAGAAGAACTAAAAATGCATCAGCTCAGTGCTGATGCAACTGGTATGCTTCTCAATTAGTTTCCAACTGATCTAGAAGTTTTTTCAGACTATGTGGGATGAGATCAAAAAATTATATAGAAGAATATTGCTAGAGTAATAGATCAATTATAGTTGGATTGGTTATTCAATCATTGTCCACCGAATTAGTGCTTGGTAAAGTTACGCAACATATATTACATAATAATCCCCATATGTAGTCGGCAATTTCTTTCACTTATGCTAATGTTGATTTATTTTTGTTCATGTGACCAGTGTCAGAATGGGCAAAGGATGCCCTTGCAGGGATTGAGAAAGGTGCTCCGTTCTCTCTGTGTCTAACTCAAAGTCATTTCTCTAGAGTTGCATCTTCTTGTGGCAAAAAAGACGATGACTTATCCAGTGTAAGTTGATAGCTAATTAAAGTTTTTATATATGGGTTCACATATATATATATTTATATTTATATATAGTATGTATATATCATTTTTGAGAGACAGCGATTAATATTTGTCTGTCTTATAATGTGGTTCTACCTAGTTGACCGGCGTAATGAAAACTGAGTATCGCATTGCTGTGAGGTCTTCACTTCGAAATGATTTTTCTGAAGGTGTTCGTGCAGTGTTAGTGGATAAGGACCAGGTTAGCTCCTCTTCTTTTGTCTCTTTTGTTTAAGCCGAGAATAGTGAGCATGCGTCCTACATAATGCCAATATATAACCATTTTCATATGATACATAGCGAACTGAAATTGAATTCAATAAAAAATCCTTATGTGGTTAGTTAGAATGCCACCTTTTTAACCCACCGTATAGCTCTTTTATATATGCATTATGGTCGGGTAATCTAACCAATCCGCATAACTATTTTCGACCTTAATTGTTTTGCTCCACGAATCAAATATTAATGACTATTCTGCTGGTTAACGACCACATTAGCCCTAAATTAACTAAACTGGCCATAATTAACCCTAAACTTACCTCCTAGCCTCGCTCTTTTTCATGTGTTTGTGCATCGCCGTGTTCAAGAATATATTAAAACAGACTTGTGACGTTATGAGAAAGCACAATATTATAAGGCGTTGATTGGGTTTTTTGAGAGATACAGTGTGTTACAGGATAAGATGTGAGTTGCAAGGAAGGATCAGAGGTGTAGTTTTCTTCTTAACTTTTGGGGCAAACTGTCAAGTGACATATTTTTCCAGAAAAGAAGGGGGCGGTTTTGCATTAACGATGCCATCGTATAGACGTATACAGTTTCTCCTATAATGTAATTTGTCTCCGCCAAACAAAAACCAATGCTTTGTATGATGTTTAAAAATTCATCATCACGCAGTTTCATGGATACTCATTACCATTTTCCATGTGGGCTTTTTCATTCTTACTAACAGATAACATTACTCCATTCCCTCGCATCAAACAGGTTATAACAATTTTTCACTTACTAACTCTTTTTTTCTTTTGACGTTTTTGCAGAATCCAAAATGGAACCCGCCAAGTATAGAGGAAGTTAATCAAATAGAGGTGGGAGAGCTCTTCAAGCCACTTGCCTCAGATATCGAGGAGCTGAAAGTATGAGCAAATTGAAATATTGTTAGAAGTCCTAATCTAAATAAATACGCTGTGGCTTTGCTCTTACACACGTTATAAAAATGTATAGAAATAATAAAATCTTCCGGCTTTGTAGTTTTAAGTTATAAAAATAAATAAATCTGATTGATTGAAATTTTGTATCAGTATGAGTTTTATTTTATGTCACAGCAAAATTCCGGCACGCTAAACGCCTAGAGTCAACACAACTTATCTCTCGTGACTCGTGTCTACTACAGTGATTAGAGTAATAGTCAACGAATTTGCAATCATGTCCTGCAATTTTATCTGTTCAACAAGAATGACCATTAGTTTACCTGTTTTACAGTATTCGTGCCTCATTTTTAGACCCCCTCTTCATGAAATACTAATGCAAATGTATGCTCCCTCTGTTCGATTATCTAGTGGCTCTATGAGAAGTTACCTGTTCAGGGGAACATTAATTTGTTTCATATCCAAAGTTGTTCTTTTGTTGAATTCAGTTTCAATTCTTTACTCAAACCTGAGAGAACCAAAAATTAGATAACAGTCGGTTCTTTTTCGTGCCTCGTTTACGAGAAAATAATAATTTTGTGCATTGCTAAAGTTTCGTGAAAATAGTTTTGGTTTCAATATTCTTGTTTGCAATTGTACAATCTTTGGATAAATGACTATATTTACGCTTAACTATTATTTATAATCTGAGTGCTTGTTTGGTGGCATGCTTTAAGCAAAATAGCTAATCTTTCTGTAGAGTGAAACAATTTACAAAAATTTCCTAATTATAGATGTTAAGATGTGATAGTGGTAAAATAAAGATCATATAGATAAGTACAACTTAGCAAAAAGTCGATCTTAAGTTCAACTTCTACATCTGAGTTTAGCTTTAAGTCTATGTTCGATAAACAAGAACAGATGACCTTTTTGGCCAGAAATGGAAAATTCACACCCCTGCCATACCAAAAGTGTGTTAACGGATAAAGATCCAGAAACTGAAAATCCGATTTTTACCATGAGCTTTAGCAATAAATTTCCGAATATGTCTTAGCTACGTGGTAAGAATATTGTAATCTTCGGTCCTCTGCGACTGTATGTAAGTAACCCATTTCCCCAGGTTCAGTTTCTCGAATTATTTATGTGTTTTGACGTCTAAATCCTTAATTAAGTACTAACTTTGGGTGATGGAAGCAAATATTTCAAATGAATGTTATATTCAGCTGTATTTAAATGTTGTTAGAATATAGTCAGTCGATGCAGTTAGCAATCATGTCTCACAATCTGGTCCATAACAATAAGGGCCACAAGTTTATGTGCATACATTTCAAATCAATAGCGTGTTTTTCTTTTATCCTTAGTATATGAGTGTCAATTTTGGACTCGATTCAGTTTAATGCACCGCATAAAGACTTCCATCAAAAAAGGCTACAATGAATAAGTACCACCCCTATTTCTCCTTTTCTATTGTCCATTACCAAATAGGCATATACCAACCATTTCTAAAAACTTTTCCTGGTTTTATACTGTTGGTACATACCAAATTATATGATTTTAACGATTTAGGTACATATATTTTAATTTTTCTAATTTGGGTATTATAGTATAAGAACTTTTCAATTTAGATATCATCGTCTAAATTAATCACGGAATTATGTCACGTGAAAGCACGTGCTTGACAAAAGTTAACATGATGGTAATTTTATCATTTTACACCAAAATATATCATCATAGAAAAACGTTTTTTCCCAATTTCACATAACAAAAATAAGCACATAGTCCAAATTTGGGGAAAAACGTTGTTCTAACATGATATATTTTTCTGCAGAATGACAAAATTACCATTTCACGTTTAAGTTTATCAAGTACGTGATGTCATGTGACATGATTTCGTGATTAATTTATATAGTGGTACCTAAATTGGACAATTTCTTATAGCGTTGTTTCCAAATTGAGAAAGTTGAGAGATGGGGTATTCAAATCGTTAACAACAACATAATTTGTTCTCCTAAACATATTTTTTTCCCTTTTCTTTGTGCTAATTTTGGTTCAGGAATCAACATTTTTTATAGTCACTTCCAATAATACTTTTAACTTCCGATTTACCGACCTAAACATACTCGTTGCCTTCAAAAAGGTGACTGAGTTTGATCCCAATGACGTCCTTGCTAAAAACTGGACTTTAGATACTAACTTTTGTAACTGGTGTGGGGTTTCTTGCAGTAAGTAAACGCCGATAAAGAGTCACCGCTCCCGACTCTCAAACATGAGTTTTCTGGCCCAATGATAGCTTGTAGAATTTAGCTTATTGTTTGGTTTTCCTTCTATAAGTCGAGGTTCTTTTCTGATATCGATTTCCAGCATCAATTTTCTTCACAACAATTCCCCTAATATTTTTTCTGTTTGTTTTGTTTCCAACACAAGTGCATGAACAAAAAAAAGCATACTCGAAAAAAATCGATTTATGAAATTTCTGAGCGAGAAATTGAACAGAACCAAAACGAAAATTGGCGGTGTTGAGGTGGTCGAGACGAGAATTCAAGTATCCACTCCTATAGTGCATTTACTCCATGATATAATCACAATTCAGAGAGAAAATGGGAGGGGGATTTCCTTGGGAAGAGAATCAAAATGAATTAAATTCCAACATAAAGAGCCCTTCCTTGAAATGTGAAATTTACATTTCTCAAAGCTTACCTGAAATAAATGAACGAATTCATAAGACCATAACTCATCCCCTTAAACAAAAAATAAAGGGCGCCTGTTTTACCCCACTAACCCTATATAAGACAACATATCTTATAAGACACAAGACACACCTATATACACATACATAATAAGGTTGCCAAGTACAATTCACTAAGAAAAAAATGGCAATGAGAATCAAGAACCTTATCACAATATTTTTGCCCATTCTGGCATTAATGTTGTTCGTTGAGGTGGCGGTTGTAAGCGCGACAATGGCGGACGATGAAAAAGATTGTGCTGACCAGTTGGCGAATCTGGCGGGTTGCATACCGTTTGTGAGTGGGTCCGCAAAGAAGCCTACGCCAGAGTGTTGTGAAAGCACTAAGAAAGTGAAGAGTGCTAAGCCTAAGTGTCTATGTGTACTTATCAAGGAGAGCACCGATCCTTCCATGGGCCTCCCTATTAACACCACCTTGGCTTTACAAATGCCATCCGCTTGTGATATCGAATCTAAAATCTCTGATTGTCCTGGTAAATCTAACTTAGATGTTAATATATATAGATAGGTTTAGTGCTGTAGTTGGATTCTTTAAAAATCCCCAAGCTCCACTGTTTTTTAAATGGAAAGATCTACATCATAAACTTAATATCCAAAGACTGTTAAAGGATTAAGAAAGACTGAATTCATTTGGTTGTGGAAGATGTATTTGAATTAAATGAAAGCTAATAGCGACATTGAACTCGAGTACAAAAGTGTTAAGAGATTTAATTATATTCTGATCATAGCTTCACCAATGCAGCGTAAAGTTTAGGCCTATCTATTGCTTGTATGGTTGTTCACCTTTTCAAAACAAATTCACTGTTCTTCAAAATTGCTTGATGTGCAAATTTTAACTGTAGCTGAACTTAAGATACATAGGCATTGTTTGAGTTTGATTGTAGCTTTTGAGTTCATAATTCTTTTGTCTTAGCTTTTTGTTTCAACATTGCGTTGTATCTGATCGATCTTATAAATCCTTAGCTTTACGTTTTTCCTTGGAAAAACTAGAAACTGTAAGCTGAATAAACAACTTTTCTGGACACCTAGGAAAATCCAGCTTAGTTTCTTAAAAGCTGGTAAGAAACAAGCTCATAGGTTAAAAAGCTAAACAAATAACACTAGACAACTTTCTTATCTTATTGTTTTTCATTCAAATAAATTACTACTATATCTAACTGAATTTATCTGTTACATGTACAGCTCTACTAAAAATATCACCAGATTCACCAGAAGCAAAGATATTCAAGGAAACAGATGCCAGCTCACCAACAAAAGACTCGAATACTTCTCCTAGTTCATCTTCATCTTCTACTACTACACCGTCATCGTCTTCATCATCATCCACAGATAGTACTAGTTCCAAGGCAACTCCAACAAGCACTAGTAACGGGATAGCAAAATTGGGTGGAAGTGTTTTTATGACAATCGGCCTTGCGTTTTTAGCATTTACGCTGGTTTGAGTTCCCAAACAGGCACTTATCATGATGATACGTGTTTTCTTAGTGGTTTAGTTTCTGTGTTTAAGTCAAGTTTATGAGTTTTTGTCCCTTTTCAATTTCTTTTCTCAATAAGAAAATAAGATCAAGAAAAAGACGTGTTGTGTTTGTTGTTCTTGATTAATGGTAAGTGTAACAATTACTTTGACGATGTGATGAGATCTTTTAGTTTCTTCAAGATCTAAGGTAAAGGTATTTGTTTTACAAGTAAAAGTTTGTCATAAGTCATGTTTTTTTAAAGGCAACACAAAAGTTAGCAAAGTAGGCACAATAATGAGAAATTGACAATGTATCTAGAACCTAGATACACAACACGATAAATGGATTTCGGCCGCCCCATGTGGTTTGACGTTTTTGCACAATTTCTGTAAGATAAACGATACAGCGACTCAAAAAAATTATATAAAAACTTTACCCGCTGATTTGACGGATTAAATGTACAAATCATTTTTGTTTCGATATTAAAATCATATTTTTATTTAATTCATAATTGGTACAAATAGTCCGTCACGTCATCCGTTAAGATTTTTAGATAATATTTTTAGATGGACATACCTGTACTCGTGATGAGATATGTAAAGTTACACATGGAACCTTCTCATTTGACAAGTTTGAGAAAAGGCCAAGGTGCACGTATCTTGTGTTTTTATTAAAATGTAAAACAAGGATGAAAGTTCATTTAAGGTATTTTTTAATCCCTTGAAGCCAAATCATTTCAAGTGTCAAATATATCAAATATTATATCACCATATCGTAGGAAAAACCAAAATAAAGAAACACTATTTATGAAAGTTACTACTCATTCGCCAACTTTATAAAACAGAAGTTTCGTTCTACCTCTACGGAATATTTCAACATGACGAGTTTAAGAGTCTATTCACTGTTATTTTTAGCGAAATAGAGATTAGTCACTTACAAAATCCACTACGAAATCAGTTGATGCAACTAAATAAAAGAATAAGTTGTGTTATACAAGTATACAACCAGCCAATGTTCTAAAAGGCGTTAGACGGTTTGTAGGCGGAAATAGTCTGCCAACAATTAATCAAGTCGAATTCCTCTTAATCATCGCCTAATCGTCGGATCTACCCTAATCTACTATGCGTTTAGGCTCCGTATAATTTCTGCCAAAGCTCGCCTTTTAAAACACTACAACCATCATGATAACTGACACTAGTTCATCCTTCCGGTGTCAATTGAGCTTTGAGAGGTAAATCAACCCGATTCTCACAACAAGAGGGACCTTATTGTAAAATATATAAACTCTCAAGGTGATTAGTGTAATTTGTTAATACCTAAGGGACCACTCTTCTCTTTTCTACATATAAATTCAGATTTAAAGAAAATTCTTCTATGCTTAGTCCATTCTTCTCTCTCTCTCTCTCTATATATATATATATATATTTTTTTTTTATATATATAAATATTATAATTTATATCTATGTATACATATATATCTGATTGAGGCAGCTAGAGCTAGTGACGTGGCAGTGGAGGTGGTTTATAACGGCAAAAAAAACTAAGGTTTATGTTTTATCCTTTTTTTTTCTCAATTCAAATGATTAATTACTATTTTTAGTTTTTAAATCAAATTGGGTGCTTTAATTTGTCACATGATTTGTTTCCTTGAACCCATATTTTTTTTTTATAAAAAAAAATATTGTTTTTTTATTTGTGTAGTGGTTGAGACATGATTTTACTATATAACTTTATTTTTGAAAATGATAGCTAGTAATTGAGCCTTCAAATGATTAATGATTAATGACTAATCATCCTAATTTTTATAGTGCTATTGTTCACTAATATGTTACTCTCCTGTTTCCAATTAATTGTCATCGTGCAATTTTGAGCGGCTTATAACATGTATCAAAATTGTCGAAATGAATTTTTTTAAAAATTGCACGTAGTTTTGTAGTGGACAATTAATTGGGAACGGAGGGAGTATATAAGAGTATTGTTTATGTATTTGTATAGGGATTGAGACATGGTTTTACTATATAACTTTAATTTTGAAAATGATAGCTAGTAGTTGAGATTTCAATTGATTAATGATCAATCAATAATCATACTAACTTTTTTAAAAGTGGTATTGTTCACTAATATGTTTATATTCACATGAAAGTGAAAAGTCACTTGTATTTTTAATTTGTGTTTTTTTAAAGATTGATCTGAAGCGAAAAAGCTCGATTTAAAGCTATAAAAAAGCTTGCTCTCTCGCTTTTTACGCTGATAAAGCTTACATCTTTTACACTTCTAGTAAAACTATTGCGAAAAAAAAGCTTTAGGACGCTTTCGCCATTGGAAACATTGGTTTTTAGTTAACACTATGAAGACCAAATCATATTTTGTTCAAACTAAGGGGGCCATTGATGTTATCGCGACAACTTTAAAGGTAGAAAAGGAAAATGTAGGGGAAATTTGTATAAAGGTACATTGGATACCCTGGTTCTGGTTATTGAGCAAGGGCGGAGCTAATAAGGAACAAAATGGTGCACTCGCAACCTCACATTTACAAAAAATGCTTTTTTTCTATAAGAAAATTTTAAAACCTTGAGTTTTGCAACCCCGTAAAATAACACTTTGTAATTTGCAACCTAGAATATTAATCCTGACTCCGCATTATTTGGGCCAAAAGTGGAAAAACTGTGTATTTTTGGGCCGGAAGGAACTAGTGGCGCTAATGGGAGTCGAGGCAGAGCCAATATTTTCTGTCCACTGAAAATTTAGTACTACTTCGTCTGTTCCATTTCATTTGTCCATGAAAGGGATATCTTTTGGTCAAGCCTTGCGAATCTGCGCTTTGCGTCGCTTTGTTTCTATTTAACCTGAAGGGAAAAATTCAAAAGGAACAATTTTTTATAACTATTTCTTGAAGTGGACAAACAATTGGACCATCCTAAGATAATGCGTAGAATAAGGAAATAGCATATTAGCAGTTTGGTTACTCATAAATAGATATCTCTCTATATCTGAATGGTCTCTATACCCTCCGTGCCAAATTCATGGGTCCACTCTTTTCCTTGGTATCTAGGCTTCAATTTGTAGCTGAAACGAGGGTCCGATGTTGGAATTAGGAATTTATTATTTGATCTGCTTTATCCTTGTTTGAAACATGGTTACTTTCCTATTTGCAGTTCTAGAGAACGAAAATTACCTATGGTCATAATCATATTGTATCAAACAGATCTTTGTAAGGCTGGTGATTTGTTAGCTTTAGTTGTGTTAGAGCTAATTAGATTGGAATTATATCTTATTGCACCCTTAGTATTTGTACTCCTATAGTCTGATGGCAGTTTGGTTTTTTATGGATCGAAAGCTAAAGTCTTGATGAGCAGAATGTGCCATTTTTTTTCCTAATTCAGTACTTAATACCCACTTATTCTAGTTCAGTATTTCATTAACTCATCCCCCTGAATTGTTTTTTGCAATTTAAAATGAAATAGGACTGTGAGGAACAAAGAAGATTGGGTTGTGTAAGCATATGATTGAGTCATATATTAATTGTAAGAACTTTGGAGAGACGCCATCAAAAGTCGGAGCCAGCTGTTAGTCCTCCATTCGTACACTTATCTTAGGTATAATTACTAAATTCATTGTATTTTAAAACCAGATTAGAGGGAAATTGAATAGTTTTGATTGTATGAAAGCATGAAACTAATTGCCGTGAGACGCAATATTGGATCATTTGAAACATGAAGGTTATCTGATATGAGATTGTATTGGCGTCTAGATTATTGAAACATAAGAAATATTTAATATGGGACATATTGACGTGGGGATCGCATGAAAATAGAAAAGTAATTAATATAGATGGTATTAACTAATTGGTGTTAATGTGATTTAACAAGAACTTTATAGACATAGGGATAGGATAGCATCCGAGAACGCTCAATATACTTTCTTTTGGGTGTTGTTTTTATAACATAGCGGCGACTTTTTTAGCATATGTGCTGCAGAAAGATGGATTTTAGTTCCATTTCACTTTGTATGGCATATACGAATTTTGAACTCGAAACCCTGCTATATATGTATTGCTTTGGGTTATAGAATGTTTAAACATTTCATGATCATTTACTAGTCTCGCTTTCGGGATTCCTCTCTAAAAATCATGGCGTGAAATCCTGAAATTGGACAGGGTCATCTCAGACCCAAGGCAGAACAGCCGCAATCCCCCAAATCAGAAATTCCAAGCAACCCCTGCATTGGTTCAACATAAAGAACTTTTGATGTTTTTTATTCATTTCTTGCTCTTATCAGCATATATTGCGTCTGTAACATTTGATGCTACGCCACTCTGATAATCAAGAAGTTGGAGGTTCAAACCAGCCTGCCCTGCTGCGTAAATGTAAGGGGCTACACAAATGGTTCCTATAGTTTTAAGAACCCTCATATTTGATCCCAACTCCTTTTGTGTCAGTGTGGAGATGATATGACAAAAATTATTTTGAAAAGCTAATGTATCACTAAATAAAGTAATAATGGGTCCTGGAATATGCTTTTGATCATTTCCGTTTATTTTTGGTAATTACCACCGGCTTCTCTTTTGCCCAAAACCAATGCAGAAAATTTCCTCAAATTCTGTAGAAAAGTTGGTCAGACTTCAGAGTACTACATGCCATTAATATTTTTTTATTGTTTAACACTTGCTGGTAGGCCTGGGCGAAAAACCGAAAAAACCGAATCAGACCGATAACCGAACCGAAAAAGACCGAAACCGAAAAACCGAAAATTTTTCGAGGCGGTTTCGGTTTTCAATAAAACCGAACCGAAAAAGGCCGAAACCGAAAACCCCCGAAAAAGACCGAAAAAACCCGAAATTGGACCGAAAAAACCCGGTCTGGTTTGGTCCAAAAAATTAAAAGACCAAAACCGAAAAATTTGCTCGGTTTCAGTTTTGCTAAAAACCGAACCTAGCTACTTGCTGGGACACAAAAGTTTTGTTGTGTAGATGGGTATGTGGATAAGTATTAAATAATTTTTCCAAAATCTGACTCAGTCAACTACTTGGTGAGATAGCCTTGGAAATGGGAATGAAACGAGTACTTTAATTTTAAACGCGTTAAAAATTTTCTTTGGCTAACTTTGTAATGTTAGCATTGATTTAGATATCCTCTTTAGATAAGGCGTTGAGTGAAAAATAGTTCCATAATTTTTGTTCCCTGGAATTTTTTTGGGATGCCAATATAGTGTATCTGAATGGTCAAACTCACCCTTTCAAATAGTTATTCACGTACTTATATAGTCTTAACTACATGAAAAAGGTCTTGAAATGATTAGTTTTCACATTTAGGTATTTTTTTTTTGCATCCTAAAGACGTGCTAGGGACAAACAATTTGTAATAGGTAGTTCCCACCCAAGATGACGTATAAATAAACACGTCATAACTGATAGTTGGTTCTCTTTTGGTCATTTTAATCACTTCTCTTTCAAGGCCAATTTCCTTATTCCTACTTCAGAAAAATTATTACTAAAAAACAAACAAACTGGAGTATGTAATATATAATGTGAAAAGGTATTGTACTAATAGTGGAAATATAGTGTCCTGCTTTCTGGAATCTTGGTGACCTATATAAAAAGAGGGCTGGATTTTTCGACCGCAAAAAATCTGTTATCATTCCAAAACCGTAAATCCTAACTATAAACCGTAATTCTGATTTACGGTTTACCTTTTTGTTTTATTTTTCACAAAAAAAAAGGAAAGAAAAAAAAAGGTAAATCATAATTACGGTTTCTACTTTGAAATTACGGTTTTGGCGTGAAAAAAGATTTTTTATAGTCGAAAAATCCAGCCTCATATAAAAAACACGATAACTCGCTATTGGATCTTCAAAACTCTCTCTCTGTCTGTCTAATCTCTCTGAGTCTTGGTGACTTGGTATTAAGGTAAAGACCAATGAGGCCTCAAGTTGTATTTGCAAATGCTAATAATGTAATATTAAATATATATTGGTATTATGTTGCTTGTTGGAGTTTGGTGACTTGTATTAAAAAAACATAGATTAAATTTAGATATCACTGACTTTAGATTTTTAACTCTCTCTCTCTCTCTCTCTAGCTTGACAGGTAATGAAACTTCAACTTGCTTTTGCTGTGTAGTCTTTTCTCTTGCACTTCCAAAAGTGGCTGGATTTTTCGACTGCAAAATGTCTGTTTTCACGCGAAAACCGTAAATTCGAATTACAAATCGTAGTTCGGATTTACGGTTTACCTCTTTTCTTTTCTTTTTTAAATAAAAAGGTAAACCGTAAATCCGAATTACAAACCGTAATTCGGATTTACAGTTTACGCGTGTAAACAGAATTGTTGCAGTCGAAAAATCCAACCTCCTTCCAAAAGTATTAAATGATGAAAGGGAGATTATTTGGGAAATTTTTCAGTAGAAACCAAGAACTCTTATTGGTTACCTTTCGATGTCTTTTTTTCCGGAGGCTTAGTGTATATATTCCTAGTATATCACAGCAATCAATTTCATTTGCAACTACTATGTCAACTTGGGTTCCTAGTCATTAACTTTAACCTATTCAAACCACACCTGATACCTTTTAGAAGCTGTAAAAGTATGCTAGTCCTTACAAGTTTATTTAAATTATATTGTTATTTGTTTTGGTGCAGCTGAATTTCAACATGACTTCGGCAACTTCCGCATCTACTGCTTCTTTGTTTTTTCCCAAGGCATCTAAGGGGCAGGAATCTGGTCCAAGTACGTCAGCATATCCTCTTACATTACCCAAAATTATACGAACCAGAGGGCTTAGGTGGAATACTAATATGAGAACCACTTCGATGATGAATAGTGCGACATTTAAGAGTGACGGTCAAGAAGATTTGACAAATATGATATTTACTGAAAAATATTATCCGCTGTTTGAAAGAAAGTTAAAGCAGCCTTCATCAGAACAACTGATTGGTAAGAACTTCAGCTCCGGAAACTACCTTCCTAATTCTGCGATTTTCCGGCAACATTATTCTGTTAGAGCATATGAGATCGGGCCTACAGGAAAAATGTCATTCGAGGCTCTAATGAACCTTCTGCAGGTATAGAACAGCCTTTAATTATTATTTTTTGTATAATTCTTTATCTTTTTCCTTTTAATGGAACTCACTTACCACGTGATTATCTTTAGCTTCTTTTCACTTGTTAATTTCGTGGAGTTCTCTAAACAAGTTCTTATTTAAGAGAAAAATCTAATTTTCCCATTGCATGTATGGCAAGTTACATATGTGACATTTCTATCCTTTTTAATCAGCGATTTTGACAAAATTGTGGAGGGGTCAAGAAAGCTTGTGTGTAATTTTACTGAAGAGGAAATGCAAGAAATAGAATTACAGGGCGCTATAGGCAGTTTGTTCAAATATCTTGGATCATTAATCATCACCTGATAGCTAGTAGCTCCCTTCTTTCTCTACAACTCCTTTTAACTAAAGATATGAATTGAACCAACTTTATGTAAGTTTCATCATATATTACAAATCATAATAAAGCTACATGGTTTATTGGTAGCCGAAGTGTAAAATTACAGGAGGAAACTTCAAAATAAATTTGAGATGACATATATTTAATAGATGAAATTTCTTATTAAATGCTCGTAAGAAATGCTACTGATAGTTGCAAAGTAACTCTATTGTTGTAGAATTATGAAAACCTTGAATCCATTTTCTCCATATACTCTAAAGCCTCGCATAAAATTTGTATTACAAATTGTTGTTGACTTTTTATTTATTTATAAATAATAACAGAGTTAGTCTCTTCTTATTTTGCTCATAACATGCTCACTTACACGTACACAGGAAACAGGGATTAATAGCGTAAAGGGTATGGGACTTGAAGTTGATAGGCTGGGTTCTACTCCTGAAATGCGTAAATTTAACCTAATGTGGGTTGCTACGAAAGTTCAAGTTGTGATCGATCGGTATCCTTCGTGGTAAGTTGTTCAAGCTTGTGTTGGTTTTTATTTAACAGTTTGTTTCTTTTTAAAGATGCAAGTATATTCAAAATAAACTTATACTAACATGTATGTATGTATGTATACCAGAAACGCTCCCAACTTCAATTAATCATTTATTTTGGAACCGTCACTGAATATCTTTTCCTTGATCCAAATATAATTTTATATATCTCATAAATAGGCGTTTTATCATTTCTATGCAATGGTGGTTAATTATTCTTTTGGCTTAAGTGGGTAATGAATTGAAATCATGGTCGTCAAATAATAGATATTTAAATACATGCTAGTCATCCGGCCCTGTTGATAAACTTAAATTTAATAGATTAACAAAGATTTGCAGAGTATATAATACCACTTATTGTGCAAGTGGCAAGTTATAATATTTGTTTGCTTCATGACAGGCAAGTCCATTCTAGTATTAAACAAGTACGGATATGTATACCGTTCCCCAATTAAATAATTAGACCATTTTTTGTCTAAGCCGTCTCATTTTTCTACCTAATGCTTGTCTCTTACCATCTCTTAGCGATTCCACAATAACAAAATATTTTAAAGGCTGATCATATTATATATGTTGTTCATGTTGTGGTCATTTTTTTATCTGTAGTTTGACACAGACAAAAGTTTGTGCAGTTTTTTGTATAATAACACTAGATTTAAAAAGGAAAAATAGTGCATGAATACAAGCATGTCCGTAACTAATTCTGATGACGTCAATAACACCCTAAATGAATCATAGGAGTTCAGACATTATCATTTCTTTTTCCTAGTATACATCAAAAGAGCCAACTAAGATCGCTGTTGCTATATAACTTCCAACTGCTTCCCTTATTAGTTGCAAAAACTTTTAATTCTAAAGTACATATAAGATATTGGCTCAAGGAATACCGTAGTTAGTAATTTTTCATTTTTATTATCAAGTTAATTGAACCCATTAGTCGAAAACATTATTAATAATATTATGGAAAACTTGTATAATCAGGGGCGAAGCCAGGATGTGTAAATGGGGGGTGCCAAAATATATGTACAAGTAACATATTTTTATGGGGGTAACAAATCTACACCTAAAAAGAAATTGTACTAAAAAAAAATTGCGTCACTTGGGATTTCTAAAATTATGGGGGGTGCCGTGGCACCCGATCGTCCCCACTTAGCTTCCCCCTGCTTGTATTCATGGTAATGCTAATAAAAAGTAGAAAACAGCTTGCATTTCCATGTGTTATAAAGTGGGAAAGGACAAATACGGTGAAGAAATCACAAAAATTACGGATTTCCTTTTAACATTTATGTGCATGTAATGAGATGTTTTTCATTGTAAAATGAGAACTGATTTATGTATATACGGGTAATACCGGGGCTTTACACTGAATCGGCTACACTAAGTTTGGAAGTTCAGAAAGAGATTCCCAAAATTACAGCCAATTAGAAAGAGATCAATTATCCCTCCAATTCACCTTTGCCGCATAGCGCGAAGTATAAATTCGGGGTAAATTCCGGGGAAAGACAAATCATTTTTCGTTTAACATTATTGTTTGTTTCTTATGAAAATAGAAATTGAGTAACCTTGGTGAAAAATCAAACAATAACAAATGGTGTGATGTGTTACGAACTACTACTAAAACAGTATAACTTTGTCGGTAAATCAGTGAAAGACAACTCATTTTTCGTTTAACTTCAGTGTTTTCTTTGAAAACTGAAATTAAGCAAGCTTTTAGGTATGGTTTTGGAACTATATTAAAGACAAGACTGGAAATACCTCAGTTAAATATCCAAACAATAATGAATGGTGTGATGTGTAACAATGTACTACTAATACTTTGTAGGTCTAGGTAGGAAATATCTATTATCAAATTTCATTTTTATCCTCCATGTGTTGCAGCGATAATGTTGTGCAAGTTGATAGCTGGATTGTCATGGCGGGAAAGAATTGTATGCGGCGTGATGCAGTTATTCGGGACTGTAAAACAGGAAAAACTTTACTGAGCGCATCGAGGTAAAATTCAACATGTTTTTAATTTTACAATGTTTTTGAAGTACCACTAAAAAATTTCCTTATAATCTTATTATATACAACTATAAATTAGTAACTAGTTTGATCAAGCTTAAATAAATATAAACTTAGTTGAAAGATTAATACGTATTTTTTTCCTTTTCGAATTGCAGTATTTTGACGACTATGAATGCGGAAACACGAAAAATAGGCAGAATTCCGGAAGAAGTGAGAGCTGAAGTGGGCCGTTATCTGAGAGATGTACCTGCAGTCGTTAAAGATGACAGTAAAGAACTACTGAAACTCGACGAATCAACAGCAGGGTATATTTGTCCCGATTTAAAGGTACATATATACTTGAAGTTGTTGAACTAGAGGGATTACATTAATTGTTATCACAAACCTAACATGCCATGTTAAATTGTTAAATGTTAAGCAGCTGATAGAATTTTGTTTTGTGAATCAACAGCCAAGACGAAGCGATTTAGACTTAAATCAGCATGTTAACAGTACGAAATATATTGAGTGGATTCTCGAGGTAGTTCCTTTGATTTCTACAGTTACATTGATGTTTTACAAATGTTCCTTAAAAACTCTTTGTTCAAATATGAAGCCGATACCGTATCCCTTTTCTTTAGTTTTGTAGAACTTTCAAATTACTCATTGTGAAAACCAAACAGTGTTCAAACTATTATTTTAGTTTTTACATATATTGTATAAAATATGTTGCATAAAGTCTCTCTTTTGTCAAAAAAAAAGCCATTTGATCATTTGGAACTTCTAATTAAAAGTCAATGTACAAGTTAAGTTGTAGACCTAAGGGGAAATTATTTTTATAGAGTGCCAAATTTAATTTCCTGTAACGATCCTCGTAATTTATAAAAGCATAGTACAATGTTTTATTAACGGCATATATTTTGTTTCTGTTCAGAGCGTACCAAGGTTACTTTTGGAGGATCACGAGCTTTCTCGTATAACGATGGAGTACATTAAAGAATGCCATAAAAGTGAAGTGTTGAAATCTTTAACGACTGTAACAGGCTCCACTGAAGGAGGTGGCTATGTAGATCCCGTTGACATAAAGTGTTCTCATTTGCTTAAACTTGAAAATGGCCTAGAGATTATGAAAGCAAGAAGTGAATGGAAGCCCAAACAAGCCAATAATCTTTTTAATGTTGTTTCGTATTAATAGAAGCATAGCAGCATAATTTCCAAAAGCGTGAGTAGTTTTGTAAATTTTGTACTTTTAGAGAAAATTGCTCAAGTTTTTTTGCTTGATCTGCTTGTTATATGATTTCGAGGTTTAGTTTTGTCTTGATCGTATTTGGTTCTCTCCATGACAGCTTGACCTTCAATTTTTGTTAGGGTTCGATTCATGAGAGTTTAAAATTCTCAAACTTGAGTTCCTTCGACTTGTGAAACTTTGAGATGAGCCAGAGCTTTGTTACGACCCACTCTTTTGACTATCTATGTTTTTCCCTTTAATTTCAATTCAACGTTTTCACATCTAATTGGATTCGATCATAGAAAAATCATGTGCTTATTTTTATAGGTAATGATATGGATAGACTTCTTGACACATTGTTGCAACGGTCTATTGACCTTCCTCGATGTATATTGATCAATGGTAAACTCTGTATAAGTGTGTCAAAAAGTTTATACCTATCACCCATATGTAAATAGTCGACGTGTATGTGTTAGCTTAGAGACTCTGTTAACATACCAAGTGGTTGCATAAATTATAGTGCAATTTCAACTTCGACGTTTAATGTTATGGTTTCCAAAAATTGATTTGTACATTGTGATTGGGGCACTATGTTTTAGGTAATCTTTGATATATTCCTAATAACATAATGTATATATTCCCTATGTCTCAATATAAGTGTTCTGTTTCGAAAACTGTGCTATTATTTAAGTATTTGAACCAATTTATCAAAATACATTGATCAAATAGTAAACTTTGTATAACTGTGTCAAAAAGTCTTTACATATATCATAACTCATATGTAAATAGTCGACGTGTATGTGTTTGCTTAGAGACTATGTTAACACACCAAGTGGTTGCATAAATTATAGTGAAATTTCAACTTGGACGTTTAATGTTGTGGCATTTAAAAATTGATTTGTACATCATGATTGGGGCACTATGTCGGTAATGTTTGATATATTCGTAATAGCATTATGTATATACTTACTCCGTACCAATATAATATTGTGTCATGTTTTGAAAGTTGTGCTATTTAAATATTTGAACCAATTTCATTTAAAATTCCAAAAAAAAAAAAAGCATGAAAAGGTCAAAATTTTCAAACAAAAACCATTTTTACTTATAATATGAGATTATAGTTGTAAATTTGATATAATTTAACTACCAAAAATAAATATTTCAAAAGATAAAAAATAGTAAATTTACTAAAAAATAAAAGTGTACACTTATTTTATAACGTATCAAAATAGAATAAATAACACTTATTTCGAAAAACGAGGAGTATATTTTAGTTTCCCTTTCTTCTTTATACTTGTGACAGGATAACGACCTCAAGGATCTATTGATTAACCACAATGTCTATTTCTATTTTAATACTTTTATTTAATTTTGTGCGTATTTATGTCTTGACAATGTGAAGATGGATCCCTTTCTAGTTAAAATGCAAAAGTGATTTTAAGAAGGCTATCAATTACGGTATTTGAAAACTTAAGATCGGCGCTCAAAGCGACCGGCTTATGTATTTTTTCCGGCTATGCATACTTTCATGCGAAAAATCTTTTTTTTTTTTTACAAGATTAAGTAAATATGACCCTTTTTGTTAGAATCGTTACATCTTTAATTAGTACATCATACTATTGATTTTTTGTGATTTTATACACCGTAAAAACAAATTATTTAATTAGTACATCATACTATCATTTTTCGGTGATTTTATTCATTTTCATAAAATAATTTCTACTTACTTGACTTTCACATATTACATCCATATTTTTTCTTTTGGAATATCAGTTGCATAACTTAATCCATGTAGTCTATTGACGTCAAACATAATGTTAATTTCATAGCACAAATTAATTATGTGCAAATCCGTTTAAAATTTCAAATCTATCTTGGATTTTAGGGCAAATGATCGATTATTTTATTACTACATTTTTTTAGACGGAATTTTTAATTTTATTGGACGAAATTGTATAAAATCCAAAAAGTAATAGTATTGTGTACTAATTAAATAAGTTTGATAGTATGATGTATAAAATGGTAAAAAGTAAATAATATAATGTATAAAAGCTAAAGTTGAATCTAATACAAAATTATACCACCGGATGGAATGAATAAATGCTAAACATTACAATGACGTGTAACTTTATTAAAATCATCTACAATAGTATTGTTATCTCTATTGTTAACTAAAATATTTAGCTAAAAATATAATTTTTTGTCTCTATTAGTTATGTTAAATCATGTGTTATCTTTATATATGTTAAAAAATTTGTTAAAGATAACAATATTTTTAATGTTGTTAATTGATGATGTGGCAAAATGTCATTAATTTAAACGTGAACTCTATTTCAACTATTACTATTTTAGTTTCTATTTTATATGGATTTACAAAATGACTAATTAATGAGATTTTAATTAATAATTAATTTTAATTAAAATTAGATAACTTTATTAAGTTAATACACTAATGTGAAAGTTAAATTTAAGTTACACATGTGTCATTTAACGTGCAATTAAATGATGTTGTGTCAAATTTAATATTGTTAAAATTAACCTAATTATTGTGAATGTTTTAAGAAAAAAAAGTAAAATTAAATTAGTCGAAGAGGGGGGCGGGTGAACTATTTCAAATTACAGTTAGGGTGTTCAAAAACACAAGAAACTGAACAGTTTTTTTTTTTTTTTTTTTTTAAAATTTTGAAATGCTCGAACCAAACTGTGATAGTATAATTCATTTTACTTTTGGTTTTTACAAGTTTGGAAACTGAAATTGTTTGACAATTTATAGATCATCGATACGTTTAGCCGAGAGTTGGTAAAGTTGGGTATTTTTTTCCCACAAACCATTTTTACTCTCTTTTCTTCTTTTGATATTTTAAATGGTCTAGAAATAAAATTAACAACTTAATCAATCATTTTTTCTTGATTGTTTTTTTGATTGTCATACTCGTAATTCGTTTTATTTGTGGGAAAATTTCTAGACCATCAAAAGTTAATGCTAACAAATGACCATTGCAATACAACGGGGATCATGTGATATTCGTAATCCCGAGACTACGTCTACTCTCACTTTCATTATCTAATCTCAATCCGGAATGTATTTATAGTCCGGCACTATATCGATCCCGCCACCAAACGTAGGTCTTAGTGTTTTCTTTGAAGTAAAGTTATATGCCGCCTTTTATTTCTTAAATTAATGTGTCAACTTCGATTTACATACTTGCCGTTTTTGATATTCTGGTCAAGTCAAATAATTAGCATTCATATGTTCATTATGACCTGTGACAAAATGGTAAGTTGCATAAAGATAAGTGATAAACTAAAAAGTACTTTTGTTATCTTTTTATTTAGGTGCTGTTTGAAAATCAAGTGATTTCCTAAAAAGTGTTGTCTGAAAAAGTGTTGTTGAAAAGTGACTTATATAAAAAGTACTTTAAAAAAAATTAGCGTCTGGTGGAAAAGTGCTTTTGATTTTTATAAGTTTTGTCTGTGTTTGATATATATAAGTTCGAAATGACTTAATACCACAATAATTAATATACTATGAAAACACACATAAAAATATACTAATAAATTTTGTATCACTTTAAAAACCAAATATTTATCCTTTTTATATCACTTTAAAAATCAAATATACTAATAAATTTTGTATCACTTTAAAAACCAAATTCACTAAAAAGTACTTCCTTATCCTTTTTACTTAATTTGCTAAGGAGACGAGTCTTTTCACGGTTAACCGTGAACGTACATAACTTTATATTAAACTATATGTATGCTTTTTGGGTTAATTTTAGTCCTATTTGTATATTTTCACACAAACAATCTTTATTTGCTAAGAAAGTGATTGTTATAGCTTATAAGTATCCACCTTTTAGTTTCTACGTACATAGGGTAATTAAAATAGAATAATATGCTAATTCAAAAACTTGCTACATAATTTTGATATTTTCCTTTTATTTTTATTTTATTTTTGGTGAAAGGCCTGCATAATATTAATAATTCCTTTTATCATTTTAACAATCAACCGGCATAATAATATTCTCTTTTATAATCAGCCGTATTAATATTATAGTGCCCAACTATTTATTGAGAGTTGAATTTGATTTGTTTTCGTGAAAGGAAATATAGCCTAGGCCCTAGGGTCATTGAATTTGTAAAGTTGAAAAAAAGCTTAATTTTATCTTGTTTGGTCCATCATAATCGGGCTTTGTCCAATTAGACATTTTATTGACATCTGATAAATACATACGCTGTCTGCTTGATGCAGACGGCGGCTGTATTAGTGAGATATGGTATAAGTCACGTCACGTAATAAAAATTCAATCTACTAAAAATAAAAATAAAAAATAAATTTTTTTTAATTAATATTAATTAAATTTAGGGTAGACTCAAACTATGGTTCCAATATATTTATTTGGGTTTTTAGTAGGTTTAGTTTTTATTACGTGGCGTGATTTGTACCATTACCATCTGTATTAATTAAAAGGCGTGTACACAAAACATAAGCCCATTTTATTATTATTTATAATAATCTGTCCAATTAGACACTTAATCTGTTTGTAAGTGTTTAACTTCCACAAGTTAACGTTGGGGACCCACAATTATTGCAAAACTTTGGAGAGTTAATAAGCAGTGATTATTGATTAATACATCCGTTCTTATTTAATTATTTACTATGAAACTACGTATAATTTTGACCGTCTTATAAATTATATCAAAATTATCGAAATAATTTTTTAAAAAATCTAATCATAGAATTTAACATTTGAAACATATGACCAACTTTAAAAAAAATTTATTTCGACAATTTTGATACATGTTCTTGACCGATCAAAATTGTACGTATTTTCATAATGGACAATTAAATAAGAACGGATGGAGTAAAATTTAAAATCTTGTTTCATCAGTTGACATTCTGATTAGCTATTTAATTGGCATGACAAATTTTGTAAGTAATCGATTTTTTTTTTCTAAAATTAGGAATATCAATCTTACTATTAGATAGACGCAATATAAACCCTCAAATTTAACATAATTAAATGAACAGGTCCCTAGTGAAATCTGAATGTAGACATGTAATTACTGGTGTAAACAAAATTTTAAAGCTATTTCTATATCTTTATTGTCAAATCACGTGAGCAAATTTAACATAATTAAATGAACAGGTCCCTAGTAAAATCTGAATGTAGACATGTAATTACTGGTGTAAACAATATTTTAAAGCTATTTATGTATCTTTATTGTCAAAGCACGTTTAAACGACTGTTAAGAAAAAGTAATTACTTCTTTTGTCACACATTAAACTAAGTGATAACTCGATCATGCTAAAAATATAGCTTTCAAAAAAATAGAAAGAATTCATGACTTGCCCTTCAATATTGCTTCATGTCTTTGAATTCTGACCCATTCTCCTTGTCCCAACAGCTCAAAATAGGGGGAAAATATTTGAAATTTAGTTATATTCTGTATCAAATGAAAGCTTTGTGACACCTATAAATAAGCATAGCTTAATTAATGTTGTATGTTGCTCACCTAATATCATAATTTATCTCATTCCCTTATTTCTATTTCTTTCACTCTCCCTCTTTGCTTTGGTGCGGCTTAAAAAGGTAACGGAATTTAACTTTGAATGTAAAAACATCAATGTCTTGTTGTGAATACAAGTCATATTAACTACTCCATCCGTTACTATTTTTTTTTTCACTATGAAACTACGAGCAATTTTGACTGGACAAGATTTTATATCAAAATTGTCGGAATAAATTTTTTCAAAAGTTAATCATATAGTTCAAATGTTAAATTTTATGATTAGATTTAAAAAAAAAAAATATTTCGACAATTTTGATACAAAGTTATAAACCGGTCAAAATTGCATTTAGTTTTGTAGTGAATAATTAAATGGACTTCTTAAGATCAAATACAAACGATTCTCAACTAATGTGCATGCACTTGCTACATATGCATATAGTACCATACATAGACTTTCACAATAGTTGATCAGTATCTTTTTTTTAGGTGTTTTATTGTTTTCTTGGGCAGTTTATTCAATCTTCAACATGACTTCTGCAACTATCAGTTCCTCGTTTTTTCTCGCAAAGTCTCTGGGGTCAAATTTTGGCTTTAGAACATCAACGCCTCGTATGACATTGCCAAAGTCTTCTGATGATGAAGGGCTAAAATGGAAGTTAAATATGCAAAACACTTCAAAATTGAATAGTTCCGAGTTCAAGACGGAAGATCATGAAGATTCGACGAGTATGATAATTCTTAAGAAGCAGTATGTGGCATTTGAAAGAAATATGCAAAAGAAACCTTCTGAACGCACCGTTGGTACAGAATTTGTCTCAGGAAGCTACCTTCCTAATTCTGTGATTTTCCGGCAACATTATTCTGTTAGAGCATACGAAATTGGAGCTACAGGCAAAATTTCATTGGAGACGCTAATGAATCTACTCCAGGTATAGAAGCAGGTTTTATTTGTATAACTCTCTTGTTGTTTTCTATAAAGTTACACACTGATTGTAGGTTGCTATATATAAATTGTTAACATAAATATAGATATCGTGATAAATTCACGTTGGCAATGCAATACAGCATGTCCCGCGTCGAGTCATCGGTCATTCAAGAAAATATATGCTTCTGCATTTTTAACGTAATTCAGGAACTTAGGAAATTTGTTGTTATATAGAGCAAAAGAACATGTGAACAATTTTAAAAAATCATCAAAAACAACGTATTATACTTTTGAATCGTCATATATTAGAAGTGTGACTTATGTAAGAGACATATATTCACAGTTTATTGGAGCGAACGATAAATGGAAGCACATCCGAACATAAATTTTTTGATCGAAATGACCATTAAGTAGCAAGGAATTTCAAGTTAAATATATAACGATCTATAAGAAAATACTATCTACAGTTGCGACACAGTTATACTAACAAATCGTGTCGTTGTAGAACAACAAATATATGGGGAAGCTACATAATACGCTCTAAATGAATTAGTCAAGACTTAATAAAGTACTACAATTTTCTTTTAAAATTACAGTAAAGTAGTGCGACACATTTTTTTAATTAACCTATGATTTTCTCGATCACGTGTATTCAGGAAACAGGCGTCAACAGCGTTAAAGGTATGGGACTCGAAGTAGATATGATGGGTTCAACTCCCGAGATGCGTAAAGGGAACCTCGTTTGGGTTGCGAGTAGAGTGCAAGTTGTGATAGATCGTTATCCGTCCTAGTAAGTCGTAAACTATTCTTATATTTAGACATTTACATATCGTATTGTACTTTTTATCTCTTACTCAGCAAACTAGAATGCACAATTGCAATTTTAATGTTTTTTACTACGTACTAGAAATATAATGCTCGTAATGATCATTATTTTCTCTATTTTTTAGAGAATAAATTGTCTTGGTCTCTTTTTGTGATTGTGAACAAGGTTTAGTGCATATGGTTTCATGTAACAGTTGGTCTTAGTGTTACAAATATACAGCCAAAAGTCCTTATTTCAGCTGTTAATTACGTGGATTTCACAGTATACGTTATTTGCTATATGGATCTTTTACACGTATCAACCATGTCATTGACAATAACGACTTATTCGAATTCCGGCAAAGACTTTTTTTTTTATTAAAAAAATTCATGTAATTTGCATGTTCTCTTCATTTTTGAATTTTTTTTGACACAGTCAATTAGTGATGACAAAACTGCTGCGTGAAAGCTGCCTAGCCTTAATTAGGTTATTGAAATTTTTATTTGGTAACACCATATTAACAATTTTAATTTATTTGATAAATCAACTTAAAATATGGTTAGTTTAGATACTGTTACTAATGTGTTGTTCAAGTTTCTGGTTATCTTTTTCATGTCAGTTACCAAACTTTTGGACGGTGTTCGTTTAGACCACAATATCAGCATTGATTTGAATAGTCCGAGACAATAATTTTTATTTTCGGTCACTGTTTTTATTTTCTTGCAGTGAAGACGTCGTACAGATTGATAATTGGAGTGCCGTCGCAGGTAAGAATTGTATGCGTCGTGATGCAGTTATTCAAAATTGCAAAACAGGAGAAACATTAGTAAGAGCATCAAGGTTAGATTTAACATATCCTAATTTCACCAAATTCCTTTTGCTTTACAATTCCGTCTTTTGTCTAAGCTTAAAATGTAGCTTCTCCATTCAAGAGAGATTAAAAACTCGGCTTTATTTTGGATTTGTAGTATTTGGGTAACTATGAATACAAAAACAAGAAGAGTAGGTAGAATTCCAGACGAAGTACAAGCTGAAGTTGGCTCTTATCTGATAGATGTGCCTCCGGTTATTGAAGATGATAATAAGCAACTAGTAAAACTCGACGAAGCAACAGCTGGTTATATTTGTCCTGATTTAAAGGTAGATGTAACACTTCAAGTTACTATATTCTGAAATAGCTCATTTGATCTTTATGAAACAAACTAATTAATTTTGGGTTGTGAATGGACAGCCAAGACGGAACGATTTAGACTTTTATCAACGTGTTAACAATTCCAAATACATCGGATGGATCCTTGAGGTAGTTCCTTTGTTAGCAATTCCTTAATGTTGTCTCTCTCAAATGCAATCGTCATGTAGGCGTAAGAACTCACATGGTTTTTTAATTTCAAAATCAACTCCATATAAAAGATCCTGCAAACTGTTTATTTTTGCTCATCCTGATCAGAAAACTTGTCATATTATTACCTGCATTTTTAAATTTCTCCCATATATCTTGAAAGATTAATTATTTTTATTTTTGTCGTTTCTGCAGAGTGTGCCTAAGTTTCTGTTAGAAAATTATGAGCTTTCTCGTATAACCATGGAATACAGAAGAGAATGTCACAAAGATAATATATTGAAATCATTGACGACTGTTACCGACCATACTAAAGGAGGTGGATCTGTCAATCCTTTTGCAATTGAGTGTTCACATTTACTTAAACTAGAAAATGGTCGTGAGATCATGAAAGCAAGAAGTGAATGGAGGCCAAAACAAGCCAACAATCTTGTGAATGCTGTTTAGTTCTTAGAGAATAAATGGGTTTAGCAACCGTGTAAATTTGTGGATAACACTGTAATCCATGCTTCTAAGTCTAAACAAAATTTACTTAAGTTTTATAGTACATCTGTTATGCGCTTGTTATCATGATCTTTATGTGTAGTTGGGCCGAAGGCTTAAACAAGAAGTGAAGTTCTTTTAATTCTGCGGTTTCTTTTGAAAGCATTACCCTGTTTGCAGACGATTTTGCGCAATTCGTCACAGATTTTGGTTCTGTAGCTTATCTGTCTTTTTCTTGTAGCGACTAGCGAGTGTCTTGATGCAAATAAAATGGATGGATTTAGGCAGTAACATCTAATTTAGATTTTTGATAGTTGCTACAAATCAACTGCTTGAAACTTTTTGTACTAAGTAAAAAAGAAGAAAAAGGTTCATTTGCTACTAGAGTTTCTTGTATCTATACTTGCTACTAAGTTACTAACTGAATGTTGCTAAATTTGTATTGATGGTTTAGAATAAAGACAAGCAGCTGTACCACATTTTATCAAAGTCAACAGAGTAATCAATTTCACAATCCAGTAACTAATTATTTTATGCTAACAATTCACTCGATCGCTCTTAACTTTTACAGCCAAATATAAGACTGCAAAACTGGTGTAAAAGTTTGAAATATCTCTCCCAAAAAAGTTGAAAGAGTTAAAGGTAAGTTGTCTAAAAGTTTTGTGGTACGTAAAACGAGTCCCGAAATATTGCTACTTGGCAGGCTGGCAGCTGTTACAGAAGAGGGCTTCTACTTCAGTCGTAACGAGCACGATTGGATGCTTAGCAAATATTAGAATTAAGTAAATAATGTTCAGTTTTTTTTTAGTTAGTCCTCGTGATCATTTATCTAATGTAAGAAAAGGTGCAAGTTCTTCTTGATGCTTTATCATTTTTGGAGAAGTAATTGTTTCTTCTCAAGTTTATAACCAATTTATCACAAAGTGTTCAAGCTTATATTTGGTTGTTAATTTTGTGTCTGGGCGTTTTTCCAGATCAAAGTATGTTTGGATGTTTAGACGGTTAAGGATGATTGGACGGTTACGTTCATTCTCTACACACACAAAAAGGTTGATTACAAGAACAACAAAAAGTGTTCAAGCTTATATTTGGTTGTTAATTCTGTTGCATGTTTATTAAATTTTCCAAATATGAAATTTTACCATCTAATCACAAGGACTAAGCTAATAGCATATGTGTAATCCCAATATTCTTTTAGGACCCATTTTTTTTTTTTAATGCAACCTTTCTCATTACCACTGAAGTAGAAGCCTTCTTTTGCAACAGCTGGCCCAAAAACAATGTATTGAAAACCGACTACTCTCTCCCCCAACAATACGATAGAACCTCTCTATAGTAATAAGCAATAGAAATAAAGTTTATATAGAAATAAAAATGCCCGATCCCAACTCGAACCATTTCAAAATAAGAATAACCTTTATATTATAATATTTCATGATTTTTTATGGTCCACCGCATTAACAAATTTACCTCTATATAAGAATAAATTACATAAATATATAAAATTATATATATGTTGTTACATTAAACTTAAGACGATTTTAAAATATTTATCTAATGTAGTCTGTGATATCGTCTTAATTTTTTGGGTTGTCAACGTATCCTTTAACTTGCGGGTACGTAATAGCTCGTCCACGTGAACATTTTCTTGTTGAAACCAAAATAATTCTAACTTGTCAAACATGATTAGCGATTTTTGACATGAAACTTTTTGTATTTCTGAACAATCATCATCCGGATTATCTTACTACGCCTCTTGTCTAATTGTGTGAGATCTTTTTGTTTCCAATTGGGGTTTTCTTCTTTCATTTTGAATAACTCGACTCGAATTTTTTCAGTAATTTGAGTACGTTTAACTTTGAGTGCTATTGTATAAACTTGATTTAGTTAGAAAAAGTGAATGAAAATCTATGATATATTATACCTAGTATTTATACATGTAAAAAAAGTTTTAGATAAACTTTTAAACGAGTTTCCACATTTCTAAATGCATGTACTTATTTTTCTAAATACATATGTGTTTAGTTAAGTTTTCTTAAATTCATGAATATGCTAGTTTCGTGACCTTTCAACTTTGTTAGATTTATATGTTTGACGTGTTACATAGATACATGTATTTGTCTCTTGAATATTTATGTTAATTAGTTAAATTAGGTAAACATATAACTTTTATTATGCGGAAAATTGATTTAAGTATTTTTTATTTTTTTATATATCAACCTCTACTTAGAAATAACCTCCATATAACAATATTTTCTCCCGGTTCCGAGATTATTCCTGTAAAGAGGTTCTACTGTAATACATATTACAATTGGGGCTGGGTTCGGTCTGGTTCGGTTCGGTTATTGGCAAAACCGAAATAAAAATCGAGCATAAATTTCGGTTTGATTTTTTCGGTTTTCGGTATTTTAGGTTTATGGACTGAATCGGTTTGTTTCGGTCCGGTTTCAGGTTTTTTCGGTTTTTGTTTTTTTTTCCCATGTTTTTTTTCGGTTTTAATTAAAAAAATACATTTTGTTTTTTTTTATATTTTGATACATGTCCATTTTTAAATTTATCTACTACATTATTATGTTTATTTTGGTAATATATTTATTACGAATCTCCTAATTTAGATATGTAAAAATGGTAAAAAAAAAGTTATCAATTTGGTATCTTGTATATCATTTTTAAATTAAATATCCCCTAATTATTAGAAACATGTGTAAAGTGATGTAGTAGAATGATAAAAGATAACTTATTTATGAGTATTTTTTAATCAACTTGTTTTTTGACAAGTTTTAAATAAACTAAGAGCAAAATTCTAGTATGAAATAGAGCATTTAATAATAAAAATTTAGTATCACAATTATTTAGATAGTTACAATTTATAATAATTTTTTTTTTCATATCGTATCTGAAACGGTATAACTTATAATTATGCAAACATTAATTAGTTTTAAATATTAATTGTGAAAATGTTAATTACCAGATTTTTTTTAGTTATTAAAAGTTGAGACAGTTATAAATTATGATTAAATTAAATTTAACTAATTAAAATATACATAACAAAATATAATAATTGGCTGTGTAACTCAAATGTTCAGTCCTCAATTGATTTTTTTCGTGTTTTTTAGGTTTTTTCATTCTGTTTTTTTTTTTCTTCGTTTTTTCGGGTTTTTTCGGTTGAGTTTTATAGTTATAGAAAGAAAAAATAAATAAACGTGAACTCTGAACTCTGAAATCTGAACTCTGAACTCTGAAGCAATTTGAACAAGACAGTACTATATGGTCAGTATTTCTTTTGTGCACAAGTATACATAAACTAAAGATTTTCTTTGCAGATAATAGCCGGCCCTAGAGAGAGAGAGAGAGAGACGACTAGGGTGAAAAACCCTAGCCGCCGTCAAAATGACCGCTATTCAGCCACCTGATCGTAAACAAACCATCTCTTCGGAATCACCCACAGCTAAAATGTTTGTATCTATTCTAAAAACCAAACCTTCGACAACTAGTCCATCGTTTACCGCCTTTCAATCACCTGATCCTAACCAAACCCTATCCCCGGACCCACCTACATCTAAATCTTTCGCTTCTATACTAAAAACCCAAATTGTGTCACCTAAAGTCCCAATTAAAGTAATTGAATCTTATGAAGGAGAACCAATGATTCATTATTCGATTGAAGATCTAAATACTCTATCTGAACCCTTCAAATATACCATAGTAGGAAAATTCTCACATGGTAAGCCTCACATAGATATTATTCGTAAAACGTTTAATTCTATGGAATTGAAAGCCAACTACCATATTGGAGTTATTGACTCAAAACATATATTAATTCGATGCTATTATGAAGAAGATTTTCTACGACTTTGGATGCGCAAAATTTGGTTTATTGATAATTGCCCTATGAGAACTTTCAAATGGTCCTATGAATTTAGTCCAGAAATTGAATCTCCGGTAACTCCTGTTTGGATATCCCTATCTAAACTCCCTATTCATCTTTACAATAAAAGTAGTATTTTTAGTATTGCTTCAGCTTTTGGAAAACCCCTAAAAGTAGATGAACCAACAGCAAAACTGACTAGACCAGGTCTAGCAAGAATCTGCGTTGAAATTGATCTAAGGAAAGTCTTAATAAAATGAGTAAGAATTAACTATGGAGAAAGTGAAGGCTTCTGGCAACACTGTATATATGAAGAAATTCCTAATTATTGTTCTCAATGCCTTAAGTTAGGTCACTCTATCGAGATTTGTAAGTTTTCTAGGAAAGAGGAAGACAATAAAGAAGACAATAATAACAAAAAGAAAGATCCTGCAAAGGCCAGTGAAAAAGAAGGTACTGAAAAGCAAGCAAAGCAAAAGAATATAAAGGCCAATTATTACAAAAACAAGGAAAAAATTAGCACAAAAGAATGGGTTACAAAGAACTTTAATAAGGAATTGATTGATGAAGAAACAGCTGCAAAGTCAGCTGCAGAAATCCCTGAAAAGAACAAAATAGTTTCATTATTGGAGGATGATAATGGTGAAGAGTGTAATCTAAACACTGATATGGTTTTATTCACTGGGGAATCACCAGTACTCAGTCCATTAAATATTACTCCTATATATGATGAAAATGTTACAATGAGAGGCTCTAGTTTCATTGATGCCCCAGACTTATCAAAAAATCTCAGAATTGATCTAGGTCTCTCTCCTAGAGTAATTCCTATAATCTTAGAAGAAGGAGAATGGAAAACTCCAAAAATTAAAAGAAAACAGGGCAATATTTCAAATGCTATTGGTAAAGATGCTATGATTCTTAGATCCTCTAATGTAGGGGTTAAAAAGAGTTTTAAATGATTAATACACTCTTTTGGAATATTAGAGGAGTGGGTACAAAATCTACAACTAGGCGTATTAAAAAGCTTTGTAAATTACACCAAATTATGTTCTTAGTTTGCTTGGAACCAATGCAAAACCAAGGAAAAGTGGAGTTCTACAGAAGGAAGTTTGGGTTTGATGAGGTTTTAGTACATGAAGATAACAAAATCTGGGTATTCTATATGCAAGAGATTAATATTAATATTATTAATCAAATGAATCAAGCTATAAATTTGGAAGTTTCTATTGAGTATCTGGGCTTACAGTTACAGATTACAGTGGTTTATGCCAAATATTTAGCAGCTGAAAGAGAAGCTCTTTGGAATTTCTTAGAAAATTCTTTTACTAATGATCCTTGGTTGATTGGGGGAGATTTTAATACTGTTTCATCTGTAGAAGACAAAATTGGGGGTTTGCCTATCAATATTAATTCAGCTAATGCTTATTTGTCTTGTATGAACAATTTGGGTGTTACAGAAGCTATCTTCAGTGGCTCTAAATATACTTGGTGGAATAAGCGTAATGGATTAGATGCTATATTTGAAAGAATAGATAAGATTTTATTTAATCAAGAATTTGCCAATTTATTTTGCAATATTTACTTAGATCATTTGAGTAAAGCTACTTCAGACCACAGTCCTTTATTGCTAAAGTTACAGTTGGTTCAAGTCAATAGCCCTAGAAGGTTCATTTTTCAAAATTTCTGGGTTGACCATGGTGGTTTTCAAGATTTAGTGAAAGATGTATGGGTTCATAGTTCTAATCCTAATGCTTTGGAAAATCTAGCTGCTAATTTAAAAGCTACTAGAAAGAAATTGAAAGATTGGAATCATATTACCTTTGGGAATATTTTCCAAGAAGTCATAAAAGCTGAAGATAATCTCTTGAGGGCAGAGCAATATTTGAAATGAGTCCTTCACCTGCCAACAGAATGGAGCTCAATAAGAAAGAAGCTATTCTTAAAAATAAACTTGGTACAGAAGAGAAATATTGGGCCCAAAAAGCTAACTTGAAATGGGTTCTACAGGGGGATGCTAATACTAAATTTTATCACAGTATAGTTAAGAAAAGAAGAATGAAGTGTACTATTGGTGAAATTGAATTAGAAGATGGTTCTTGTATTAGAGATCCAGAGGTTATTAAAAGAGAAGCTATTGTTTATTTTCAAAGCCTATTAGCAGCAGAACAATCTCAGTGTTCTGAATATTCAAGTTTGAATAAATTCCTTTATTAATCTCTGAAGAGTTCAATAATCTATTGGACAAAGATCCTACTAAAGATGAGATAAAAGAAGCTGTGTTTGCTCTTAGTAAATCTAGTGCACCAGGTATTGATGGTTTTACAGGCCAGTTATTTGTCTCATGTTGGGACCTAATTGGAGAAGATGTCATCCAAGCTATTATTCTTTTTTTCATGGGTAATCTACTACCTAAATCTATCTCTACCACTGTTATAGCTCTTATTCCAAAGATGGTAAAACCAAAGAAATTTGCTGAATTCAGACCTATCAGCTTATGTACATTTTGCAGTAAGATCATCTCTAAAATTATGGCTTCTAGATTTGCTGTTGTATTGCCTTATATTATTTCTGAAAATCAAAGTGGGTTTGTCAAATCTAGAGATATAGTGGACAATATTCTCCTAGCCCAGGAGTTTATTTCAACTCTTAGTAAAAAGGCTAGTGGTAAAAATTTAGCTTTAAAGTTAGATATGAAAAAAGCTTATGACAGAATATCTTGGCATTTTCTCATTTCTACACTAAGGAAAATGGGTTTCTCAGAGAAGGTTATAGACCTAGTATGGAGAATTATTTCTGGAAACCATACTTCTATATTGGTAAATGGATATCCTACTGAGCTTTTTATTCCCAGAAATGGTCTTAGACAGGGAGATCCTCTATCCTCTAGTCTATTTATTATTTGTTCTGAAGTGTTAACCAGGAACTTAAATTATTTGATTGATAACAAAAGGTGGTCAGCTTTTAAAGCTCCTATTGGCAGTCCTATTATCACTCACCTGGCTTTTGCTGATGATCTGATTATATTTAGCTCAGCTGATCTCTACTCCATCAGTCAGATAAGCAACATTCTGCAATGTTACAATAAAGATTCAGGTCAATAAATAAGTCTTGACAAAAGTTCTGTCTACTTCTCAAAGAGTGTCAATACTATTCAAAAAAGGAAAATATGCAAAGACCTGAATATTACAAGTAAGAAACCTCCTTTTACTTATCTTGGCTGCAAATTATACTCTGGGCATAAAAAGTGTATATTGTTTCATGAACTTATTCTAAAAGTTAGAAGTAAGTTGTCTACTTGGAAGGGTAATTGGTTAAATCTGGGTGGAAAATTAATTTTGATAAGGCATGTTCTTCAATCTATACCAATATTTACTTTGGCAGCTATGAATCCACCTATACAAGTGATCAAAAGAATAGATCTTATATTATCCAATTTTTTATGGGGGAATATAAATGGTAAAAATAAGTTTCATTGGGTTAGATGGAGCAAAGTGTGTACACCTGTGAAAGAAGGGGGTTTGAATGTTAAAAGCTTTCATGACATATCTAAAGCATTTGCTATGAAACTTTGGTGGAAATTCAAAACAAAAAATTCTTTGTGGTCCACATTCATGAAGGCTAAATATTGTAGAAATAAGCAATCAGAAGAAATTCCTATTAAAAAAGGAAGTAATACTTGGTGCAGAATGCTTCAAGTTAGAGAATTGACTGATAACAATATTACTACAGTTGAGAATGGGGTGAAATCTATTTGGAAACCTAATTCTCTTGGGAATTTTACTATTAAGTCAGCATGGGAAATCTCTAGAGAGGTAGGGACTGAAAATTGGAGAAGCACTTTTATATGGAACAGTATGATACCTTTAAAAGTCTCTTGCTTTATGTGGAAACTCTTTAACAAAGCTGTATCTCTGGACTGTAACCTGTATAAATTTGGAATTAGCATAGCTTCTATGTTTGGTTGCTGTAAAATGTCTGAAGAGACATTTGATCATCTATTCAGTACTGGTAAAGTTGCAAATGAAGTTTGGAACTACTTTGAAAGTAAATGGGGAATACTTATTCAGAATAATTCTTTATATGGAAGAATTAACAGCTGGTAGTCTTACATCATTAAGAAAAAGACTTTTTCTGGAAAAAAGATTTGTCAGGTTCTACCTTCTATTATTGTTTGGAATATTTGGAAATCTAGATGTTCATGTAAATTTGAGAACATCAAAATGAAGACAGACAGTATTATCAGAAATTCAGAGGAGTTGATTATTCAATCTGGATATAGGGAGAAGGATTTCTCTTATTCTATTTCCAGTAGCAAAAAGAAAATTAAAAAAGTCACCTTTATTAGGTGGCTTCATCCTCCTATTGGGTTTTTGAAACTTAATATAGATGGATGTTTCCTTCAATCAGGGGTCCTTAATGGTATTGGGGGTTTAATAAGAGATGAAAAAGGTTTTTTTGTGAAGGGTTTTTCTAGATCTGTATACAGCAATTCAGTTCTTTGTTCTGAGTTTCAAGCTCTCTACTATGGCCTCCTATTCTCTCCTAATAAACAGTTAATTATTGAGAGTGACTCTCTTCAATTGATTAAAATAATAGAAGGTAAACATAAATGTCCATGGAAGATTTTAGACTTATTTTATTATATCAAAGAATTATTAAAGAAGGGAGAATACCAGTTCAGGCATGTGATGCGAGAAGGTAATAAAGCTGCTGATTTCCTTGCTAATTGTGAGAAAGACCTCATTTCTTCTTGTATGGATGATTTTCCAAAGCTATTAAAAGGGATTATCTTAACGGAGGCTAAAAGGCTTCCTAATCTAAGGGTCAGATGAAGATGGAGAAGAAAGGCGATGGAGAGTTTCTCTCTCTTAGGGTTTTCTCTCAGGAAAAGAAGAAATGGAAATGAAGAGGTGGAGAAGACAGATGTCTTCATTACATCTATTATCACTTTAAGTCCCTCAAGTCTACTCCACTATGCTATTGAATCCAAACTTCTCAGTTTTCGGATTTTAAGTTTCTATTAACTCAATTGAG
Organism: Primula veris; assembly: GCA_963682055.1. Classification (NCBI taxonomy): domain Eukaryota; kingdom Viridiplantae; phylum Streptophyta; class Magnoliopsida; order Ericales; family Primulaceae; genus Primula; species Primula veris. The sequence goes on along the minus strand of OY821744.1, from coordinate 4,099,506 downwards.
TGTAATAGTTTGGTTTTATATTTTTGAGGTCACGAAGTTTGTAAATATTTTATCAATTACTGTGAGGTTTATTTTCCTCCAGTTTTCATTAATAAAATGTGGGCTTCCCACTAATTATTTAAAAAAAAAATAAAGATTTTCTTTGCATTTTACTTGATCAAATAAGCTATACTTGTATTAAATGGAAATCCATTTAACAATAAAAAGTAAAACGTGTGTTATGTTAATAATTGTTAATGATGATTGAGGAGATAGATACTCCACAATCCAGAGAGAAATAGAGAAGAGGTAACGAAATAAAAATGAGAAATCAGCTATTATTATCGTTTACAAGCTGTGTAAACAGTTTTATACCGGGGAAGGAATTAAAAAGCGGTTGTAAGTTGTAACTAGTTGCATGCTCCAAACTTATCTATACTAAATCTGCATTCGTAATAAAACTATCGATCTAAAACTTTGTCTGAACAAATGAAAAGCAATCCGAAGAAGAAACTGTTGAGTTGTGGAGCCAAATGAGGTTTGGCCATGTTTTCTAATTATCCCACATCACCTAGAATTGTAATATGAGCCACTAAGGGTTCTATTTATATGCCCCAATATCTTGTATTGTAATTACACCTTTACACAACACCTCTATATTATAAAGAGAAGAGTTCTATTTGCGAGAGAACCATAGCTTGTAACTAGACTAGATTACGATTGCAATCCTCTTAATAATATTAAGTGCCACATGTAGCGGCCCAGAGACGTAGCCAATTTGGGTGAACTCCGTTATCAAAGAGTGTGTGCTCGGTTAAAGTTTTCTGTCTTTCTTTGTGTTCGCCTGTATCGACCCTAACAAGTGGTATCAGAGATCGGAACATCGATGGCGAAAGAAGATAGAACCGCGCACGGGATCGAGAAGTTCGACGGGAAGGACTTCGCATTCTGGAGAATGCAAATAGAGGACTACCTCTATGGGAGGAAGATGCATCAGCCACTTCTCCTTGAGGAAAGGCCGACCACGACCACGACCACCGAGGAGGCGTGGAAACTCTTAGACCGACAAGTGTTGGGAGTGATCCGCTAACACTATCTAGGAGTGTAGCACATAACGTCGCAAGAGATACGACGACGATGAGGATGATGAAGGTCCTCACTGACATGTATGAGAAACCATCCGCGAACAACAAGTTACATCTCATGCGTAAGTTGTTCAACCTACGCATGGCTGAGGACACACCTGTCGCAAATCACGTGAACAAGTTCATCGACACCGTAAATCAGTTGGATGCGGTAGAGATAACTTTTGCAGATGAAGTGAGAGCCCTTATACTGCTAGCCTCTTTACCGAACAGTTGAGAATTCATGCGAGCTGCTGTTAGCAACTCAATTGTGTTGAACGTCGTTTCTTCTAATCGATTATTTTGATGATAACAATATTTGTAAAACATGATAAAAGCTCGTTTTGCGTACTAATCATTTATCGAGTGTATTAAAGGTTCAAAATGATAAAATGCGTAATTACGAAGCCAATGGTTCAAGCGGAACCACAATAGGGTTTGAAACGAGTTAGTTACGGGGTTTCGAAGTTGGTCGAGAAAACCGAAACATGCCCAGAATTAAAAACGATTGATCAATAAGCAAAAACGATCGATCATTTCAGTGCTAAATTCTTCCAGAGAACACAGATCAAAAACGACCGATCGTTTTACAGAAACGACCGATCGTTTCTGTAGATTTTCAAATTCCAGCTTTTAAGCTCTTCCTGAAAATTGGGCGAACCACTGCGAAAACAGCATTGAATGAACTCAACAACCAGCAACGGTCTGAAATTAATTGCTAAAGCTTTTCTCCCTACAAAAGACTCCCAATCCCTTTGAAGAAAGGCATCCAAGCATACACAACTTATAAGCAATTCTTACAAAGCTATTCTTCAAGCTTATACTACAAAATCTCACTTGTATTATTAAATATTCTCGAGAGTATTATTCTTGTAATTCTATAAACTCCGAGATAGTATTTGTTAGTGAGTGATCCAATTTGTAAAAGAGTAATTTTATAAACTCATTTGTGAGCGAGTGAATTGGGTAGAGGCTTTTAAGCAAGTGTAGCTTAAAAGCTCTAGGTCATTTATTCGGGATACTCATATAGTGAGGGGGAGCGTAATCGGTTGATTAAGCTCGTTAAGGTGTAACCTTGAATCGAAGATTTTAGTGAAACACTCGGTAGTGAAAATACCGAAGAGAGGACGTAGGCGCGTTTTGCCGAACCTCTATAAATCTTGCGTTATTTCTTTCCCTTAACTTTTACTTTTCGTATTTATTTATCGCTTATATTTATTGCTTGCTTAGATTAATTTAGCAATAACTAGTTAACGAAAGAGTTTAGGTGATAAAACCACTAATTAACTTAGTAAATAACACAAAGTTTTTATTCCGCGAAAAACGTACAAAACCTTATTCACCCCCCCTCTAAGGTTTAGACTCCTATGGACTAACAATTGGTATCAGAGCTTAGCTATTTTATTTACAAAAATCTAACGATTTTATAGTTTAAAGATCCGCTATGTCTTCATTCGCCGACTCTAAATCCATAACTAGGCCCCCGTTCTTTGACGGTACTAACTATCCCTATTGGAGAGACCTAATGAAAAATTTTCTATGTGGATATGAAATAGATCAATGGATTAGCATAAGTAAAGGCTATAAAACGCCTAGGAGAAATGGTCTAGATAAACTTGTAGAAGAACTAGACACGGATGAACGCCTTGCCTTCTCCTTAAATTGTAGGGCTATGACCTCAATCACTTGTGTGCTCTCGCCTAGTGAATATGATAAGATTTCCGGTTGTGACACCGCTAAGCAAATGTGGGATAAGCTAGCTATTATGCACGAAGGAACTAGTCAAGTTAAGGACTCTAAAATTAGCATGCTTATTCATGATTATGAATTATTTAAAGTCGATGATGACGAGTCTATTGCTTCCATGTATACTCGTTTTACTAAGATTACTAATGATCTTAAAAGACTTGAAAAGGTATATTCTAGCAAGGAGATGGTGACGAAAATCCTTCGAAGTCTTCCGAGGAGGTGGGAATCGAAAGTGACGGCTATACAAGAAGCCAAGGATATGAACACACTTTCTCTCGACAACCTCATAGGATCCTTGAGCACACATGAGCTAGATATGACAACTCGAAAACATGAGGATGACTCGAAAAAGAAGAAAGGCATCGCCTTCAAAAGCACAACAAATGACGATAGCGACAACGATTCCTCTAGCGAGGATGATGAAATGGCACTCTTCGCCAAACGCTACAACAAATTCCTAAGTTGGAAAAAGAAGGGTGGACAACGATTCCGGAAAAAGGAGTATAAAGGAGAGCCTTCCGACAAATCGAACAAGAAGGACGAAATCATTTGCTATAAATGTCACAAGCCCGGCCATATGCAAAACGAATGTCCCTTGAAGAAAAAGGACAAGTTCGGAAAGAAAAAGGAATACAAGAAGGCATTCTTGGCCGCATGGGGGAGCGATGATGATAGCTCCGATAGCGACAATGAAGAAGTCGCAAACCTATGTCTCATGGCTAGAGACAACGATACCGAGGATGTAAGCTTTCACTCCTCTAACTCTTCTATTTCTAGTGATGATGAATTTGATATAAATGAAGTGTTAGCATCCTTAGAAAAAGCTAGAGGTAAAAACAAATCCTTTAGAAAATTGTTAATTACTCTACAAGACAAACTCGAGAACTTAGCTACAACAAATGACTCACTCACGTCTAAAAATGCCGAACTTACCTTAGAAAATGATAGGTTAGTTAAAGACCTTAGTTCTTGTAAAATTAAGGCGGATAGCGCCGAACTTACTCTCGCTAAATTCACTAAGGGAAGTAAAATGCTAAGTACTATATTAGCATCTCAACAAGGCGCATATGATAAAACCGGTGTAGGATACAACCCTCTCTTAGCGGCTAAGCATAAGAATCTATTCACCAAACAAGTGGAGAAAAATGAAAATAGAACCCCAAGTTACTCCCGTAAGAACAACTCGTATAAAAAGAACTTAGTTTTTAATCGTTTTGTTAAACCTATCTCGCATGTTAAATGTGTTACTTGCAACCGGAGTGATCACTATGAAGATTACATATATTGCCCTTATAGGTATAAAGTTAATAGAAATGATTTGGTTTGGATTCCAAAGGGTCGAGACTCTAACCCTCAAGGACCCAAAAGTGGATTAGGGTACCAATGATCGTTTTGTCTTGTAGGTATGCTTGAGATAAAAAATCAACGAGGACAAGTGGTTCTTGGATAGTGGATGCTCAAGACATATGACGGGAGACAAAACAAAATTCACGACTCTTGCACCTAAAGACGGAGGCTTTGTGATCTTCGGGGATAATAGCAAGGGCAAAATCATCGGTATTGGTAGTATCTCTAAACCATCTAATGTCGTTATTGATAATGTTTTGCTTGTTGATGGTCTTAAACATAATTTGCTTAGTATAAGTCAACTTTGTGATTTGGGTCACAAAGTCATTTTTGAAAAATCGCATTGCATTATTCATTGTATTTCGGATAATAAAACTATTCTCATGGGTCAAAGACAAAATAATGTCTATATGATTGATTTGAATAGTTCGGTGGATGATGAAGTCAAGTGTCTTGTTACTATCAACGACAATGGTTGGTTGTGGCATAGACGACTTGGTCATGCAAGTCTTGATCTACTTGCTAAACTTTCTAGTAAAGATTTGGTAATAGGTTTACCAAAAACTCCTTATATAAAGGACAAACTTTGTCACGCTTGCCAATTAGGCAAACAAACAAAAATTTCTTTTAAGTCTAAAAATATTATATCTACTACTCGTTGTTTGGAGCTCATTCATATGGACTTAGTTGGCCCCTCCCGGACACTTAGTCTTGGCGGGCGTGCATATGCTTTCGTCATGGTTGACGATTTTTGTCGCTTTACGTGGGTATTGTTTTTAACTCATAAGCATGAAGCATTTAGAGAATTCTCTATTATTTGCAAAAAGCTCCAAATACGAAAGGGTTATATGATCAAAAGTATCCGAACCGATCATGGTAAGGAATTTGAGAATACTCCATTTCAAACTTATTGTGATGAAAATGGTATTGATCATAATTTTTCGGCCCCTCGTACGCCCCAACAAAATGGGGTAGTTGAGAGGAAGAATAGAACCCTAGAGGAAATGGCACGGACCATGCTTTGCGAAAATAATTTGCCAAAGTATTTTTGGGCCGAAGCCGTAAATTCCGCTTGTTATATTTTAAATAGAGCCTTAATTAGGCCCATATTAAAAAAGACACCTTACGAATTATGGAATGAGCGAAAGCCCAATATTTCTCATTTACGTGCATTTGGTTGTAAATGCTATGTTCATAATAATGGTAAGGATAATCTAGGGAAATTCGATGCTAAGTCCGATGAAGGAATTTTCATCGGATATGCAATATCGAGTAAAGCTTATAGAATTTTTAATAAAAGAACTTTATTGGTGGAAGAGTCGGTACATGTCTCGTTTGATGAGAATTTACCGACGATTGATAAACCTTTAATTGTTCATAATATTAATGATGATATTTTTCATAAAACATCTTCTTCTAATCATGTTGCATCTAGCTTAGAGTCTACGCCTAGAATAGAGGTTGAACCCGTTGTTGAAGAAGTCACTATAGATAGACTTCAAAAGGACTTAGAATCTAGTGTACACATTCATGAGGATTTGCCTCAAGAATGGAGGTTTGCCAATCATCACCCGCAAGAATTAATTTTGGGTAACCCGGGAGAAAGAGTGCATACACGTTCTTCATTAAGAAATATAGTTAATCATTTTGCATTCTTGTCTCAATTAGAGCCCAAGAACATTCATGAAGCGGAACTCGATGAGAGTTGGGTATTAGCTATGCATGACGAATTAAATCAATTCGAGCGTAGTAACGTATGGACTTTAGTTCCTAGACCGCGTGAGAAAACCATCATATGTATGAAATGGATATTTCGTAATAAGATGGATGAATCCGGTGTAGTTATTAGAAATAAGGCTAGACTAGTAGCTCAAGGGTATAACCAAGAAGAGGGCATCGATTTCGATGAAACTTACGCACCCGTAGCTAGACTAGAAGCCATTAGAATGTTGCTTGCTTATGCTTCTTTTAAACGTTTTAAATTATTTCAAATGGATGTTAAAAGTGCTTTTTTAAACGGCTTTATTAATGAGGAAGTTTATGTAAAACAACCACCCGGTTTTGAAAACCACGAGTTTCCCAATCATGTTTACAAACTTCAAAAAGCACTTTATGGCTTAAAACAAGCACCCCGGGCTTGGTATGAAAGACTTAGTAAATTTTTGATTGCAAAAGGTTTTTCACGTGGTACTTTAGACACTACTCTTTTTATTAAAAAGGATGGAAAAGATATGCTCTTAATTCAAATATATGTTGATGATATTATTTTCGGTGCTACTAATGCTCGCATGTGCGAGGAGTTTTCTAAGTGTATGCAAGGTGAATTCGAGATGAGCATGATGGGTGAACTCACCTACTTCCTTGGATTGCAAATCAAACAAACAAAGGACGGAATTTTCGTCAATCAAGCCAAATACACAAGGGACTTGCTCAAACGATTCAACATGAGCAATGCAAAGCCGCTAGGAACTCCAATGAGTCCGGCAACAAAACTAGACAAGGATGAATCGGGTAAAAGCGTGGACCAAAAGCTCTATAGAGGTATGATTGGATCCCTCTTATATTTAACCGCAAGTAGACCCGATATCATGTTTAGTGTTTGCTTGTGTGCTAGGTATTAATCTTGCCCTAAGGAATCGCATGTTATAGCCGTTAAGCGCATTTTTAGATATCTTGTAGGAACTTGCAATTTAGGATTGTTTTATCCACATGATACTTCTTTTGAATTGCTTGGCTATTCCGACGCCGACTTTGCCGGTTGTCGATTAGATAGAAAAAGTACTAGTGGCACTTGCCATTTCTTAGGAAACGCCTTAGTTTCTTGGCATAGCAAGAAACAAAACTCGGTTGCGCTTTCCACGGCGGAGGCGGAATACGTCGCTGCGGGTAGTTGTTGCGCACAAATCCTTTGGATGCGTCAACAACTCAACGACTTTGAATTATCATTTGATAGTGTACCTATTTTGTGTGATAATACTAGTGCAATAAATCTTTCGAAAAATCCGATCCAACACTCTCGCACTAAACATATTAATTTACGTCATCACTTTTTAAGGGATCATGTCCAAAAAGGGGATATTACACTTGAATATATAAGTACCGATAGGCAATTAGCCGATATTTTCACAAAACCCCTTAATGAGGAACAATTTTGCTTTATTCGCCGAGAGTTAGGTATGTTTGATGTGTGAAATATACATTTATATATATATAATTGATTAATTTTATATATATATTAAGTATTTTTTATTTTTTATGCCAATTCAGTATCATTTGTGCAAAAAATTCCTGTTATGTAACCAACTTACAGTCGATCGATCGTCTGTAAAAACGACCGATCGTTTTTATACAGACGACCGATCGCTCCTAAAAACGACCGATCGTTTTTTAGGCATGCTCTCTGGAATTTTTCAGTTCTTTTTTGATCGATCGTCACACAAAAACGACCGATCGTTTTTGTGATTACCAGTGTTAAAACACCTTTCAAAACCCTAATTTCATTAAACTCTTCAAAACTCTCTCTCTCAAATTCGCCTCCTCCTCCAAAATCACCCAAATTTTCCAATTTTTATCCAATTCAATCAAACATGGGTCGTACGAAGAATGCCTCACGCAACCTCGTTGATGAACCCGAGGACGACTATGTGCCTCCGTCCACTCGCCCGCGCGTTCCTCGCGCTCGCCGAACCGGCTCATCCTCCGCCGCTCCTCCCTCGGGCCCCGGTGCCCCTTCCGGCTCTCTTCCACCTCTCTATCCACCTTCGATGGATAAAAGAGGTATTTTATCTAATTTCACACTCGATATGCCTCTTTTCCGTGAACGCTTTCCCGCTCTTATGATAGATTTAAGTTTTTACAAACTCGATACTATCCTCTCTCTTAAAGAACCTTTTTACAAATAAAATGTCTACGAATTTTATCATCACCTAGTTCTCGATAGGGATAATGATGACGCACTCCGCTTGCGTTCATCGTTTAACGGACAACCTTTCGTTTACGGTATAGACCGTCTACGAACCCTTTTACGCCTAGATAACGACGGCGTCCATGAGTCGAGTGAAGACCTTTGCGACACACTCGAGATCGAAAATTTTAATGATCTTAAAAACGAAATTTTTCATCCCCTTCATAACAATCAATCCAACAAAGCCCATGGCCTTTTATTTCGAAACAAATTAGCCTATCACATTCTATCTCATATTGTCCTACCCCATACTTCCAATTTCACGGATGTCACCAACGAGTATATCTTTCTTCTCGGGTGCATCCATCGCCGAGTCAAACTCGACTTTGCGACCCTCATTTTCCTTAAGATGGATTCGCTCAAAACGAAATCCAAGAATGGGCTACCTTACGGTGCCTTGATTTCGGCCATCTTAAAGGACCTTCATCTAGTTCCCGGTGGAACATTGTTCAAAAATAAGGACAAACATATTTGGGACACTTCCTATCTTTCCCAAATGTCCATAAAATTCAATACTACCGACAAGACCATTACGTGGTCCGGTAAACGGGTGTCCGGCCCCGGCTATACCCCTCTTTCCCCCGAAGATTATTTAAAAAAAAAATAAAGATTTTCTTTGCATTTTACTTGATCAAATAAGCTATACTTGTATTAAATGGAAATCCATTTAACAATAAAAAGTAAAACGTGTGTTATGTTAATAATTGTTAATGATGATTGAGGAGATAGATACTCCACAATCCAGAGAGAAATAGAGAAGAGGTAACGAAATAAAAATGAGAAATCAGCTACTATTATCGTTTACAAGCTGTGTAAACAGTTTTATACCGGGGAAGGAATTAAAAAGCGGTTGTAAGTTGTAACTAGTTGCATGCTCCAAACTTATCTATACTAAATCTGCATTCGTAATAAAACTATCGATTTAAAACTTTGTCTGAACAAATGAAAAGCAATCCGAAGAAGAAACTGTTGAGTTGTGGAGCCAAATGAGCTTTGGCCATGTTTTCTAATTATCCCACATCACCTAAAATTGTAATATGAGCCACTAAGGGTTCTATTTATATGCCCCAATATCTTGTATTGTAATTACACCTTTACACGACACCTCTATATTATAAAGAGAAGAGTTCTATTTGCGAGAGAACCATAGCTTGTAACTAGGCTAGATTACGATTGTAATCCTCTTAATAATATTAAGTGCCACGTGTAGCGGCCCGGAGACGTAGCCAATTTGGGTGAACTCCGTTATCAAAGAGTGTGTGCTCGGTTAAAGTTTTCTGTCTTTATTTGTGTTCGCCTGTATCGACCCTAACAGAAACTGGAAAAAAAAATACACTGGAAAAGTTTTACAAGAGAAAGAACAAAAGAAGAAACCAATATGCGCATAACCAAGTAGCTCTAATGAAAGGAATTCACTCGACTTCAAGTCCCTAACTTGGCCACCGAACCACCAAGGAAACTGAGATCTATCACTAGACTGAAAGCGTGATCAAAGTCCATGTTTATCCGATTGAGCTAAAAAAATCATTCCAAGTATTACCATTTATTAAATCGTGAACTATATGAATGTTTCTCTTCATAGAGAAGATTTTGATATAACCGATATCATGAGTTTAGTTCTCCAAGGCAATGTGGCCAAAATTTGTAAACCTCTGGAAAGCAAAACATTCGGCTTCTTAACTTTAACCATGCTTATCAACCTTTGATGAAAGTACTTGCATAATTTCTGCATATCTGAACTTGTGTAATGCTAATTTAATTAATTATTTACATCAATTTTCCGAGACTGTACTAAAACATAAGTTAGATTTTGGAAGAAAATTAAGTGAAATATACGCTATAAAAAATGGTATCAATTGGGGACGGTCAGATCGGTTACAAATTTGTCGTTAAATGACAAAAGCTGTCAGTAAAACAGAAATCCGTCGCCATATTGTCTCCGAATAGTGCGTTGGCAAGCAAAATCTATCACAATTTCCGTCTGCAATCTGACATTTTTTTTAGTGAGACATGATCTTTCCATAAAGCAATATGACCTTGCTATCATTGGCGGAACCATAAACTCAAAGTGGCAAGAGTATAAATTATATATAAAAAATATTATTCCATATGTGTGTTTTTTCCGAAATATGAAGGGGGGCCAAAACTATTTTTTTTAATATTTTAATTAAAATACATATATTTTTTTTTACTTAAAATGAGGGGCCATGGCCCCAACTACTCCACCTAATTCATTTACTGGTTGCTATTATCTTCTCATGCTAATTTAGTTATACTTTTTTTGATCAACAAAAATAAACTTTACAATCCAACCTAAGATGCTAGTACATTTTTGCTATGCTTTCAGTTTCGGTTTATATAGTCAAATTATGAAGTGTTAAGCTAAGCAATCGAGCCTCCGCATCAGCTTCCTTACAATACTCCTTAAATTCAGGGTAAAATTATCATTTTATTTAGTTTTACATAACAATTTACATGCTACACAATATTTCGGTCTGCATATGATCATATTCCCTATAAATATAATAAATAATAATTTTCTTTTCTTTTCAAAAAAGAAATTATCTCACACCTTCCAAATTGAAATTAATAAACCTCAAACAATTTTAGGTACATATAACTTGATTGAGGATATTCTATACCGATATGCCAAAACTCAGAATTCTCTTAAATGAGTTCAATTTTAATAGCAAATATCCATTCGGATAATATTAAAGAAGCCGAGATTGCCCTAATTAGAAAACACCAGAGACTATAATCATTTTTTTTTTTATAGATAAGGCATATCTTTGTAAATAAATGTATAGATAAAAGAGATATTAAAAGGATTCAAATAATTTTATTGCAACTAAATAGAAGAAGTTCTTTTGAAGGAGATTACATATGAAAATATTGATACGAAAATACTGAAAGTGAAAAAAGATCTGCAACCAAAGGAATCAGGAAACAGAAGGGGTAGGTCCATAGCTAATATAATAATAGTTTATTTTATTACAAGGAGAGTAGAATACACTTGTATCATCCGCATCTGTTAAATTAAAACATATTTTTTCTTAAAATTTAAGTATTATTGTATAAAAAGTAGCATGTATCAGTAATCTTATAAATTCTCTAAATTTCATAAAATACAAAATCACCTTGTATACAAGGAATATATATGAATCATTAGATGAATATAAGAGTAATTAACCGCATCACCATCCTTAATCATTTATTGAAATCTAAAATATTTTATATATTTTAAAGAACCGTTTACATTTACACAAAATTTCAGCTTTCATATTTTTTTTTAATAATAACCCTACATTATTTCTTTTTACTTGTTTATTATCATTTAATAATCATAACAATATTACAAGCACAAAAATATGGAGCACATGATATTTTCTGACTATTATATTCATTTAGGAAATCATATACATTTCTCGTATATAAGGTGAATTTTGTGTTTACTAAAATTTAAGTAATTTATAAGGTTACTGATTCATGACACTTTTTATACCATAATTATGAAATTTTAGGAAAAAGTATGTTTCGAGGTATCAAATGTGGATGTTTTTTAGTAATAAACTGTCATGGAGTATATATTTTTATGATTGTAATATTGTTATGATTATTAAATGATAATAAACAAATAAAAAGAAATAATGTAGGGTTGTTATAAAGAAATTAATAAGTAAGATGTAATTTTGTATAAATATAAACGGTAACTTAAAAATATACAATATGTTATGTTTGAATAAGTGGTTAAATTTACTGATACGGTTGCTGTTACGGAGGATTTTCAAGTTCGCCAATTTTTTTGAGATTACAGAAGGAAGCTGCACGGTTTATTTTAGAATACTATCATTGTATATAAGGGAAATATGGTGTTTGAGGTTATTCATACTTTTGTTGTTGAAACTTGAAATACATGTCTTGATTACGCCAAAAAAACAATTATTTATTTAAAAACGAGTAGATCTTATTTTCACTCGTGTTTTCTTTTGTTTACTCTTTCTCCTATCACATTTAATATGTATTTCTGAAACAATGTTGCTAATGTCACATCAACGAAATGATTAACAAGAAAAGTTCTCGTTCACGGTACATCAATATTAAAATTTAAACGTAACGAAAAAGACACTTAATATAGAAAGGGGATTGCTAACATATGCCTACAGTGCCCATGATAATATTAATACTATTCTTTTTAATTTTGAAAAATTTGATTCTTCCCAACCAAGACAACCAAAATTTACAGTATGGATTTGAATTGGTTACATGACAAAGTTAATTATGACATGGCAGAAAAAAAGTAAACAAAACGTAAATTGACAAAATGAACTAGTTATATATATATATCAATAAAATAATAATTCATTTTGTCTAGATAAATTGGAGAGTAAATATACAAATTATGACTTGATAAATAATTTATTTTCTTGTGGAATATGTATGCTACATGTGATAAATTTTAGATTTGAGTTATTTTTATTGTTTATTAATTCTAATTAGTACGGTGGAAATGCTTTTTTAAAGATTCATAGTAAATGCCATATTAACACTATAATGATATGTTGGTAGTATTTATTACCAAATAGCAACCTCAACAGAAATGAACATGCCTCAATTTTGAAGAGTTTTTTTTAAAACATTATCACTAATTACGTCATTAATATTCGTCATTCAATGACTTGTAATAAAGACTTAACCCAATTAATGTTCCTTTGATTTCTTTCATATATGAAACCTCATGGAAATACCCTTTGATTAGTTTATGTATCTATAAGCTGGATAGTAGCGTATTAAGATCATGCCATGCATATTTACTACTTAATTTCTTGGAACATGAAAAAATCAAGAAAGCATGCATTAATTTTATTTAATATATGCGTGTACGGCAATCCCCTTTTCCATTTCCTTACTGTACCTCGGACGTAAATTATTTTAATTAAATGTTGGGAAAATTACACCCCATCTTTTATTTTATCAGTGAAGGAAAAATAAATTAGCGGAAAAACCTAAATATTTGGTTTTAATTATTATGCCGCATATATTTTGTTTAATTATTTTGCTCCGACAATATGTATTTGAATAAGAATTGATACTTCACAGTTTTCCTTTGTATTGGAATAATGAAGAAACACTGTTGGCTATATTTATGAAAAAATTATCAGAACTAAGTTTGAAATTTAATTACCAATACCACATGATTAAAATATATTTGAATATTAGGTTGAGATCGATGTTCAATGATGCTGTTTTTTTACTCTACACACACACACACATATATATATATATATATTTGTCCCGGCCAGGACTTGCACATGAAAAAAGAAATGAAAGGTTGCAAGGCCAAAATGAAACAAATTAAAATTACAAATTTACTAGCTTATACGCCTAATTCTTATTTTTGTTGCAGGAATATATGCATTAAACTACAATGAGATTACGAGAGGAATAAAATTTGAATAGGAAAAACAAAATTTGGAAATCTTGGAAGTGAAGTACATATGAAGTTATTTACAACTTGGACTTCCAAGTTTATGTTTTATTTCTTATAAGCAATGCGCTTTCTTATGTAACAGATTTAGTACTTATTTCCTTTTTTGTAGTGGGGCTTTCCTCCATTAATCAATAAAAATAAAATGTGGGTTTCCCTCACAATTAATTAAAATAAAAAGGGCAAACAGAAATGACTAGGGTCAAAGCCGGTTCTTGGCTCAGCCAGGCTAGCCGACCGGCTCGGGTGACGATTTATTTTTATGAAAAAAAAAACTATACAAAAGGGTGTCTTTTTTTATAATTAAAGGGAATGAGTGAAAGTTTAATTTGTAGTCTCGGAAAAGATGACATGAAACTTTTTGGACGGGTTTACTAATTAGAGGCTTAGAGAGCTAAGGAGATGTCACGGGACAATGAGGTCAAAGGGTTGCCAAAATTTACCAAAGTTATTATATTCCTTATTTTTTCCTATACAATTTTATTAAGAAAACTAGAATAGTTATCAAATCCTCCAAATTTAAGTTTTCTATAACTTCAGTATATTTATGATTCACGTTCTCCCATTGACTTTATTGTGCCACTAGTACCCTACGAAACATCCATTAAGAAACCAGAACATTCCTTGAATTAGCACTATTGGAAGTCGTTCTAAGGGAAAATAGCATCCGCACCGGCTACCTCACTCATTTTTCTTAAACCTAACACATTTTATACCTTTTAAGAAATCGTTTACATTTACACAAAATTACAGCTTTATTATTAATTTTCTTATAATAACACTACATTATTTTTTTTTATTTTTTTATTATCTTTTAATAATCATAACAATATTACACCACAAAAATGTCTAGATTTGAATTTGAACTTAAATGAATATTGACTCTTAACAATTTGCAAGTAAACACATGAAACTGACAGCCAAGAGGAGTCGCAATGGTTGAATGATAAAAGTCCAACACTTACATGTATATAGTGTGTCCCGTACAAATATTTTTTTATTCTTTTCTATTGGAATATTATAAGAAACCTCAAAGAAATACGTTTGTGTTGTTATTTTCTTCAACTTTTAGCTTGATAGTATGTTTTATTCAATTGCAAAAATTGCAAACTAATCACCATTATGACCGCACGAACTTTAAATAGGAAGGACTGATGTCATATATGATTTTTTTTTTTAATTCTCGATTCGAGTTTTTATCATAACATGAGAGGGGCACAAGCATAATTAATTTTTTTAAAAATTTTAATATCTCTATGTATATATATATATATATATATTTATTTATTATTTTTTATTAATTTTAGTAAAATTGGAATGTTTTCACGTAGTTCTTTCATTGACTGAATTGATCAAATATCATTGATCAAAGTCTATGTGACTGAATTGATCAAATATCATTGACTGGATTGATCAAATATCATTGATCAAATTGGAATGTTTGCCAGCCCCGACTGAATTAACATGAGAGAGGCTGAAGAATAAATCATTGATCAAATATTGTTTTTTTTACTATCTCTTCACCTATTATGTGACTGAATTAATTCAATTGGCACGCAATATTATGTTCACTCCACTTATACATCAAGTAACCACTTCATTTTATGTGTTAGGATCACAATGGAATTATATCAAACTCATTAATAATTGGAACAAGTTTACGATATTATTTTTCCACCCCAAATGATGACATGTGAAGTTTAAGATGAGGATATGAGGAATGAAATTACTTTTACTTGTGTGCTCTTATTGTTTTAGGTGTTCTGTTTGTTGTTTCAAAAAGTATTACATTCCCAGGATTATTCTTTTCTTCATTTCGTTAAAAAATCATAACTTGTTTAGTCATATTAAATTGACTGTGTTAAAAATAAATAAATGTAAACTTCATCACCCCATGCAGGTCCCCAACAAAGGTTGAGTCCATTCTATGAGATATGTACTTTGAAACGAAAAAATATTAAAATGATACCCAACCTATTTAGTGATTTGCTATCTAACGTAACACACTTTCTAATTTGGTACCAAATGTATCTATACATTTTCGTTCTGATTAAGAGACTCAACACACATCCGATCATTTTAACTTAATTAACTCAAGCATATTAAATACTGGTTTCACTTTAAATTATTTAATATAACAATTGAATATTTCACATCAGTTAATCAATAGTAAAGGAGACATGATATACGTTAAAAACCGATGATCGAATACAGATTGAGTCCATTAATTGGACTGAATACGTATAGATTGGGTATCAAATTAGAAAAAATGTTATTTTGAATATCAAATTAGAGCGAAACGTATAGGTTGAGTACCGAATTAGAAAAAATGTTAGATTGTATATCAGATCGCTAAAAGTTAATAACATAGTTACTATTTTAACAAATTTTCCATTTTCATAGGGAACAAAAATTCAACTTTGAGTGACTGTACATGTAGAAAAAGAGGGAAAAGGTGAGATTCGTCATATTCTATATATATATATATATAGTATATGTATTATTAACATATGTCACAAGCCTATTATTACTATGACGTATTTTAAATTTTTGGTCAATAAGAGCAGGGGAATTAAGTATTGGAGTTGTCCAAAGTTCACATTGTTTAAATATCAAACAATTTTTAGATCCACTCCTACGACTACACTACCATTAAATGTCTGATATTTTCGTTAATTAATTGCTTATACTAACAATCTTTGTTGTTGTTTACCAATTTAGCAACCATTACTACATCATCAAGAATAGCAACAAATAGCTCAATATTAGTGCCAATGAGTCCAAATCTATTATCCCTATTCTCTATCTCTTTTATGTCTTCTTACTTATTTTCATTCAAATTTTAAATTTTCACAAATAGTTCCGTAAATTTATAAAATTTTATATTATACTGTATTCAAATTTTAAAATATTTGGACATAATATTATTTAAGACAATTTTTCAAAGATTTAATTTTTAATTTACACTAATTTATACATTTATTCCAAAATAAATTGTGTGTAGATTTTCTTTTAAAAATAATTATTGAAATGTATTGATACATGTCTTATAGTAATTGCATGTTTTTTAGATTTTTTTTAATAAAATACGTAAGGAGATATGAAATGGGTGAAGAATAGCGATAGAATATTTATACTCAAATATAAATAGTAGATGCATGTTGTATATTTCTCTACTACTCCCTGAAAAATAGAAGTATATATAAAATGATTTATACACATATTTCTAGATAACGTGAGTATAGTTCTAAATACCACGTTGCGAGGATCTATTCAATGTTCAAACAGTTTTGTTGAGCCACACCAACGTCATGAAGTTGAAAGTTTCATTTCAGTTTGATCCTATTATAAGATGTGTTTTATATTTTAATATACTTCATCCGTTCTAAATTTTTAATACATCACGAAACTATATACGTGCAAATTTGACCGATTAAAAACTAATCTTTAAATTTTTGCTTCGTCATTTTACGTATGAGTTTTTTGTTGGTTAAATTTGCACGTAGTTTCATGGTGGACTAACAATTTGGAACGGAGGAAATATTACTATATATAATTGAGTAATTTGATATAGAAGATCCGATATAGGTTTAATTTAGTATAAATTTAGATGTATTTTCTAAGGTAAATTGTCTGAACACTAACAATTTCCATGTATTTATCTCTTAATTTTAAACTCGTTTTAGCTTAAGAGGATTAGTTGGGCTCTCAACTAATCCATCGTAGTTGTTCATTTACGAGTTACTCGGAGAAAACCTATCACTGGTGTCTATTTTCGACCATGCATCAATGTGTAAGATAACATGCAGAAATCTAAGACTAATCCTGCTTTAAATTCGTAAATAAATTTAGATGAGTATTAAAATGAAAAACTGCTTAAGTGTTGCTCGTGAATATGATTCAATATTCATACTTATGTTGCATACATGCTATTCACATATGAGATGTTGTCATTTAGTACAGGGACATAATTATCAAAAACATACTGTTAAAATCTCTTATAAACTTAAGTACAAATTAATGTTTCTAGTACTTATTTTTAGTGATAAAATGTTAATCATATGTACAAAATTTTAAACAAAAACCACAAATTTGGATTTTAGATAATTAAGTCCGAACGTATGTATTGAACAATAACTTTCCCCTTCTAAAAGCTTATAATAAAATGTGAAGGATGATTTGACAAATATACCCATACATTGTTATGGTAAACAGATCCTTTTTTTTTAAAAGCTGGTATATTAATAATTCGAGATCTAGTCTGATAATTATATTGGATATATATAAGCAACATTTATAATTTCTTGCTCTGTAAAACAAACTGTATATAGTAAATTAAGTTTTATTTTCAAGTTGCGCCAAGCCCTAGTGGTCAAAAGTTGTGTTGAGAAATCTTATATTTTAGTCTTTTTGCTAATATTGACCGTTTAGTAAAAGAAGGAAGCTTCAGTTCTTAGGGGGTAAAGACTAAGGAGTATAAACGCATTGACAGTAATTAATAATTTCAGAATCTCTGTTAAAATTTCATAATCTGGACAATATTTTCTACATATTTAATAATGGGTATTGTTATAGCCACTTAAAAACTTTACCCAAAAACTTTACCTGCTGACGTGGCGGATTAGGTGGACCAATTATGCATTAAATATTAGTTATCTCATAATATTAGTTATCTGAGTGGAAAATAATAAGATATGTTTTATTTATCTCATAAAAATGTAAGCAGTACTATTAGTTAGTGATTCATATTTCTTATGAATTGTTATAAGTCTGAAGACCTTACCTATCATATTTCCACTTATTGTACATCAACATTCACAATTAAAACTTCCGGATAAAATTAAAAAGCAGAATTGCTCTCTGCGTTAACGTCACAATAATAGTTCTGCATGGTGAAAAACTAATTAAATGATACTTGAAAATCCAAATAGAATATGATACTCTAGTCAGGTTACGTGTCAGTATTATTAGGCTTAGGATTTCAATTGTGATAGTTACTAATTTAGGAATATAATACACATGTTTTAAGCAGAGACCAACTCTTCTAATGAATAGTTGGGTTAGGTTACAACTTAATTAATTGCGTCAATGGTAAAGCTTGGTCTCCTCAAGTAACTTTTGAACTTTTCGTCCATATTCCATTGAAAATTATTCACAAACTAACAAAAATACAATTTATGGACATGAAATAGTTAACTAGTAAAATTCAGTTTATTCTTTTAAAAACATCTGTTATTCCACACATTAGAACAACGGTCTCCCAAAGTTATTACTTAATTCCGAACAGACGTGTTTGACAGACACATTTTTCAAAGACTTACGTGATATATGCTACTATAAATACAATGCCCCATGATCATAAAGCCGTATCCATTAATCTCCCTCTCTCTTACACACACACTCATACACACACAAGCATACACACACACACATAATCATGGTTGCGACTTCGACGTTTTCTCCCCTTGCATCTGCACCAGTTGAATCCAACCACAAAATAACGCAAAAACAAATTGGGTTGTCGAAACCATCAAAGCCCACAAACCGTAAAAGTGGCTTAAATTTTAAAGTTAATGTGCAAACCCCTACACACATAGATAGCAACTTACTTAGGGAAGATGATGTGTCCCCATGGGTTCTCAGCAACCAGCTCTCCAACTTGAGCTTGCTTTTTGGTACCATGTTTGCGGAAAACCAAAATAAAATAATTAATGACAATATTATAGAAGAGCTTGGCATTTCTGGGAGATTTTTGGAAAATGGTTTAGTATTTTCCCAGAATTTCTCTATTAGATCATATGAAGTTGGGGCAGATGGGGCAGTCTCTCTTGAGACTATTATAAGTCATTTGCAGGTATGCATAATTACTGGTTGTGAGAAAAAGAGGGTTATAAACTTGTAATTAAATTGCTCAAGAATATTAATTATAATCAAACCCAGTATATATATGTGTGTGTGTATATATATATATAACATTTTTACAAGTTTTCCATTTTTCGTCACGAGTTAAAACGTGATACAGAACCCTGAAACAAAAATCAGCCATATTAGAAAAAATTATCTCAGAGTAATTAAACATAGAATTTTCTTGTCTAGAGTTATTTTTCCTTTCATGATGGTGATCTTTTTTTTTTTTTTTGAAGATTATGATGGTGCTCTTATGTGTTACCTTTTCCTCACATAGCAATATAGGCAATAAACGCAT
The DNA here is from genome assembly GCA_963682055.1 of Primula veris. Classification (NCBI taxonomy): domain Eukaryota; kingdom Viridiplantae; phylum Streptophyta; class Magnoliopsida; order Ericales; family Primulaceae; genus Primula; species Primula veris. The sequence goes on along the minus strand of OY821744.1, from coordinate 4,079,653 downwards.
AAATTTGACATTCAAAACTGGTGCTCAATATTTCTATAGTAATTTGCAAAAATTAACGGAGCTCGGTTATTCAAATTAATTACTTTGAAAAGTTTTAGTTTAAAGTAACGGAAGACTAAGCAAGAAAAGAAAAAAAAACTACTACTATCAAAACTTTGAAAATATATTCAAAAACTTTGAAGATTCTTAGTTTTGTTGGAGACTTGGAGAAAGGTTTTGTTACTCAAATGCTCATGCAATTTTGTGATAACAGGAAACAGGGCTTAACCATTTGAAGGTTACGAGGCTTTTAGGAGATGGATTGGGTTCAACTCCGGAGATGCACAAAAGAAAGTTGATTTGGGTGTCTACAAAGACACAAATCGTAGTCGATCGTTATCCAACTTGGTAAGTTTGTATTATATTCTTAGGGAAAAATATAGAAAGAAATCTTATTAATGTAACGGTCCATCAAAGAAATCCGTATTTTCTATCTATTAGTATCAAATTTTAATATCCTTCTATATATTACTTTTTCAGGGGTGACACCATACAAGTGGAGAATTGGTTAGTCCTTTTCGGAAAAAATAGCTTGCGGCGTGAATCAGTTATCCGTGACAAGAAAAACGGAGATATATTGGTTAGAGCAACAAGGTAAAAACTAAAATAACGTGTAACACATTTCCATTTCAAATTGCCGTACGTGCCACTCCTAAGCCGAATGGACTTATTTAGTTCCCTTGCTAAAATGGCACAGAAACCTAAGAATTAATGATAATAAACTATGCCCTTGTGTATTCTAAAATTTTGCAGAAATTTCGTGATGATGAATAAAGAAACTCGAAGATTGTGTCGATTTCCTGATGAAGTGCGAGAAGAAATGAGTCCTTTTTGTAAAGATGCACCTCCTAGTTTGGAAGACGATTGTAAAAAATTAATAAATGTCGATGACACTGCATATGAGTATACGTGTTCCGGCATAAAAGTAAGTTAAATATCTTTCTATTATAGTAATTAAACAGCTACATTCTATACTTTCTCCTAGTGCTAATTTTGTTGCAATTCGCTTTTATTCATGCGTACATGTTTTTTAATGCAGCCAAGATGGAGTGATTTGGACCTCAACCAACATGTAAACAATGCAAAATACATAGGATGGATCCTTGAGGTAACTTTCTGTTTCGGTTCTTCCCAAATTTTTATACAAAAGTCACAGGAAACAAACTTTTTTCCTATTGTGTATTCTTTTTAACGGAATATTTAAAATGAGCAACTAACGGAAGACATTTAATTGCAGAGTGCACCGGCTTCGACCCTGAAGAGCCACAAGCTATCTCGTATGACACTACAATATAAGAGAGAATGTCAAAAGGACAACGTATTGGAATCGATGACTACTGTATCTTCTGCTGATGTGGCAGATTTGTCGTATCCTGACCATGTCGAGTGTCACCATTTGCTTAAACTCGAAGGTGGAGCTGAAATTATGAAGGCAAGAACTGAATGGGTACCAAAATAAGCGGCTACGAGTCTACAAATTAATAGAAGCAATAATTCGTTCATCTGTTAAAAGATAAAAGCACTTAGATATTTTTTATTCATACATAGATATAGACCCATAACGACTTTTATCTCTTTTGAGGTCTGTCTTTTTTCCCTTGATTTTCTTTATGTATAATAATTTGTAACTCTTCTTTGTGAGTAATATATACTCTTAATAGTACGTATGGCTTAAGCATTTTTAAAATTCATTCGAGGCATAAACAAAATATTGAAAAAAGGAAGCATTTGAAACTTTCAAATCAAATCCACTACTTCTTGTTTGTTGAAAACATGAAATGGTGTTTGTTAGGGAGGAAACGGGTAAAATAAAAATTATTTCAAAGAAAACAGTCAAAACATAAGTCAATAACGAGGAAAAAAGCTAATATAAGTGGGAGACCCGTCTCTGAATAGACTTATGGTATGGAATATATAAATATCTTGTTGAAGATTTTCTGGACTATTTTAATTATTACCATTTGTCCGAGTGTAATTGTATCATTTTTGACAAATATGACTGAAAAGGACATAATGGAAGGAAAATGCCAGAACCACCACAAGCTATATGATTTCTAAACAAATCTTTGAATATTGGTACTTTAATTTTCAAAGTATTAATATATGATTTCTAAGCAAGCTAATTCCTTGAACTATTTGTGCTTAGAAATCATATATTAATACTTTGAAAATTAAAGTACCAATAATTAAAGATTTGTTTTAGTCCGCATGAATAAGGATAGTAGCCTTGTACGGAGTATATAAGAATAGTCGAATATTTCGCTTTTGCTGGAAGTGTGAAAGTTCCTGGTCGTGCCCCTGATGTAGTATATTTATTTATGTGTTTGTTAATAACCACATAAGATAATCAAGAGCATGATTAAAAAAATACCTGAACTTTAAGGATCGAGTCTATGATACAAAGAGGAAGTCTCCGAAGTCAGCGACATCTAACAAAATTACAAAATATACTGGTTATAATTGAACTATATAGCAGATTAGTTTCGTCCCCCGCTCCCGTCAATAGCTATATAGTATACATTATACATATAGAAATTGAAAAAACTAACCCCTCCAATTGCAGATGATATTTTTAGGATTTGCATATGATGCTAAATTTGCTAGTTATGATTGTCTTCTTTTTATGTATCTAAACAACACTTGTTAAAAATCGAATGCTTGTATTTCCTTGGGCTTGAAAATGCCCCGTCCTCAAGATGCATTAACTTATGGCAATTTAGAAGATTATAAGTATTGTATTTGATACCAATGGAATATATTTATATGAGTTTGTATTACTCGTTTCTCTGCATTGCAAGTTATCAAAACATCACTTTGTAAATCATTAGTTTGGTAGACCTAATGAGGCAAGCACCTTATTTTGAAAATTAATCCGAAAATTGTTACTCCATCTTATCCTTTGGCCTGATATTTGCTATCTTATGAACTCTCCTGGTCAGTTTTAAAACCTACTTTTGAATCGTACATTATACATTTTTGAGAGTTCTTTGGTATGTTCAGTGTATATATAACAGTATGAAACGTATTCCAAACAAAGTGACGTTGATGTGATTGATGGTCACAAATTGTAAAAAAAACAGTATTCTCCAAAGTTTATTGAAGACAAAAGTTAAAAATGAACAACAATAAAAAGATCATCAATTGGTGAGATGTGTAAAAGTAATAACAAGTTTTTAAAGTGCGTGGAACATGAGATGAAATTCTCATTTTTTTGATATTTTCACAGCACTATAAGCTTTTATTTTATTGATAAAAAAAAACATTTATATCCATTTTGTTATTATAGTGAAACTGTGTTATTTAATTACTTATTTGTGTAACTAATCTTTGATTGTTTTTATCAATTCTGGTTTGTTGCTTGTATTTCATCGACACTCTGATGTCAATTAAATTCAAGCTACAAAAATTTTCACGTTACTATATACATGTAACTTATATTATGTAAATACTTTTAATTTTATTTTATTTTGTATTTTTTATATGTAACCCCTACTTAATAATACTTTTTTTATAGTAATATTTTTCGTGGTCCCAGTAATATGAATGTATAGAGGTTTTATTGTACGAGAATAAATTATGAATATATCTTCATTAAAAACATATTAACCATTACTAGTTCTTTCATTCATGATACTAAATATTAGCAATATTCATTCTGAATGCATTTTCAACTGTTTAAATGGTTCCAGCCGTTGATAAATAAATGAAATTTCGGTAGTGTATTTTTTTTATAAAAAAAAAACAGCTAATTATTATTCTGTAACAGATTGTTCATAAATGTAACACGGAACTCCGAAAATTCTTCTTGGATCCGTTTTATGTCATATGTATTTTTAGAATGATGATATAATGAAAGACTTTTTGACATAGACTCTCGTAGAGAGTTAATGTGCATCATTGATTTACCCTCATATACATGATCTGATGATCCACATTGAGTCTCAGCGAGAGTTTATGTCAAAAAGTCTCTTCTTATATCATCACTCGTTTTGTAATAGTAAGAGAAGCGTCTCATGTCTATTTATCGAATTGTCGTTACCACTTTATTTATAGACAATCAAAGCACAAAAAAAAAAAAAAAAGAAATACCGCAAAAACAGTATGAAGTAACAACTATGATCGAACACTAACAAGAACTAGCTTTTAAAAGCTAATAAGGAAACAGAAATCACAACACTCCATGATTTCGGTTAAACACCATCAATCTTAACTTGATCCAAATTATTGAAAAATAGTTTCTCCAAGAACAACCCTACAAGCATAGAGCAAGTTGAGCCATTGATTAAAATTTACAAGTCTCTACTTGTAAAGAATAAGGAGATAACTAAGTACAAGTCTGATTCTTAAATTAAATTTCTTTATTGGCATTAGAGATCATCTCATAAATGTGTCCATCCTCGAAACCGACCTTGGTGATATTACTTGAGATAACTATTACCGGAAAGATCTAGTACATGATTATCTTCATGTACTTCTGCAATAATTTTGCAACTTCTCTTAAACTGAAATTTATATCCGCTGTTCTAGTTGCTGTTATGCAGTTAGGTTCCAAGTACAGTTGCAACTGAGGTCGGAAACTAAGTATAATGATGGACATAATTTATAAAGTTAAATGTACTTGAATTAAATCACACGCACATTTAACAACGGAGTTCACCCAACTAGGCTACGTCTCCGGAGCACTCACCAAGATTATGATATTATAAAAGCTTACAATATATGATTCAAGTATTATTCAAAAACACTCAGACTCTCTTTAGGTTTTTTTGCCTATCTCTATATTGCTCCTACCTTATAACTATCACTCAAAATATCAATGACATCCCACCATTGTTTTTCATTTAAAAGCTCACGGTGTATTTTCTCAAGAATGAATTCTTTATAATTTAGAACACACTTTTTACAAGCATAATTATCAATTATTTATAAGAGTAAAAACAATCTTCTTTCTTCAAGATCTTGATGATTGCTTTTGACTTTTTTGATTGACTTCAATCTTTCCATATTGCACAAGATACTTCAGCATTAGATTGACCTCAATCTTCATAAGTTAATACGTATTAATAATTAGTTTGGAAATAGGAGTTAGCCTTTTTCTAAAATAAGAAACATATAAGATAGTATCTTTTTAGAGATAAAATCTTTCTGAATATATTTTGAAACATTAACTCCATATATTATTCAATCTAAAATAGATCATACTGATTTTGATAGAAACCATAGATTGAATTAATTGATAAAGACTTACATGAAAATAGAGATCTAGATTGCCTAATTAAAGGAAACATATCTTTATAAGCTAATCTCCTTATATCCTTTAGGCAATATCTTTCCTTATCATTTTAATATTCTCAATATACACAAACTAAATTTTAAGAACATATGAGAATATATCCTGCATACTTTAAAACAAATAAACATTATTAAAAAATAGTAATGCAGAAATACAGAACTTGACAGAATCCTGCAGAACAACAGGTTGGAACAGTGGTTGCAACTGAGGTTGCAACCTCACTTGTAAACTTAAACCTGTCTCAATTCGTAACAATCAACTAGCATTATTTAGTTAAAACCAATAGACAACAAATAGTTTATGAGCCAGAAATCTGGTCCTAACATAAACCATTTACCTATATCAAATCATCGTGTTGAACCATGAGTTCAATAATTGATTTTGATTATAAGTTTAATTATATTTTAATGATTTTACGATTTCTCTATTTCGATGATATAATGCTTTGTCTTTTCCAAAAATAGAAAATGTATATTTCAGCACGTCAGAATGATAGAGTAATTAAAAACGAAGTCAACGGTCCAAGCGGAACCAAAATTGGAGCTAAAACGAAGAAGTTACGAGCATTCGAAGTATAGCGGGAAAGCCGAAAATTGTCAGAAAACGACCAATCGTTTTGGTCCAAAATGTTCCAGTGAGGTCATGATAAAAATGACCGGTCGAAACAGACAAAACGACCGATCGTTTTTTGTCCAATTTTTTCTAGTGAGGTCGTTATTAAAACGACCGGTCGAAATGCAGAAAACGACCAATCGTTTTCTGCAGAATTCGAAAAACAGCTTTTTAGCTTTTTTCAATAAATGGCTTTAACCATTGGGTAAATCTCTCAATCTCTACCCAACGGTCATAATACATGAAACAGACTTTTCTGGTCTACAAAACTCATCCCAATTACTCTCCAAACACAACCATTCACCATCCTTCAACCTCTCTCGATCAAAACCCTAAAAATCTTCATTTTGGAGAAAATTCTCAAAAAGGAAGGAAATTGAAGAGAAAATGATTCAAGCTCAAAGCAAGATTAAACATCATCAAATATCACAAATTAGTATATTTAGAAGCAATCAAATTGTGAGTGTTGTTTTATTCTCGATAATTTTGTAAATAGCAAATTATAAGCTCATTTGTGAGCGAGTGATCGGGTAGAGGCTTTGTAAACGAGTGTTGCTTAAAAGCTCTAGGTCTTTTCATTCGGGATACTCATAGAGTGAGGGGGAGCTTAATCGGTCGATTAGCTCGTTAGGTTGTAATCTTGGGAAGAAAATTTTAGTGAAATACTCGGTAGCTTGAATACCGAATAGAGGACGTAGGCGGGTTTGCCGAACCTCTATACATCGTGGTGTCAATCTCTTCCTTTACTATTTACTTTCCGCAACTTATATTTTTGTGATTGTGCGTATGTTTCAATTTATTCATACATTATCATCGCATATTTAGTATCGCAAATATATATTGAGCTAGTTGGGTTGATAGTTGCGATTAGAATTTTAATTCCGCGAAAAACGCTTAAAACCTTATTCACCCCCCTCTAAGGTTTAGCCACACAGGCCAACAATCGCACGAGTGGCAAAACCAGAAATGTGAAAGGGGATAGATTGAAATTCTAGCGGATCTTTCTTAAAAGTAATGTAGAAGTACCTTAAGTTGTAGATCATGAAGATTTTGACCAATATACTTGCAAAAAAAAAAAAAAATCAATATTTTCACAAATTTTATTGAATGGAAGAAGCTTTAATTCACTTGTGTCTCCACCTAGCTCCTCATCTCAAATTTTGTTACTGTGCATCTGATTGGTTGAACATTCTTCACATGTAAATCGTGGAACCTTGTTTTACTTTCAGATATATTACTCACATTAATTGGAACTTTTGATTTTAAGCCATTGTCTTTAACTTATTTTAAAGTAAAATATCATGAACATAAAATTGGTGCTACAAACACCCCCTAATCCAACGAAGGACTAGCATATCTCCTCATTACATCAATCATCTGTATATATTCGTTCTACACTTTCACATTCTCTTATCAAATATTAGCTAGACAAGAGCAAAGTAACTAAGTTGTATTCTATTCTTTTGCTTCTTCTTTTTTTTTTTTTACCATGAAGAACATATCCGTCGTTGTTTTCTCACTTCTCGTTCTTTCTCATATGAGCGATGCAGGCGAGTCGTGCTAGAAGATCTAGTGTGCGGATTTTGCCACGGGAAAGAGTAAGGAACCTTCCTTGGAATGTTGTATAGGGATGCGACATCTTGCTCATATTATAAAGTCTAAGGATGATAAAATAGCTACTTGCGAACACCTTAAAATAAGAGCTAAGGGTGTCCGAATGAAGGACAAGTTATTGAAACAAATCCATGCGCTTTGTAAAATTGATCTAGGGTTCCCCTTTTGCAGCACCACAAACTGCACAAAGTAAGAATAAATTTCTAATATTACCTAATTAGAATCTTGTATTCTATACTAGGAAAATTTTGACTGTGTAGTGTGTACTGAATAAAATATTTTTGTCAGTTTTTGGATTTTTTGACCCCTCATTTGTTGGTGATAATTCAGTTTACAAATTTAAAATAATTGTATAGTCAGGGACTCAAGGATACGAAATTGACTGCATGCACTAGATCAAAATATCATCGTTCTACAGTACACAATATTCAGAATTTGACTTGATCATAAATCATAAGAGTTCAATGTACAGACCCTTCATAAGTGTTTTAGTTTTAAGATCTTTGTTCTCCTTTTCCAAAAAGCTGTTGTTGCTGGTACCACATGTCCACAGTGTCTGTAATAAGTTGGAGTTTTAAGCTTGTACACTTGTTGTATTACCATTTTCTTGAATCCAAACAATATTCTTTTGTTTAGCTTAAAAGTTGCCACCATCTTAATCATACATAAAGATGTAAATCATGTTTGAATTTTTTGATGGAAACATTTTTTAGTTGGCTTTGTAGTTCTAGAAAGAACAAAAAAACACCTCTAGTATCTGTTATTATATTACTTGAATTAGGGGCAATTAACATAAACATACCCTACCCCTATTATATTAACAAAAGCATACCCTCAAAATTAAATTATCAAAAACATACATTCAATTAATAATTAATAAAAAACAAAAAATCGGTGTAACGAAATAGAGATAGATATTCCACAATCCAGAGAGAAATAGAGAAAATGTAACGAAATAAAAATGAGAAACTACTATTATCGTTTACAGGCTGTGTAAACAGTTTTATACCAAGATGAAAAGGGCGGGAATTAAAAAACGGTTGTAAGTTGTAACTAGTTGTATGCTCCAAACTTATCTATACTAAATCCGCATTCGTTGTAAAACTACCAATTTAAAACTTTGTCTGAACAAATGAAAAGCAATCCGAAGAAGAAACGGAAAAAAAAAATACACTGGGATAGTTTTACAAGAGAAAGAACAAAAGAAGAAACCAATATGCGCATAACCAAGTAGCTCTAATGAAAGGAATTCACTCGACTTCAAGTCCCTAACTTGGCCACCGAACCACCAAGGAAACTGAGATCTATCACTAGACTGAAAGCGTGATCAAAGTCCATGTTTATCCGATTGAGCTAAAAAATCATTCCAAGTATTACCATTTATTAAATCGTGAACTATATGAATGTTTATCTACATATATAGAGAAGATTTTGATATAACCGATATCATGGCTTTAGTTCTCCAAGGCAATGTGGCCAAAATTTGTAAACCTCTAGAAAGCAAAACATTCGGCGTCTTAACTTTAACCATGCTTATCAACCTTTGATGAAAGTACTTGCATAATTTCTGCATATCTGAACTTGTGTAATGCTAATTTAATTATTTATTTACATCAATTTCCCGAGTCACTAAAACATAAGTAATTTTGGAAGAAAATTAAGTGAAATATACCAACAGACATGGATCTTTTCAAAAAGCAATATGACCTTGCTATCAATGACGGAACCAAAAACTCAAGATGGAAAGGGCCGAAATTCTATATAAAAAATCTTATACCACATGTGTATTTTTTCCGAAATATAAGAAGGGGGGCGAAAGCTATTTTTTTTAGATTTTGATTAAAATACATGATTTTTTTTAAAATTAAAATGAGAGGTCGCGGACCCAACTGCTCGGCCTAGTTTATTCCTTGCTTGCTATTATCTTCTCATGCTAATTTGGTTATACTTTTTTTGACCAACAAAAATAAACTTTAAAATCCAACCTAAGATGCTAGTACATTTTTGCTATGGTTTCAGTTTCAGTTTATATAGTCAAATTATGAAGTGTCAAGCTAAACAATCTTGGTAGGTGAGTCCGCATCAGCTTCCTTTAAATTCAGGGTAAAATTATCACGTTATTTAGTTTTACATAACAATTTAAATGCTACACAATATTTTAGTCTCCATATCATATTCCCTATAAATATAATAAATAATAATTTTCTTTTCTTTTCAAAAAAGAAATTATCTCACACCTCCCAAATTGAAATTAATAAACCTCAAACAATTTTAGGTACATATAATTTGATTGAGGATATTCTATACCGATATGTCAAAACTCAGAATTCTCTTAAATGAATTCAATTTTAATAGCAAATATACATTCGGGTAATATTAAAGAAGCCGAGATTGCCCTAATTAGAAAACACCAGAGACTATAATCAATTTTTATTTTTATAGATAAGGCATATCTTTGCAAATAAATGTACAGATAAAATAGATATTAAAAGGATTCAAAATAATTTTGTTGCAACTAAATAAAATAAGTTCTTTTGAAGGAGATTAAGTCAATCCAAGAAAAAATGAGTTTGCCAAAATTTGGCATTTTTTTCCGAAAATGCCTCAATTTTTTTTTTTACTAATTAGTCATTTAAATTTATTTAATTCAAAATATAAAAAAAACACAAAAATCAGTATCTTTTCAAAACAATTATAATTATATAGCAAACAAAATTGTTTTACAGGTATTTTGTATAACAAAAATATTATATTACTCACCATTTCTAATTTAATATATTCATTCAACCGATATAATTTTTTAAAATTTATTTAGCCAAATCTTATATATATCACGCATCGTACGCCTAACGGCTGTGTAACCATTACTTAGTATGAAAATATTGAAAGTGAAAAAAAATCTGCAACCAAAGGAATCAGGAAAGAGAAGGGGGGTAGGTCCATAGGTAATAGAATATTAGTTTATTTTATTATAAGGAAAGGAGAATACACCTCTTATTTACTGAGGATTTTAATTACACATAAGAAAGTTGATGCACACGGTGTATATAAGGGAAATATGGTGTTTGAGGCTACGTACTGATGATACAGATGCTTAACAGTCTTTAACTCATACTTTTGTTGTTGAAATACACGTCTTGACTACGCCAAAAAAAAACAATTATTTATTTAAAAACGAGTAGATCTTATTTTCACTCGTGTTTTATTTTGTTAACTCTTTCTCCTATCACACTTAATATGTATTTTCTGAAACAATTGTGCTAATGTCACATCAAAGATCCAACGAAATGATTAACAAGAAAAGTTCTCGTACACGGTACATCAATATTAAAATTTAAACGTAACGAAAAAGACACTTAATATAGAAAGGGGCTTGCTAACATATGCGCACGAGGCACATGATAAGCTATTATTAATGTATTAGATTAGTTGACGTGCAATTAAATGATTGTTGCCATTAATGATGCATTTAATACCATTTTCATGATTCTACTTTTTTTTTTATAGTAAATGGAATTAGATTAGCTTATTTTGTTCAATGTTCAAAAATATTCATCAAAAGAAAAATGTGATATATATAAACAGAACAAAATTTACAGTAATACTTTTAATTTCAAAAAATAATATTAATGCTATTCTTTTTAATTTTGAAAAATTTGATACTTCCCAAGCAAGACAACCAGAATTTACAGTATGGATTTGAATTGGTTACATGACAAAGTTAATTATGACATGGCAGAAAAAAAAGTAAACAAAACGTAAATTGACAAAATGAACTAGTTATTTATCAATAAAATAATAATTCATTTTGTCTAGATAAATTGGAGAGTAAATATACAAATTATGACATGATAAATAATTTATTTTATTGTGGAATATGTATGCTACATGTGATAAATTTTAGATTTGAGTTATTTTTATTGTTTATTAATTTTAATTACTACGGTGGAAATGCTTTTTTAAAGATTCATAGTAAATGCCATATTAACACTATAATGATATGTTGGTAGTATTTATTACCAAATAGCAACCTCAATAGAAATGAACATTTAATGCATCAATTTTGAAGAGTTTTTTTTTAAACATTATCACTAATTACATCATTAATATTCGTCATTCAATGACTTGTAATAAAGACTTGACCCAGTTAATGTTCCTTTTATTTCTTTCATATATGAAACCTCATGGAAATACCCTTTGATTAATTTCTGTATCTATAAGCTGGATAGTAGCGTATTAAGATCATGCCATGCATATTTACTACTTAATTTCTTGGAACATGAAAAAAATCAAAAAAGCATGCATTAATTTTATTTTATATATGCGTGTACGATAATCCCACTCTGGTCATAGACTTGAGAAGGAAATATCGGCAATCCCCTTTTCCATTTCTTTACTGTACCTCGGACGTAAATTATTTTAATTAAATGGTGGGAAAATTACACCCCATCTTTTATTTTATCAGTGAAAGATAAATATTTGGTTTTAATTATTATATATGCCGCATATATTTTGTTTAATTATTTTGCTCCAGACAATATGTATTTGAACAAGAATCGATACTTCACAGTTTTCCTTTGTATTGGAATAATGAAAAATCACTGTTGGCTATATTTATGAAAAAATTATCAGAACTAAGTTTGAAATTTAATTACCAATACCACATGATTAAAATCTATTTGAATATTAGGTTGAGATCGATGTTCAATGATGCTATTCTTTTTTACTATATATATATATATATATATATATATATATATATATATATATATATATATATATATATATATATTTGTCCCGGCCAGAACTTGCACATGGAAAAAGAAATGAAAGGTTGCAAGGCCAAAATGAAACAAATTAAAATTACAAATTTACTAGCTTATACGCCTAATTCTTATTTTTGTTGCAGGAATATATGCATTAAACTACAATGAGATTACGAGAGGAATAAAATTTGAATAGGAAAAATAAAATTTGGATGTGGAAATAAAATAAAAATAAAATAAAAAGGGCAAACAGAAATGACTTGGGTCAGCCGAGCTAGCCGACTGGCTCAGGTGACGATTTATTTTTGTAAAAAAAAAAAACTATACAAAAGGGTGTTTTTTTGTATGATAAAGGTGTATGAGTGAAAGTTTAATTTGTAGTCCCGGTCAAGATGACATCAAACTTTTTGGACGGGTTTACTAATTTGAGGCTTAATAAGGAGATGTCACGGGACAATGAGGTCAAAGGGTTGCCAAAATTTACCAAAGTTATTATATTCCTTATTTTTTCCCATACAGTTTTATTAAGAAAACTAGAATAGTTAGCAAATCCTCCAAATTTAAGTTTTCTATAACTTCAGTATATTTATGATTCCATTGACTTTATTTTGCCATTAGTACCCTACGAAAACATCCATTAAGAACCCAGAACATTCCTTGAATTAGCAGTATTGGAAGTCGTTCTAAGGGAAAATAGCATCCGCACTGACTAACCGTCTCATTTTCGTAAACCTAACACATTTTATACCTTTTAAAAAATCATTTACATTTACATAAAATTTCAGCTTTCTTATTAATTTTCTTATAATAATCCTACATTAATTTTTTAATTTTTTTTAATAATCATAACAATATTACACCATAAAAATATGTATCCCGTGATAGTTTATTACTATTATATTTCCTCCGTCCCTAAACAAATATCCCCTACGAAAATACATGCAACTTTGACCATCAAAATTTTCATATCAAAATTACCGAAATGAAAAAATTGAAAATTTCATCATATAGTTCTAACCATAAACTACATGATTAACTTTTGAAATAATTTTTTTGGCAATCTAAATATGAAAAAATTATCGGTCAAAATTGTATGTATTTTCGTATGAGACATTTGTTTAGAGACGGAAGGAGTATAAATCTAGGGAATCATATGCATTTATCATATATGATGTGAATTTTGTGTTTACTTAAATTTAGGAAATTTATAGGGTTACTGATGTATGTCACTTTTATATCATAATCATCAAATTTTAAGAAAAAATATGTTTTGAATAATTAGACGCGGCTACTATTTAAAAAAGAAAATCACATTCCTTATAATCAAAGTCTTCCAAGTAATAGATTTGAATTTGAAAGTAAATGAATCTTGACTCTAACAATTTGTAAGTAAACAAATGAAACTGACAGCCAAGAGGAGTCGCAAAGGTTGAATGATAAAAGTCCAACACTTACATGAATATAGTGTGTCCCGCACAAATATATTTTTATTCTTTTCTATTGGAATATTATAAGAAACCTCAAAGAAATACGTTTGTGTTGTTATTTTCTTCAACTTTTAGCTTGATAGTATGTTTTATTCAATTGCAAAAATTGCAAACTAATCACCATTATGGCCAATCGAACTTTAAATAAGAAGGACTGATGTCATATATGATTTTTTTTTTAATTCTCGATTGGAGTTTTTATCATAACATGAGAGGGGCAGAAGCATAATTAATTTTTTGAAAATTTTAATATCTCTCTATGTATGTGTGTATATATATATTTACTAATGTTTGTTAATTTTATTAAAATTGGAATGTTTTCACGTAGTTCTTTCTTTGACTGAATTGATCAAATATCATTGATCAAAGTATATGTGACTGAATTGATCAAATATCATTGACTGGATTGATCAAATTGGAATGTTTGCCAGTCCCGACTGAATTAACATGAGAGGGGCTGAATAATAAATCATTGATCAAATATTGTTTCTTTTACTATCTCTTCACCTATTATGTGACTAAATTAATTCAATTGGCACGCAATATTATCTTCACTCCATTTATGCATCAAGCAACCACTTCATTCTATGTGTTAGGATCACAATGGAATTATATCAAACTCATTAACAATTGGAACAAGTTTACGATATTATTTTTCCACCCCAAATGATAACATGTGAAGTTTAAGATGAGGATATGAGGAATGAAATTACTTTTACTTGTGTGCTCTTATTGTTTTAGGTGTTCTGTTTGTTGTTTCAAAAAGTATTACATTCCCAGGATTATTCTTTTCTTCATTTCGTTAAAAAATCATAACTTGTTTAGTCATATTAAATTGACTCTGTTAATTTTGTTTTTATAAAACATGTATGTAACGTGTCCTCTGATGATATCCTAACACATCATACATATTATTATTATTATTATCATACACATCATAACACAAAGGTTGAGTCCATTCTATGAGATAATGTACTATTTTCATAGGAAAAAAAAAATGTTAAAATGATACTTAACCTACTTAGTGATTTGATATTCAAACGTAACACATTTTCTAATTTGGTATCAAATATATCTATATATTTTCGCTCTAATTAAGAGACTCAACACACATCCGATCATTTTAACTTATTTAACTCAAGCATATTAAATACTGGTTTCACTTTAAATTCTTTAATACAACAATTGAACGTTTCACATGGGTTAATCAATAGTAAAGGAGACCTGATATACGTTAAAAACCGATGATCGAATACAGATTGAGTCCCTTAATTGGACTGAATACGTATAGATTGAGTATCAAATTAGAAAAAATGTTAGGTTAGATAACAAATTAGAACGAAACGTATAAGTTGAGTACCGAATTAAAAAAAAATCTTAGATTGTATATCGCTAAAACTTAATAACTTACCTACTATTTTAACAATTTTTCCATTTCACAGGGAACAAAAATTCAACTTTGAGTGACTGTACATGTAGAAAAAGAGGGAAAAGGTGAGATTCGTCATATTCTATATATATATATATGTAGTATATGCATTATTAACATATGTCACAAGCCTATTATTACTATGACGTATTTTAAATTTTTGGTCAATAAGAGCCGGGGAATTAAGTATTGGAGTTGTCCAAAATTCACATTGTTTAAAGATCAAACAATTTTTAGATCCACTCCTACGGCTACATTACCATTAAATGTCTGAGATTTTCGTTAATTAATTGCTACTCTAATCTTATAATGGTTGCGGCTAAATTCACAATAATACTAACAATCTTTGTTGTTGTTTGCCAATTTAGCAACCATTACTACATCATCATCATCGTCAAGAATAGCAACAAATAGTTCGTACAAATCTATTATCCATATTCTCTATCCCTTCAATGTATTCTAATTACTTATTTTCATTCAAATTTTAAATTTTCACAACTAGTTTCGTAAATTTATAAAATTTTATATTATACTGTATTCAAATTTTAAAATATTTGGACATAATATTGTTTAAGACAATTTTTCAAAGATTTAATTTTTAATTTACACTAATTTATACATTTATTTCAAAATAAATTGTGTGTAGATTTTCTTTTAAAAATAATTATTGTAATGTATATATACATGTCTTATAGTAATTGCATGCTTTTTAGATTTTTTTTTGAATAAAATACGTAAGGAGATATGAAATGAGTGAAGAATAAAGATAAAATATTTAGATTCAAATATAAATAGTAGATGCCTGTTGTATATTTTTCTACTACTCCCTGCAAAATAAAAGTATATATAAAATGATTTATACACATATTTCTAGATAACGTATAGTTCTAAATACCACGTTGTTAGGATCTATTCAATGTTCAAACAGTTTTGTTGAGCCACACACACGACGTCATGAAGTTGAAAGTTTCATTTCAGTTCGATCCTATTATAACGTGTTTTATATTCTAATATATACTCCATCCGTTTCAAATTTTTAGTATATCACGAAATTACGTGCAAATTTGACCGATTAAAAACTAATCTTTAAATTTTCGTTTCGTCATTTTACTTATGAGTTTTTTGTTGGTTAAATTTGCACGTAGTTTCATGGTGGACTAACAATTTGGAACGGAGGAAGTATTACTATATATGATTGAGTAATTTGATATAGAAGATCCTATATAGGTTTAATTTAGTATAAATTTAGATGTATTTTCTAAGGTAAATTGTCTGAACCCTAACAATTCCCATGTATTTATCTCTTAATATTAAACTCGTTTTAGCTTAAGAGGATTAATTGGGCTCTCAACTAATCCACCGTAGTTGTTCATTTACGAGTTACTCGGAGAAAACCTATCACTGGTGTCTATTTTCGACCATGCATCAATGTGTAATACATGCAGAAATCTAAGACTAATCCTGCTTTAAATTCGTAAATAAATTTAGATGCGATAGAGAATTAAAATGAAAAACTGCTTAGGTGTTGCTCGTGAATATGATTCAATATTCATACTTATGTTGCATACATGCTATTCATAATTATAAAAAACATACGGTTAAAATCTCTTATAAACTTAAGTACAAATTAATGTTTCTAGTACTTATTTTTAGTGATAAAATGTTGATCATATGTACCAAATTTTAAACAAAAATCACAAATTTGGATTTTAGATAATTAAGTCCGAACGTATGTATTGAACAATAACTTTCCCCTTCTAAAAGCTTATAATAAAATGTGAAGGATGATTTGACAAATATACCCATACATTGTTATGGTAAACAGATCCTTTTTTTTTTAAAAGCTGGTATATTAATAATTCGAGATCTAGTCTGATAATTATATTGGATATATATAACAAACATTTATAATTTCTTGCTCTGCAAACCAAACTGTATATGGTAAATTAAGTTTTATTTTCAAGTTGCGCCAAGCCCTAGTGGTCAAAAGTTGTCTTGAGAAATCTTATATTTTAATTTTTTTGCACTATTGTACATTTGTGCTAATATTGACCATTTAGTAAAAGAAGGAAGCTTCAGTTCTTAGGGGGTAAAGACTAAGGAGTATAAAAGCATTGACTGTACCAAATTAGTTAGTAGGAGAAGATCGTGGGGCTAGATCCAGTAATTAATTATTTCAGAATCTCTGTTAAAATTTCATAATCTGGACAATATTTTCTACATATTTAATAATGGGTATTGTTATAACCACTTAAAAACTTTACCCAAAAACTTTACCTGCTGACGTGGCGGATTAGGTGGACCAATTATGCATTAAATGAAAACATGATTTCAATATCGAAACAAAAATGATTAGTACACTTAACTCGCCACATCAGAGAGTAAAATTTTTAGTTAAGTTTTTTGGATGAATATATCATTTGTGTTTAATAATAACTAGCTAACTACCATTCAATGTCCTAGCCTATTACTCGTACTTGATTTCCATATTACCAACCGTTATTTCACAAAATAATTTCGTTACTTAACTCTACACGGCCTTACTATATATATAAGAACTGGTTTTGTCATGCAATTTCATGTTTACAACTTTGACAAATGTTGTTATTTCTTTAATCGCCTATCATGCATAAATTAGCTACTTGCAAAGAGATACTAAAAGATTAAAGACAAAGGTCTGAGTGGAAAATAATAAGATATGTTTTATTTATCTCATAAAAATGTAAGCAGTACTATTAGTCAGTGATTCATATTTCTTATGAATTGTTATATAGTCTCAAGACCTTACCTACCATATTTCCACTTATTGTACATCAACATTCACAATTAAAACTTCCGGACAAAATTAAAAAGCAGAATTGTTATCTGCGTTGACGTCACAATAATAGTTCTGCATGGTGAAAAACTAATTAAATGATACTTCAAAATCCCAACAGAATATGATATTCTAGTTAGGTTACGTGTCAGTATTATTAGGCTTAGGATTTCAATTGTGATAATTACTAATTTAGGAATATAATACACATGTTTTAAGCAGAGACCGACTCTTCTAATGAATAGTTGGGTTAGGTTACAACTTAATTAATAGGGTCAATGATAAAGCTTGGTCTCCTCAAGTAACTTTTGAACTTTTCGTCCATAGTCCATTGAAAATTATTCACAAACTAACAAAAATACCGTTTATGGACATGAAATAGTTAACTAGTAAAATTCAGTGTATTCTTTTATAAACATCTGTTATTCCACACATTAGAACAACGGTCTCCCAAAGTTATTACTTAATTGACACTCACTACCATTTTTCAAAGACTTACGTGGTATATGCTACTATAAATAGAATGCCCCATGATCATAAAGCCGTATCCATTAATCTCCCTCTCTCTTACACACACACTGATACACACACACACATAATCATGGTTGCGACTTCGATGTTTTCTCCCCTCGCATCTGCACCAGTTGAATCCAACCACAAAATAACGCAAAAACAAATTGGGTTGTCGAAACCATCAAAGCCCACAAACCCTAAAAATGGCTTAAATTTTAAAGTTAATGTGCAAACCCCTACACACATAGATAGCAACTCACTTAGGGTAGATGATGTGTCCCCATGGGTTCTCAGCAACCAGCTCTCCAACTTGAGCTTGTTTTTTGGTACCATGTTTGCGGAAAACCAAAATAAAATAATTAGTGACAATATTATAGAAGAGCTTGGCATTTCTGGGAGATTTTTGGAAAATGGTTTAGTATTTTCCCAGAATTTCTCTATTAGATCATATGAAGTTGGGGCAGATGGGGCAGTCTCTCTTGAGACTATTATAAGTCATTTGCAGGTATGCATAATTACAGGTTGCGAGAAAAAGAGGGTTATAAACTTATAATTAAATTGCTCAAGAATATTAATTAGAATCAAACTCAGTATATATATATGTGTGTGTGTGTGTATATATATATATTTAACATTTTTACAACTTTTCCATTTTCCGTCACGAGTTAAAACGTGATACGGAACCCTGAAACAAAAATCAGCCACATTAGAAAAAAATTATCTCAGAGTAATTAAACATAGAATTTTCTTGTCTAGAGTTATTTTTCCTTTCATGATGGTGATCTTTTTTTTTTTTTTGAAGATTATGATGGTGCTCTTATGTGTTACCTTTTCTTCACATAGCAATATAAGCAATAAACGCGTAAATTTGACATTCAAAACTGGTGCTCAATATTTCTATAGTAATTTGCAAAAATTAACGGAGCTCGGTTATTCAAATTAATTACTTCGAAAAGTTTTAGTTTAAAGTAACGGAAGACTAAGCAAGAAAAAAAAAACTACTACTATCAAAACTTTGAAAATATATTCAAAAACTTTGAAGATTCTTAGTTTTGTTGGAGACTTGGAGAAAGGTTTTGTTACTCAAATGCTCATGCAATTCTGTGATAACAGGAAACAGGGCTTAACCATTTGAAGGTTACGGGGCTTTTAGGAGATGGATTGGGTTCAACTCCGGAGATGCACAAAAGAAAGTTGATTTGGGTGTCTACTAAGACACAAATCGTAGTCGATCGTTATCCAACTTGGTAAGTTTGTATTATATTCTAAAGGAAAAATATAGAAAGAAATCTTATTAATGTAGTGGTCCATCAAAGAAATTCGTATTTTCTATCTATTAGTATGAAATTTTAATATCCTTCTATATATTACTTTTTCAGGGGTGACACTATACAAGTGGAGAATTGGTTAGTCCTTTTCGGAAAAAATAGCTTGCGGCGTGAATCAGTTATCCGTGACAAGAAAAACGGAGATATATTGGTTAGAGCAACAAGGTAAAAACTAAAATAATGTGCAACACATTTCCATTTCAAATTGCCGTACGTGCCACTCCTAAGTCGAATGGACTTATTTAGTTCCCTTGCTAAAATAGCACAGAAACCTAAGAATTGATGATAATAAACTATGCCCTTGTGTATTTTTAAATTTTGCAGCAATTTCGTGATGATGAATAAAGAGACTCGAAGATTGTGTAGATTTCCTGATGAAGTGCGAGAAGAAATGAGTCCTTTTTGTAAAGATGCACCTCCTAGTTTGGAAGACGATTGTAAAAAATTAATAAATGTCGATGACACTGCATATGAGTATACGTGTTCCGGCATAAAAGTAAGTTAAATATCTTTCTATTATAGTAATTAAACAGCTACATTCTATACTTTCTCCTATTGCTAATTTTGTTGCAATTCGCTTTTATTCATTCATGCGTACATGTTTTTTAATGCAGCCAAGATGGAGTGATTTGGACCTCAACCAACATGTAAACAATGCAAAATACATAGGGTGGATCCTTGAGGTAACTTTCTGTTTCGGTTCTTCCCAATTTTTTATACAAAAGTCACACGAAACAAACTTTTTTCCTATTGTGTATTCTTTTTAACGGAATATTTAAAATGAGCAACTAACGGAAAACATTTAATTGCAGAGTGCACCGGCTTCGACCCTGAAGAGCCACAAGCTATCTCGTATGACACTACAATATAAGAGAGAATGTCAAAAGGACAACGTATTGGAATCGATGACTACTGTATCTTCTGCTGATGTGGCAGATTTGTCGTATCCTGACCATGTCGAGTGTCACCATTTGCTTAAACTCAAAGGTGGAGTTGAAATTATGAAGGCAAGGACTGAATGGGTACCAAAATAAGCGGCTATGAGTCTACAAATTAATAGAAGCAATAATTCGTTCATCTGTTAAAAGATAAAAACACTTAGATATTTTTTATTCATACATAGATGTAGACCCATAACGACTTTTATCTCTTTTGAGGTCTGTCTTTTTTCCCTTGATTCATTCTTTATGTATAATAATTTGTAACTCTTCTTGTGAGTAATATTGTAACATCCCGTATTTTTATAAATGGTTTTATTTATGATTTAATTTATCCAAAAACGTTTTATACAAAATTTTACCAAAAACCGATCACTCGACTAATTTTTAGCCAAAAACCGAAACTCTTCCGAAAAACTTTATTTTAAAAATCTGTTACTAATTTTACTAATAAAAAGAACCCAATAGATTTGTTTCTAAAGATTTGTTATTTTTGAGTAGTAAAACAATATTTTTGGATTAAAAGTTAGCTTTTAGAACTTTGGAGACCAAATAGTTTGTTACCACAAACTATCTCAAAACAGTTTTTTCTAAACACTTTCCAGCCACTTTTCAAAAGCTAAAATTAGTAAAAACAAGTAAGAAGAGAGAAAAGAGAGAAAAGAGAGAAAAAGAAAGAAGAAGAAGAGGAAATCACCGTTAGCGGGTTCATACCGGAAGCATCTCCTCTACGCGTTAAGGTAACGGGAGTTATCCATTGCGACTAGACGAGTGTGTATGTTAGGATTTGATTTTGCGTTTATTAGAAATTGGGGGTTTATGCCTTTTATCTTAATTAGGTTTATAAATTGTTAATTGGGTTTAGTTGTTATATGTTTAATTCACTTATTTGAATTGGAGAAATTGAGGATTTAGTCGTGTTAATTTCGGATTAATGAGAATATGGATGAGTTTGCATGTCTTTATGTATTGATATTGTGTTATTATAATTGTTGATAAATTGGGTAATTTATTGTGAAATAAATATGAATTGTAGTTTATGTTTAAAAGGTGTTTGTTAAAATGCTTGAATGGTTTTTATGTTGATTAGACTTGTTTGGCTAGTTGTGAATCTAGCACCTATGCTTTTGGGTTATGTTGTATTACGTTAAGTGACGTATGAGTTTATGTTATTTGAATAGTATAATATTATTGGCCGAGGCCTTAATATTTATACGTATGAGATTGTGTTAATTGAATGATTTTATATTATTGGCCGAGGCCTTGTGATTTAGCTGTAGTGGCAATGGTCTCTGTCTCTCCCTAATTCCGGGGACAGAAGACGATCGAGGGATAGCAAATGACTTGTCTTACGGACTGGGGCGAGTGGCGTGAGAGGTTCCAGTGTGCACTATATTTACTTTTATGTTAGCAATGATCTATATCTCTTCCTAATTCCGGGGACATAAGACGGCCGAAGGGATAGGAAATGACTCGTCTTACGGACTGGGACGAGTGACGTGAGAGGTCCAAGTGCGCACTATAAATCTACTTTTATGTTGAAATGGTCTATATCTCTCTCTAATTCCGGGGACATAAGACGGCCGAAAGGATAGGAAATGACCTACCTTACGGACTGGGATAGCTGGCGTGAGAGGTCCATGTATACTATAGATGTGTGTTGAAGTTATTTAATTTATCCAGTTGTAGAATGTTATTATATTTCTTTTTATACGTCGATTATCGTAGTTGTAGAATTTGTGAGCTCTTACATTTATGGGATGGAGTGACGGTGTTTGTGGTGCCGTCCCGTCTAGTTATGTGCGTGGGACTCACCGTTACAATTTTGTATTTCAGGTACCACATAAGTTGGCATGTTTGGATAAGAGCTATTGCTTTGCAAAATTATGGGTTTGGGGCTTCCGCTTTCTTTTCATTTATTTTATATGTTGAGGTTGTAGCTTACGGTCAATTTACATTCGTTTATTTCTTTTTATAAATTTGTCAAAACTGTCTCGTCTTGTAGCCGTGTTTGACAAACACTTTCATTTATTGATTAATTGTTCATTTAAGCTCGCAAGTGTTTTATTTTAAAATTTCAATTTGTACCAACAGGTTTCTCTTTCCTTTTGTTTAAAAAGGTCACGCCTCGTAGCTCGTGTTTACGGATTTTGGGGTGTGATAAAGATATACTCTTAATAGTACGTATGGCTTAAGCATTTTTAAAATTCATTCGAGGCATAAACAAAATATTGAAAAAATGAAGCATTTGAAACTTTCAAATCAAATCCACTACTTCTTGTTTGTTGAAAACATGAAATGGTGTTTGTTAAAAACATAAGTCAATAACGAGGAAAAAAGCTAATATAAGTGGGAGACCCGTCTCTGAATAGACGTATGGTATGGAATATATAAATATCTTGTTGAAGATTTTCTGGACTATTTAAATTATTACCATTTGTCCGAGTGTAATTGTACCAGTTTTGACAAATATGACTGAAAAAGACATAATGGAAGGAAAATGCCAGAACCGCCACATGCTATATGATTTCTAAACAAATCTTTGAATATTGGTACTATAAGCTTTTATTTTATTGATAAAAAAAACATTTATATCCATTTTGTTATTATAGTAAACCTGTGTTATTTGATTACTTATTTGTGTAACTAATCTTTGATTCTTTTTATCAATTCTGGTTTGTTGCTTGTATTTCATCGACACTCCGATGCCAATTAAATTCAAGCTACAAAAACTTTTCACGTTACTATATACATGTAACTTATACACTGGAAAAGTTTTACAAGAGAAAGAACAAAAGAAGAAACCAATATATGCATAACCATGTAACTCTAATGAAAGGAATTCACTCGACTTCAAGTCCCTAACTTGGCCATCAAACCACCAAGGAAACTGAGAACTATCACTAGACTGAAAGCGTGATCAAAGTCCATGTTTATCCGATTGAGCTAAAAAATCATTCCCAGTATTACCATTTATTAAATCGTGAACTATATGAATGTTTCTCTTCATAGAGAAGATTTTGATATAACCGATATCATGAGTTTAGTTCTCCAAGGCAATGTGGCCAAAATTTGTAAACCTCTAGAAAGCAAAACATTCGGCGTCTTAACTTTAACCATGCTTATCAGCCTTTGATGAAAGTACTTGCATAATTTATGCATATTTGAACTTGTGTAATGCTAATTTAATTAATTATTTACACCAATTTTCCGAGACAGTACTAAAACATAAGTTAGATTTTGGAAGAAAATTAAGTGAAATATACCAACAGACATGGATCTTTTCATAAAGCAATATGACCTTGCTATCAATGGCGGAACCATAAACTCAAAGTGGCAAGAGTCTAAATTTTATATAAAAAATATTATACCATATATGTGTATTTTCTCCAAAATAGGGAGGGGCCAAAGCTATTTTTTAAAAGATTTTGATTAAAATACATATAATTTTTTTTACTTAAAATGGGGGGCCATGACCCCAACTACTCCACCTGATTCATTCCCTGGTTGCTATTATCTTCTCATGCTAATTTGGTTATACTTTTTTTGACCAACAAAAATAAACTTTACAATCCAACCTAAGATGCTAGTACATTTTTGCTATGCTTTCAGTTTCAGTTTATATAGTGAATTTATGAAGTGTCAAACTAAACAATATTCATTAAGTTTAGAGCGTCCGCATCAACTTGCTTACAATATTCCTTAAATTCAGGGTAAAATTATCACTTTATTTAGTTTTACATAACAATTTACATGCTACACAGTATTTCGGTCTGCATATCATATTCCCTACAAATATAATAAATAATAATTTTCTTTTCTTTTCAAAAGAGAAATTATCTCACACCTTCCAAATTGAAATTAATAAATCTCAAACAATTTTAGGTACATATAACTTGATTGAGGATATTCTATACCGATATGTCAAAACTCAGAATTCTCTTAAATGAGTTCAATTTTAATAGCAAATATCCATTCGGATAATATTAAAGAAGCCGAGATTGCCCTAATTAGAAAACACCAGAGACTATAATCAATTTTTATTTTTTATATAGATAAGGCATATCTTTGTAAATAAATGTATAGATAAAAGAGATATTAAAAGGATTCAAAATAATTTTGTTGCAACTAAATAGAAGAAGTTCTTTTGAAGGAGATTACATATGAAAATATTGATACGAAAATACTGAAAGTGAAAAAAGATCTGCAACCAAAGGAATCAGGAAACAGAAGGGGTAGGTCCATAGCTAATATAATAATAGTGTTGTAATACACTATTAGCTACGTATATAGGGAGACAGAAGTAGAGAGAGGGAAGAACAGTATGATCTTTATTAATGAAGGAATATGAATGTATGAATAAATACAAGACCCCTAGCCCTCTTTATATAGATAGAGGGGTAGGGTTACAAGCCCACTTGGTCCCATAAAGAATAAGCCCAAGAGTCCAATAATCTTACAACACTCCCCCTTTGAACGTCTTGAGTTCTTCGTCTTCATGCAGTCGATCTGAGTCGAGTTCATTCGCAGTGCTAAACACATAAAAACCTTAGGGCCGGAAAACCCAGTGTGGGACAAAACCAGTACCTAGGAGAAACTGTGTAGCCGAATGATATAGTCCGAAATATCATGTAAGTAACTAACCACAAAACAATGTGCCTCATCAAAACCTTGCCAGAGCAAACCCAATGGGAAAATCTCTGATCGAAGGAAAAAAAGTGCAACAATGGTAGTAGTAGGGATCAACCACAAAACAGGTGCCTCATCAAAACCTTGCTAGAGTAAACCCAATGGGAAAAACCTCTAGTCGAAGGACAAAAGAGTACACAGTGGTAAGAAGTATACAACAGGATACTCCCCCTAATTTCGGCAATCTTAAGTGAGGTATGATGGGAACGTGTCTCGCTAAAAACCTTGCCAAGGAAAACCCAGTGGGAAAAAACCTTGGTCTAAGGACAAAAAGAGTACACGAGCATACGACTGGATGCTCCCCCTCACTTGCACACGATAGGGTGCGAGAATTTCTACTAAGTAGTAATTAGTGCATTAAGCATTCACCTGGATGCTCCCCCTCATTTGCACACGACAGGGTGCAAGAATTTCATATTTCAAGAAAGAGTACGAACATTCGACTGAATGCTTCATTTACTTGCACACGACTGTATGCAAGAAAATATAACGTGGAATAAAATGAGCATTCGACAGGATGCTCTTAAACTTCATATGTGAAGATTTATTTCGACGATAAATGCTAAATAGCATAATGTAATCATGTCTCTCTTGATCGATAACAACAAGTTGTCTTCTATGACAAGTGTTTTATCTGAATCGTGAGACAGAGCATATGTAATTCAAATATGGCTAATACTAGCTCGAAGCCAAATACACTCTCTAGTCGTCTCATAGAGCACGAACAGATCATAGTGATTCATTTGGAGTCATTCCAAGACCTCCAAGATATCGCCTTATTCCTAATGGTAAAGACATGCCATGTTAGCAATATCCCTTATGCGGGTCTGATAAGTAACCAGCATCGGTATAACCGAAAAAGGGTTGCGTTAATTCGAGTACCGAAGGGGGTAGGTACACTCGATGACGCAAATGGGATAAGACAAGCCCTCATCCACAGTTACCTTAAGGTAATGGGAAAATGTCTTTTATACCATTTCGATGGCAGCGTGTTAGCGCGATGCTGTGTCGAGCTATACCATTCACAGCAGACGAGATGTTCGTCCTAGCACATTAAACCAAGTACAATAATGCGCTTATTGTACTTAGATATGAACATCATGGTTCAATATCTCTTCATCGTCACATCAGGGACGGACTAGGTCTATATCAATGTCTAGTGATCGAACGATCATGGGAGAATCTGACGACTTAGCATCATGATGACTACAACATCATAACACCTTCTGGGTGTAGTCTGAATCATGGACTTAGATTCAATCTTTACGGGAGTCGATCATCAGGCCGAGTCACTACCGTTTCATCCCAAGATCCTTCATCTCGAAGGCAAATCCAAAAATGGATCGCGTAATAAAACACGCAAGGGCATAATACTTGTTCAAGTATCCCAAGCTAATCAAGTACTTACTTAGGCGGTATACCACATCCGCTCGGATTATATTAATCCATATAGTGAACGTCTCAGTCAATTGAGATCGTGTTCCGTGGTCAGAAACAACTTGATTTAAGCACATGAAGTCACACAGGGACCTTCATCTATATCTCTTTGTCTAAATTCCCATAGAGATAAAACCGTAACCACATTCATGGCTGCATACTCAGTTTTTCGGAAACTACTAAACTGGTAAAGTAGGGGACTGTTATAATGTCCATTACGAGGAAATCAACCATCTCGTAATCAATTCCAATGTGTGAGAGAAGCCTTGCGCTACTAGGCGAGCATTCTACAATCTCATTATTCTCATCACTTTTCCTTACGAATAACCAAATAAACGAACTCGTTTAACATTGGTGGTGTTGGAACTACAGGTCCGAACACACTTTCGCTAAGGAGTCTACTTGGATTGCAAGTTTCCATTAGTACAGTCTATTCTACGTTGACTTCAGGCAACGGTACATGGTTCTCTGTCATAATTTGTTCATATTATCAGTCGTCACCGAATATATGAACAAGTAATCAATGACAGTCTCGTTTCGCTTCAATATCGTCTAAGATATCATGATCGACAGATATTTCGAGATTCTTAGGATGAGGAGGAAATCACACATCTCCTTGATCCTTTATAATCTCGTGCAACAAACGAGTTTCAGTTCACCACCTCTGGGGCTGAACGAATTAAGAACCGGTCAACTTCCTCATATCTTGGGAAGGACGACAGACTGACGGCCGACGACAGCGTCCTTTGCTTGGCGGGTTCGGCCAAAGCAACGTGTTACGACAGGAACACGGCATCCGACAGGGACGTTTATCCTTGTAAGCATTTTGCAGCAGGTATAAATGATCTCGTGACATCTCATAAAGTCATTAAATGCGTCTGGCATTTAGTTAGACTTGAGGGAGTCTATGCACTTACTTATCACTAAGTGCAGTTTTGGGATCAAGCTAAGACTGAGTGGGTTATGCCACGTTACTTCACGTCGTTCCTTATCAACGGTAACGTGCAAATATCCCCCTAACGACGGGGAGAACAGTCTTAGCGATGTCACTTTCGCATATCATGCGGTAAAGAGATCGCTTGCCAAGGTTGCTCTATCAAATGATAGGCATGAGATTCATAATCGACTTATGTCCCCTTCAGAGGTCCATATTTTGAACGCTAGAACGGCTCAATCAAAATATTAATTAATCACTCTAAATACGCGTTAATATGAGACTTCTGGCTCATAACCAGTAACCTGCTGGTACGCATATGGTGTTTGAGTGTCTATGGACCTCATAATGGACCAATGCAGCAAAATAGCATAACCCCACACAGAAAAATAAATCTTGGTGCGCAAGACCAAGAAATGCGTGCAATCATTTGCAGTCGCATCATCTAACTTTCCGTGAGTCCATTTGGGTCTGAACATAATCGACAGGATGTTCAATTTGAATTTCCAAACTCAAGTAATTCAAATCGAAATTTCGATTTTTTTTACTCTTCGGAATTATCAAGTCAACTAGACTTTTCAGGATAATTCGGATCATGAGCCATCAACTTAATGATAGGGTTAGAAGTTTAGGAAATGCTGCATTTCTGTGGACAACAATAATCATGTGAACTTATTGTCGATGCATCAACCATAACCATTTATATTTATGGTCCGTCTTATGGTTGGATAAGTCCACAATAACTCCTTCAATTCTTTACAAGAATTCTACGAGTTTTTTTCGTGATCTTTACACATACTAGTCTTTCAAAGTGAGCATTAGTGGCATGAATTTCGGATTAATTACGAAATATATTCTCAGAGAGAATCCAAATGCGATGCGATTATAAATCAAGCATCGTCTTTTGACCCGGGAATATCTCATCCGGTCAATGCCACAATATCAAAATGCTCTTATCAATCGACGACAGGCGAATGATAGTACAGACAATCATGTCTTAGCATTTAAATCATTTATCATTTCGACGACAGGCGAAATGATAAGGTAATTTTAAATGCTTTAAAGAATGTGGTAGCAACCACTTGAAAGACATTTCAACTCCTCTAAAATACGCTTTTGGTCGTATTGAATGGAGGCTATGTAAAGAAATTTTAATTCTTTCATGAGCTATTACCAGATAACACTGGTTTTCTCGAATATTTTATAACTCAACAAGGTACGGCAGGACCTACATGAGTATAAGACCTCATATTTGACAAATCAATTTGGTTTTACCAAAGATTTTGATTTGTAACGACAGGTCCAGAATCGTTGTCACTGAGTACTGTTTTAGGCAAATAGTTGGTGAAATTATGTGGTACACTGTTACCCACTATTTCCAAAAAAATCAACTACCCCACAAGTATTGCCTAAAATTTCATAATTTAAAGTTTGGTCACATTTTGTCAAAGGAATTTACTCAAAACACTTTAAATTATTTCGAGAAATTTCGTAAACAGGCAAACCATAATACAAAAGTATGTCCAAATGGAAAAATCATAATCCAATGGAAAAACATAATCCAGATGAGCGAAAAAATGGCTCAATGATTTATCAAAATCAATAAAGAAATGTATCAAACACATTTGAGCCACAAAATCGGGGGTCTCAAGAGTTTCCTTTCAATTAACTTTAACCACATTAGCATCGGTTTTTCCACCTTTATAATAGTTGTGAACTATTTAAGGAGTAACCGTGCATGACCTTTGTCTTTATAGCATAGAGTTGGCTCCTTGAGCATTATCTCTTGCTTTGTGACAATGGCCCATATTGTTCCTTTCAATTACTGTCTTGGAGCCACAGGTTTTCGATTTTGACGATTGTCTAAAATCTCGCTTGGCTAGGCGATTCATCGGGATCGCGACAATTCGAGACAAATAACACTTGTCTCGGTTCTCGATTCGTTGAAAAAAAATATACACGAAGAGCATTAATATCAGGCAAACAATTCGCCATTGACCCAATAGGATTAAAACTACTCACCGGGGTAATTTTCTTATCCAATAACAGATGGGTGATAAAGGAACATGGTGAATATAAATTCACGATACTGCTTATGGAATACAATTTCCAAGCTAGTATTTTGGTGAAGGATTGCTCCAATATGTCAATTTCAGACATTTGTTCACCATAGACGTCATCACGTCTCAAATGTGGCGGCGGAATAAAATCGACGCTTTAGCATTCATCCTGAGGGTAACAACAAACTCGTGTTTTACTCATCAAATATGACATCCAAAAAAAATTGGGCATCACATTTTCACACATCAGGGTGAGTAACATGTGGTGACGGATTAAAATCAACGTTTATACAGTCATTTCGCAAGTATGTTTTACGATTTTTTCTCATCATAGATGGCATCCAACATGTGTTGGGAGTTCTGGATTATTTATCATATAAAACGACTGGTTTATATTTTTATGATTTGCACAAGCACAAACTTTTTTTCGAAACGACAGGTTCGAAAACATTAGTTTTGCTTTTCATGTGAATCGGTTCTCATTGATCGAACGACGGGTCGATACCGAAACACCAATTCAGCGAAACATACATCACTATATAAACACACTCGGAGAAATTATTATTTAGTCAATCCCTTTCGGTAGCTCTATTTGAACACGACCAGGAAAGACGGTGAGGGGGGTGGGCACGAATGCCTCTTAAAAACCGACCTCATTAGGAGAACGACTTCCGCCTTTTATCTTTCCTAGACATCGTATCCAAATAGGTGAGCCTATTTGGGGAAGATTCATAATTTTTCCAACTTAAAT
Source organism: Primula veris (assembly GCA_963682055.1). Lineage (NCBI taxonomy): Eukaryota > Viridiplantae > Streptophyta > Magnoliopsida > Ericales > Primulaceae > Primula > Primula veris. The sequence goes on along the minus strand of OY821744.1, from coordinate 4,048,948 downwards.
GTGAATATATACGATTTTCGCATTTTATATATGGCAATAATATTAAACAGCATAGAGAATATCTATTTAGATTAACCACACATATATAAATAGGCAGTAAATATATTTTAGAATCTATCTAATCATGCAGTAGATTTGGTGTTATAAACAAATCAATTTAAGATTATCAATCAATCCGTAAAGATTCTAACATATCAAATCAAATCAATTTAAGATTATCAATTAGATCTAATCCAATAATTTACTGGCATGTGTGATATTTATATATATGATAATATCAAAAAGATATGATTATGCTAACAAGATATCAATCAATTATCTATGTTTATCGCCATATTAATAATTCTATACATGGTAGTTTTAACATGCAAGCAAGCAATATATTTTTTTTATTACCAATCAATTCTATATATGGTAAAAAAATATTTTAACATGCAAAGGGGTTAAATTTACATGGAAACATATCAATTTATTCAATTAACATGCAATTTTTATTCGCTTGCCTTTTAATAAAAAAAATTTATGCATGTGTGTGTATATTTACCAAATATTATATCTTATCAACCATATGTACTGTTTTCGTATAAGTATTATACTACATGATCATGCGTGTAATTACAGCAAACTATATATCTATTTACAGCATTATTACATATACAGTCCAGAATTTCAGACAAGTTTCAGCTTAGTCCTTGAGTAATTTACAGAATAGTTTACAGATTTCAGAGAATTACAAATCAGTACATACGTTTCAGTTTGTTGCAGATTTAATCCGACAGATTAATACATGTTTTACAATTACATCATTAATAGTTTAAGAACCTGTAATTGATTATGTATGTATGTAATACTCAGTACCATGTTTTACTCTTTAACAGTTTTGTTCCAAAAAAAAATGTTACAAGTTTAGTGGTATACACAAGTATATTTAGATTACTAAATATCTATCATACATAGTAGGTTCTGTAATCATGCAATTTTTTTTTTATTTTATTTTTTTTTTTATTTTTTTTTTTTACATCCATTCAAATGGCATAGCAATTCGTGTATAGTAGGTTCTGTAATCATATCATATAACATGTTATATGTGACTTGTACAGTTAAAAAAAAATTATATCCGGATACCTTACGCACAGTATGTTGGTGAAGGTCGATATAGTAAAATACTAAAAATCCGGATAAAACTCAAGGTTTATTGAATCCAGAATCCTTACTCCAATCTCCGAGAGCAGTGCTGATAACGTGTTGTAATACACTATTAGCTACGTATATAGGGAGACAGAAGTAGAGAGATGAAAGAACAGTATGATCTTTATTAATGAAGGAATATGAATGTATGAATAAATACAAGACCCCTAGCCCTCTTTATATAGATAGAGGGGTAGGGTTACAAGCCCACTTGGGCCCATAAAGAATAAGCCCAAGAGTCCAATAATCTTACAACAAATAGTTTATTTTTATTATAAGGAGAGTAGAATACACTGTATCATTGACGTATGTTAACTTAAAACATATTTTTTATTAAAATTTGAGTATTATGGTATAAAAAGTAACATGTATCAGTAATCCTATAAATTTTTTAAATTTCAGAAAATATAAAATCACCTTATATACGAGGAATATATATGAATAACTAGTAGAATATAAGAGCAACAAGAGCATTCTTAACCATTTACTCAAATCTAACATATTTTATACTATATTTTAAATAACCGTTTTATATTTACACAAAATTTCAGCTTTCATATTAATTTTCTTATAATAACTCTACATTATTTCTTTTTATTTGTTTATTATCACTTAATAATCATAACAATATTACAAGAACAAAAATGTGGATCACATGATATTTTATTACTATTATATTTATACAAGAAATCATATACATTACTCATATGTATAAGGTGAATTTTGTGTAAAATTTAAGTAATTTATAGGGTTACTAATGCATAACACTTTTTATACCATAATTCTCAAATTTAAAAAAAAAATTATGTTTTGAGGTACTAAATGCGGATGCTCTTTAGTAATAAAATGTCATGAGGTCTATATTTTTATGGCTGAAATATTGTTATGATTATTAAATAATAATAAACAAATATAAAGAAATAATTAATGTAGGGTTATTATAAAAGAAATTAATAAGTAAGATGTAATTTTGTATAAATATAAACGGTTACTTAAAAATATACAATATGTTATGTTTGAATAAATGATGAAATTCTGATACGGTTGATGTTACAGAGGATTTTCAAGTTCGCCATATTTTTGAGGTTACAGAAGGAAACTGCACGGTTTATTTTAGAATACTGATGATACAGATGCTTAACAGTCTTAACTCAATACTTTTGTTGTTGAAATACATGTCTTGACTACGCCAAAAAAACAATTATTTATTTAAAAACGAGTAGATCTTATTTTCACTCGTGTTTTATTTTGTTAACTCTTTCTCCTATCACACTTAATATGTATTTTCTGAAACAATTGTGCTAATGTCACATCAAAGATCCAACGAAATGATTAACAAGAAAAGTTCTCGTACACGGTACATCAATATTAAAATTTAAACGTAACGAAAAAGACACTTAATATAGAAAGGGGCTTGCTAACATATGCGCACGAGGCACATGATAAGCTATTATTAATGTATTAGATTAGTTGACGTGCAATTAAATGATTGTTGCCATTAATGATGCATTTAATACCATTTTCATGATTCTACTTTTTTTTTTTTATAGTAAATGGAATTAGATTAGCTTATTTTGTTCAATGTTCAAAAATATTCATCAAAAGAAAAATGTGATATATATAAACAGAGCAAAATTTACAGTAATGCTTTTAATTTCAAAAAATAATATTAATACTATTCTTTTTAATTTTGAAAATTTTGATACTTCCCAAGCAAGACAACCAAAATTTACAGTATGGATTTTAATTGGTTACATGACAAAATTAATTATGACATGGCAGAAAAAAAGTAAACAAAACGTAAATTGACAAAATGAACTAGTTATATATCAATAAAATAATAATTCATTTTGTCTAGATAAATTGGAGAGTAAATATACAAAGTTGTTATGACATGATAAATAATTTATTTTCTTTTGGAATATGTATATGCTATATGTGATAAATTTTAGATTTGAGTTATTTTTATTGTTTATTAATTTTAATTAGTACGGTGGAAATGCTTTTTTAAAGATTCATAGTAAATGCCATATTAACACTATAATGATATGTTGGTAGTATTTATTACCAAATAGCAACCTCAACAGAAATGAACATGCCTCAATTTTGAAGAGTTTTTTTTAAAACATTATCACTAATTACGTCATTAATATTCGTCATTCAATGACTTGTAATAAAGACTTAACCCAATTAATGTTCCTTTGATTTCTTTCATATATGAAACCTCATGGAATTGCCCTTTGCTTACTTATATGTATCTATATCACTATAAAAAAAAAATAATCAAATAACGACGGGATTAATGATGATATTTTTTGTTATGAACTTATTAGCGATGGTTTTTGTGACTTCTTTGTGACAGTTTTTTAAATTAGTGACAGACTTATAACAGTTTTTGACTCTTATAAAATCAAACATTATTTTATAGCATATAAGTTGTATAGTGGCGTATTAAGATCATGCCATGCATATTTACTACTTAATTTCTTGAAACATGAAAAAATCAAGAAAGCATGCATTAATTTTTATTTTATATATGCGTGCACGATAATCCCACTCTGGTCATAGACTTGAGAAGGAAATATCGGCAATCCCCTTTTCCATTTCTTTACTGTACCTCGGACATAAATTATTTTAATTAAATGGTGGGAAAATTACACCCCATCTTTTATTTTATCAGTGAAAGATAAATATTTGGTTTTAATTATTATATATGCCGCATATATTTTGTTTAATTATTTTGCTCCGACAATATGTATTTGAACAAGAATTGATACTTTACAGTTTCCCTTTGTATTGGAATAATGAAAAAACACTGTTGTCTATATTTATGAAAAAATTATCAGAACTAAGTTTGAAATTTAATTACCAATACTACATGATTAAAATCTATTTGAATATTAGGTTGAGATCGATGTTCAATGATGCTGTTTTTTTTACTCTATATATATATATATATATTTGTCCCAAGACTTGCACATGAAAAAATAAATGAAAGGTTGCAAGGCCAAAATGAAACAAATTAAAATTACAAATTTACTAGCTTATACGCCTAATTCTTATTTTTGTTGCAGGAATATATGCATTAGACTACAATGAGATTACGAGAGGAATAAAATTTGAATAGGAAAAATAAAATTTGGATGTGGAAATAAAATAAAAACAAAATTTGAATGGGAAAAACAAAATTTGGAAACCTTGGAAGTGAAGTACATATGAAGTTATTTACAACTTGGACTTCCAAGTTTATGTTTTATTTCTTATAAGCAACGCGTTTTCTTATGTAACAGATACTTATTTCCTTTTTTGTAGTGGGGTTTTCTCCCCGTATTTTACTTTTTATTAATCAATAAAAATAAAATGTGGGTTTTCCCCACAATTTATTAAAATAAAAAGGGCAAACAGAAATGACTTGGGTCAAAGCCGGTTCTTGGGCCGGTCAGCCGAGTAGCCGACCGGCTCAGGTGATGATTTATTTTTGTAAAAAAAAAACTATACAAAAGGGTGTTTTTTTGTATAATAAAGGTGTATGAGTGAAAGTTTAATTTGTAGTCCCGGACAAGATGACATGAAACTTTTTGGACGGGTTTACTAATTTGAGGCTTAATAAGGAGATGTCACGGGACAATGAGGTCAAAGGGTTGCCAAAATTTACCAAAGTTATTATATTCCTTATTTTTTCCTATACAGTTTTATTAAGAAAACTAGAATAGTTAGCAAATCCTTCAAATTTAAGTTTTCTATAACTTCAGTATATTTATGATTCCATTGACTTTATTTTGCCATTAGTACCCTACGAAAACATCCATTAAGAACCCAGAACATTCCTTGAATTAGCACTATTGGCAGTCCTTCCAAGGGAAAATATCATCCGCACTGGCTACTTGACTCATTTATTTAGACCTAACATATTTTATATTTTTTAAGAAACCGTATACATTTACACAAAATTCCAGCTTTTTTATTAATTTTCTTATAATAACCTTATATTTTTTTTTATTATCTTTTAATAATCATAACAATATTACACCACAAAAATATAAATCCCGTGATAATTTATTACTATTATACTCCATCTGTCCCTAAACAAATATCTTCTACGAAAATACATGTAACTTTGACCATCAAAATTTTCATATCAAAATTACCGAAATGAAAAAATTGAAAATTTCATCATATAGTTCTAATCATAAAATACGTGATTAACTTTTGAAATAATTTTTCCGGCAATCTAAATATGAAAAAATTATCGGTCAAAATTGTACGTATTTTTGTATGTGACATTTGTTTAGAGACGGAGTGAGTATAAATCTAGGAAATCATATACATTACTCATATATGAGGTGAATTTTGTGTTTTCTTAAATTTAGTGAATTTATAAAATTCCTGATGCATGTCACTTTTTATATCATAATCATTAAATTTTAATAAAAAATATGTTTTGAGTAACCGGTGCGGATGATATTTAAAAAAGAAAATCACATTCCTTATAATCAAAGTCTTCCAAGTAATAGATTTGAATTTGAACGTAAATGAATCTTGACTCTAACAATTTGCAAGTAAACACATGAAACTGACAGCCAAGGGGAGTCGCAAAGGTTGAATGATAAAAGTCCAACACTTACATTTATATAGTGTACATGTCCCGTACAAATATTTTTTTATTCTTTTCTATTGGAATATTATAAGAAACCTCAAAGAAATACGTTTGTGTTGTTATTTTCTTCAACTTTTAGCTTTGATAGTATGTTTTATTCAATTGCAAAAATTGCAAACTAATCACCATTATGACCACACGAACTTTAAATAGGAAGGACTGATGTCATATATGCTTTTTTTTTTTAATTCTCGATTCGAGTTTTTATCATAACATGAGAGGGGTAGAAGCATAATTAATTTTTTGAAAATTTTAATATCTCTCTATGTGTATATATATATATATATATATATATATATATATATATATATATATATATATATATATATATATATTATTTATTAATTTTATTAAAATTGGAGTGTTTTCACGTAGTTCTTTCTTTGACTGAATTGATCAAATATCATTGATCAAAGTCTATGTGACTGAATTGATCAAATATCATTGATCAAAGTATATGTGACTGAATTGATCAAATATCATTGACTGGATTGATCAAATATCATTGATCAAATTGGAATGTTTGCCGGCCCCGATTGAATTAACATGAGAGGGGCTGAAGAATAAATCATTGATCAAATATTGTTTTTTTTTACTATCTCTTCACCTATTATGTGACTGAATTAATTCAATTGGCACGCAATATTATATTCACTCCACTTATACATCAAGCAACCACTTCAATCTATGTGTTAGGATCACAATGGAATTATATCAAAATCATTAACAATTGGAACAAGTTTACGATATTATTTTTCCACCCCAAATGATGACATGTGAAGTTTAAGATGAGGATATGAGGAATGAAATTACTTTTACTTGTGTGCTCTTATTGTTTTAGGTGTTCTGTTTGTTGTTTCAAAAAGTATTACATTCCCAGGATTATTCTTTTCTTCATTTCGTTAAAAAATCATAACTTGTTTAGTCATATTAAATTGACTCTGTTAATTTTGTTTTTATAAAACATGTATGTAACGTGTCCTCTGATGATATCCTAACACATCATACATATTATTATTATTATCATACACATCCTAACAGAAAGGTTGAGTCCATTCTATGACATAGTGTACTATTTGCATAGGAAAAAAATGTTAAAAATGATACTTAACCTATTTAGTGATTTGGTATCCAAACGTAACACACTTTCTAATTTGGTACCAAATGTATTTATACATTTTCGTTCTAATTAAGAGACTCAACACACATCCGATCATTTTAACTTAATTAACTCAAACATATTAAATACTTATTTTACTTTAAATTCTTTAATACAACAATTGAATATTTCACATCGGTTAATCAATAGTAAATGAGACCTGATATACGTTAAAAACCGATGATCGAATACAGATTGAGTCCCTTAATTGGACTGAATACGTATAGATTGAGTATCAAATTAGAAAAAATGTTAGGTTGGATACCAAATTAGAGCGAAACGTATAGATTGAGTACCGAATTAGAAAAAATGTTAGATTGTTTATCAGGTCGCTAAAAGTTAACAGATTATGTTAAAATTTTTCCATTTTCATAGGGAACTAAAATTCAACTTTGAGTGACTGTACATGTAGAAAAAGAGGGAAAAGGTGAGATTCGTCATATTCTATATATATATATATATATATATATATATATATATATATATATATATATATATATATATAGAGTATATGATGCATTATTAACATATGTCACAAGCCTATTATTACTATGACGTATTTTAAATTTTTGGTCAATAAGAGCCGGGGAATTAAGTATTGGAGTTGTCCAAAGTTCACATTGTTTAAAGATCAAACAATTTTTAGATCCACTCTTATGGCTACACTACCATTAAATGTCTGAGATTTTCCTTAATTAATTGCTCCTCGAATATTATAATGGTTGCGGCTAAATTCACAATAATACTAACAATCTTTGTTGTTGTTTACCGATTTAGCAACCATTACTACATCATCAAAAATAGCAACAAATATCTCGTCAAAATCTATTATCCCTATTCTCTGTCCCTTGTATGTCTTCTTACTTATTTTCATGCAAATTTTAAATTTTTACAACTTGTTCCGCAAATTTTAAATTTTTACAACTTGTTCCGCAAATTTATAAAGTTTTATATTATACTATATTCAAATTTTAAAATATTTGGATATAATATTGTTTAAGACAATTTTTCAAAGATTTAATTTTTAATTTACACTAATTTATACATTTATTCCAAAATAAATTTTGTGTAGATTTTCTTTTAAAAATAATTATTGGAATGTATTGATACATGTCTTATAATAATTACATGTTTTTTAGAATTTTTTTTGAATAAAATACGTAAGGAGACATGAAATGGATGAAGAATAGCTATAGAATATTTAGACTCAAATATAAATAGTAGATACGTGTTGTATATTTCTCTACTACTCCCTGAAAAATAGAAGTATATATAAAATGATTTATACACATATTTCTAGATAACGTATAGTTCTAAATATCATGTTGCGAGGATCTATTCAATGTTCAAACAGTTTTGTTGAGCCACACACACGACGTCATGAAGTTGAAAGTTTCATTTCAGTTTGATCCTATTATAACACGTGTTTTATATTTTAATATACTTCATTCGTTTCAAATTGTTAGTACATCACGAAACTATGTGTAACTTTAACCAATTAAAAACTAGTCTTTAAATTTTTGTTTCGGCATTTTACGTATGAGTTTTTTGTTGGTTAAATTTGCACGTAGTTTCATGGTGGACTAACAATTTGAAACGGATGAAGTATTACTATATATGATTGAGTAATTTGATATAGAAGATCAGGTTTAATTGAGTATAAATTTAGATGTATTTTCTAAGGTAAATTATCTGAACCCTAACAATTCCCATGTATTTATCTCTTAATTTTAAACTCGTTTTAGCTTAAGAGGATTAGTTGGGCTCTCAACTAATCCACCGTAGTTGTTCATTTACGAGTTACTCGGAGAAAACCTATCACTGGTGTCTATTTTCGACCATGCATCAATGTGTAAGATAACATGCAGAAATCTAAGACTAATCCTGCTTTAAATTCGTAAATAAATTTAGATGCGATAGAGAATTAAAATAAAAAACTGCGTTGCTCGTTAATATGATTCAATATTCATACTTATGTTGCATACATGCTATTCATAATTATCAAAAACATACGGTTAAAATCTCTTATAAACTTAAGTACAAATTAATGTTTCTAGTACTTATTTTTAGTTAAACAAAAACCACAAATTTGGACTTTTGATAATTAAGTTCGAACGTATGTATATGGTAAATTAAGTTTTATTTTCAAGTTGCGCCAAGCCCTAGTGGTCAAAAGTCGTGTTGAGAAATCTTATATTTTAGTCTTTTTGCACTATTGTACATTTGTGCTAATATTGACCGTTTAGTAAAATAAGGAAGCTTCAGTTCTTAGGGGGTAACGACTAAGGTGTATAAACGCATTGACTGTACCAACTTAGTTAGTAGGAGAAGATCGTGGGACTAGACCCAGTAATTAATTATTTCAGAATCTCTGTTAAAATTTCATAATCTGGACAATATTTTCTACATATTTAATAATGGGTATTGTTATAGCAACTTAAAACTTTACCCAAAAAGTTTACCTGCTGACGTGACGGATTAGGTGGACCAATTATGCATTAAATGAAAATATGATTTCAATATCGAAACAAAAATGATTAGTACACTTAACTCGTCACATCAGAGAGTAAGATTTTTAGGTAATTAAGTTTTTTAGATGAATAATAACTAGCTAATTAACTACCATTCAATGTCCTAGCCTTTTACTCGTACTTGATTTCCATATTACCAACAGTTATTTCACAAAATAATTTCGTTACTTAACTCTACACGGCCTTACTATATATATAAGATCTGGTTTTGTCATGCAATTTCATGTTTACAACTTTGACAAATGTTGTTATTTCTTTAATCGCCTATCATGCATAAATTAGCTACTTGCAAAGAGATATTAAAAGATTAGAGACAAAGGTCTGAAGTGGAAAATAATAAGATATGTTTTATTTATCTCATAAAAATGTAAGCAGTACTATTAGTTAGTGATTCATATTTCTTATGAATTGTTATAAGTCTCAAGACCTTACCTACCATATTTCCACTTGTTGTACATCAACATTCACAATTAAAACTTCAGGACAATTAAAAAGAACAACTGGAGATGGAAATAATTGAATAGACCATATCATTTTAATTACTATGAGTTGTCGATACTCTAGTTAGGTTACGTGTCAGTATTATTAGGCTTAGGATTTCAATTGTGATAATTACTAATTTAGGAATATAATACACATGTTTTAAGCAGAGACCGATTCTTCTAATGAATAGTTGGGTTAGGTTACAACTTAATTAATAGCGTCAATGGTAAAGCTTGGTCTCCTCAAGTAACTTTTGAACTTTTCGTCCATAGTCCATTGAAAATTATTCACAAACTAACAAAAATACCATTTATGGACATGAAATAGTTAACTGGTAAAATTCAGTTTATTCTTTTATAAAACATCTGTTATTCCACACATTAGAACAACGGTCTCCCAAAGTTATTACTTAATTCCGAACAGACGTGTTTGACACTTACTACCATTTTTCAAAGACTTACGTGATATATGCTACTATAAATACAATGCCCCATGATCATAAAGCCGTATCCATTAATCTCCCTCTCTCTTACACACACACTCATACACACACAAGCATACACACACACACATAATCATGGTTGCGACTTCGACGTTTTCTCCCCTTGCATCTGCACCAGTTGAATCCAACCACAAAATAACGCAAAAACAAATTGGGTTGTCGAAACCATCAAAGCCCACAAACCCTAAAAATGGCTTAAATTTTAAAGTTAATGTGCAAACCCCTACACACAGAGATAGCAACTCACTTAGGGTAGATGATGTGTCCCCATGGGTTTTCACCAACCAGCTCTCCAACTTGAGCTTGTTTTTTGGTACCATGTTTGTGGAAAACCAAAATAAAATAATTAGTGACAATATTATAGAAGAGCTTGGCATTTCTGGGAGATTTTTGGAAAATGGTTTAGTATTTTCCCAGAATTTCTCTATTAGATCATACGAAGTTGGGGCAGATGGGGCAGTCTCTCTTGAGACTATTATAAGTCATTTGCAGGTATGCATAATTACCGGTTGCGAGAAAAAGAGGGTTATAAACTTATAATTAAATTGCTCAAGAATATTAATTATAATCAAACCCAGTATATATATATATATATATAAATATATGTGTATATATGTATGTATGTATGTATGTGTATATATGTATGTATGTATGTGTATATATATATATAACATTTTTACAAGTTTTCCATTTTTCGTCACGAGTTAAAACGTGATACACAACCCTGAAACAAAAATCAGCCACATTAGAAAAAATTATTTCAGAGTAATTAAACATATAATTTTCTTGTCTAGAGTTATTTTTCCTTTCATGATGGTGATCTTTTTTTTTTTTTTTTTTTAAGATTATGATGGTCCTCTTATGTGTTACCTTTTCCTCACATAGCAATATAAGCAATAAACGCATAAATTTGACATTCAAAACTGGTGCTCAATATTTCTATAGTAATATTTCTATAGTAATATGCAAAAATTAACGGAGCTCGGTTATTCAAATTAATTACTTTGAAAAGTTTTAGTTTAAAGTAACGGAAGACTAAGCAAGAAAAAAAAAACTACTACTATCAAAACTTTGAAAATATATTCAAAAACTTTGAAGATTCTTAGTTTTGTTGGAGACTTGGAGAAAGGTTTTGTTACTCAAATGCTCATGCAATTCTGTGATAACAGGAAACAGGGCTTAACCATTTGAAGGTTACGGGGCTTTTAGGAGATGGATTGGGTTCAACTCCGGAGATGCACAAAAGAAAGTTGATTTGGGTGTCTACTAAGACACAAATCGTAGTCGATCGTTATCCAACTTGGTAAGTTTGTATTATATTCTTAAAGGAAAATATAGAAAGAAATCTTATTAATGTAGTGGTCCATCAAAGAAATCCGTATTTTCTATCTATTAGTATCAAATTTTAATATCCTTCTATATATTACTTTTTCAGGGGTGACACTATACAAGTGGAGAATTGGTTAGTCCTTTTCGGAAAAAATAGCTTGCGGCGCGAATCAGTTATCCGTGACAAGAAAAACGGAGATATATTGGTTAGAGCAACAAGGTAAAAACTATAATAATCTGTAACACATTTCCATTTCAAATTGCCGTGCGTGCCACTCCTAAGTCGAATGGACTTATTTAGTTCCCTTGCTAAAATAGCACAGAAACCTAAGAATTAATGATAATAAACTATGCCCTTGTGTATTTTAAAATTTTGCAGCAATTTCGTGATGATGAATAAAGAAACTCGAAGATTGTGTAGATTTCCTGATGAAGTGCGAGAAGAAATGAGTCCTTTTTGTAAAGATGCACCTCCTAGTTTGGAAGACGATTGTAAAAAATTAATAAATGTCGATGACACTGCATATGAGTATACGTGTTCCGGCATAAAAGTAAGTTAAATATCTTTCTATTATAGTAATTAAACAGCTACATTCTATACTTTCTCCTAGTGCTAATTTTGTTGGAATTCGCTTTTATTCATGCATACATGTTTTTTAATGCAGCCAAGATGGAGTGATTTGGACCTCAACCAACATGTAAACAATGCAAAATACATAGGGTGGATCCTTGAGGTAATTTTCTATTTCGGTTCTTCGCAAATTTTTAAACAAAAGTCACACGAAACAAAATTTTTTCCTATTGTGTATTCTTTTTAACAGAATATTTAAAATGAGCAACTAACGGAAAACATTTAATTGCAGAGTGCACCGGTTTCGACCCTGAAGAGCCACAATCTATCTCGTATGACACTACAATATAAGAGAGAATGTCAAAAGGACAATGTATTGGAATCGATGACTACTGTATCTTCTGCTGACGTGGCAGATTTGTCGTATCCTGACCATATCGAGTGTCACCATTTGCTTAAACTCGAAGGTGGAGCCGAAATTATGAAGGCAAGAACTGAATGGATACCAAAATAAGCGGCTTCGAGTCTACAAATTAATAGAAGCAATAATTCGTTCATCTGTTAAAAGATAAAAGCACTTAGATATTTTTTATTCATACATAGATATATTTTATTCATACATAGATATAGACCCATAACGACTTTTATCTCTTTTGAGGTCTGTCTTTTTTCCCTTGATTCATTCTTTATGTATAATAATTTGTAACTCTTCTTTGTTTGTGAGTAATATATACTCTTAATAGTACGTATGGCTTAAGCATTTTTAAAATTCACATAAACAAAATATTGAAATAGGATAGGAGATATAAGGAGAAAGAAGGGTTTTTGAGCACTTTTTCTTAGTCTTTTAATTTGAGGTATAACTTTTATTAACAATGTTTTTTCTCAAATTGCAGTACAATAGGACTTTTTTGTCTTTAAGAGAGTTAAGATTTTTGTTTCATCGTATCAGTTTTAATTCGTTCAGACCATGTGAATGTTTTGTCCCACTGTTTTCCTATTCTTTTCTTTAATAAAAAATAAAATAGTTCATACCAAAAAAAAAAAAAAAAATGAAAAAAGGAAGCATTTGAAACTTTCAAATCAAATCCACTACTTGGGTCGATCAGGCGAACAATGAGAAAGACAGAAAACTAAAACCGAGCACACACTATTTAATAACGGAGTTCACCCAAATTGGCTACGTCTCCGGGCCGCTACACGTGACACTTAATATTATTATAAGGAGGATTACTATCGTAATCTACCCCAATCACAAGCTATGATTCTCTCACAAATAAAACTCTCTCTTTACAATATTCTCTCTTGAATATGTGATTGTGATGTGTAGAGCTATAATTAAAATATACAAGATAGTAGGACATATATAGAAACTAAAGAGTAATTTATTACAATTCCAAGCGATGTGGGATAATTAGAAAACATGGCCAAAACTCATTTGGCTCCACAACTCAACAATCTCCCACTTGGAGTCAAATGTCAAGTGCTTCAAGAGAATTCTGATTATCCCCGACCACCGAACTCACTGTGCTCCACCGAGCAGAATGCTCCCATCGGTATCCTTGTATAATAATTATTACTCTTCAGAGTTGCTCATTTTTCATGTAGCGGCGACCCTGAGCCTCAAGCTCGGAGTCCTACTGAGGTTGCACACGGGCTCAGTTTGTCGATTGTAACAGTCTTCGTTGGCATATCGGCGGAGTTTTTAGCGCCCTCAATCTTTTCTAGCACGAAGATTCCATCTTCTAGAACGCCCCGGATAAAATGGTAACGAATCTGTATGTGCTTGGTGCGTGAATGGAATACAGGATTCTTAACTAGCTGAACTGCACTCTGACTAACAGTGCAGAACTCCCTTGTCGGTTTTCTGACCGAGCTCCTTTAAGAACCCTTGCAACCAAATCATCTCTTTGCTTGCTTCCGCCACCGCGACGTACTCAGCCTCTGTGGTCGAAAATGCAACAGTCTTTTGTAACTAAGATGTTCAGCTTACAGAAGTACCACCGTAGGTACAAACACATCCCGTTGTGCTCTTTCGGCTGTCCAGATCACCGGCCATGTCAGCATCCACATAGCCGTGCAGGCCTTCCGAGGTCTTTCGGAAACATAATGCCAAATTCACTGTACCCGAGAGATATCTCAATATCCACTTCACAGCTTTCCAATGGTGCTTTCATGGGTTACTCATGTAACGACTGACAACTCCCACTGCATGGGCAATGTCCGATCTTGTACACACCATAGCGTACATCAAGCTACCAATTACTGAAGTGTAGGGTATGTTCGACATACGATCCTTTCCTTCCTCGTCTGAGGGTGATTGTTTCTTCGACAAGCTAAAGTGTGCGGCTAGCGGTGAGCCTACCGCCTTGGCATCACTCATGCTAAACCGTGCCAACACTTTCTTCACATATTCGGCTTGTGACAGAAACAAAGACCCATCCCTTCCTAGGGAAATCCTCATACCGAGGATCTGATTTGCGGCTCCCAAATCTTTCATCTCAAACTGTTTCGCCAACTGTTGCTTCACTTTGTTAATCTCCACAAGGCTCGACCCGGCAAGCAACATGTCATCTATGTACAACAGTAGTATGACGTACGAAGAGTTCTCGAATCTCTTCACGAAACAGCAGTGATCACTATCACTTCTTTCGAATCCGGTATCCACCATAGAACTGTCAAACTTCTTATACCACTGTCATGGTGCTTGTTTTAGCCCGTACAAGCTCTTCCTCAGTTTATAGACCAGTTTCTCTTTTCCCTTTTCGGAAAACCCTTCAGGTTGGAGCATGTAAATTTCTTCTTCAAGATCTCCATGGAGAAAGGCAGTTTTCACATCTAACTGCTCAAGATGAAGATTCGCATTTACAACAATGCTCAACAATAGCCGAATAGTCATCAACTTTACGACTGGTGAAAAGATCTAGGTGTAGTCAATTCCTGCCTTTTGCTGGAACCATTTGACTACTAATCGTGCCTTATACCGTTTCGAGCCATCTTGTTCCTCCTTTAGTCGGAACACCCATTTGTTGCTCAGTGCCCTTTTCCCTTTGAGCACTTCGGCTAACTGCCAAGTCACATTCTTCTCAAGTGACTTCATCTCATCCTTCATCGCGAGCTCCCACTTGCTCGGGTCTTTCAGCTCCAGAGCTTCCTCTCTACTTTCGGGCTTTCCTGCATCATTGAGTAATAAGTAATGCAGGAAAAGAGAGTATCGGGCAGGAGGTCTCCTCTCGCGATGACCTCGGTCCAATTCAGGTCGAGGAGTTTGGGGCAGCTCCTCGTCCTCTTCAGCATGTGCTGGTAGGTTGTCGAGCACCACCGGCTCATCTTCAGTGTCATTTTCCAACTCCAACCTTGGAAACACATTCATGTCGACTATACCACTTTCCTCGGACGGGAGCGCGTGTCCTTCCACCACCACATTTTGTCGATCTTTGTACAAAATGCTTTTGTTGAAGATGACATCCTTACTGTGAATGATCCTCTTTGTTTGACCATCCCAAAAGCGATATCCAAACTCAGCTCCACCGTCCCCCACAAAGTAACACACTTTGGATTTCGAGTCAAGTTTGGTACGATCATTTATATCGACATAGATATATGACAGACAACCAAACACTCGCAAGTGTTCATAAGAGATAGGCTTTCCTATCCACTCTTCTTCAGGAATTCTCCTTTTTAATAGCACTGAGGGTCCACGGTTAATGAGGTAAACCGCCGTGCTTACTGCATGTGCCCACAAGGCTTTGGGCAACCCACTTTGCAGTCTCATACTCCTAGCATGCTTATTGATTGTTCGGTTCATTCTTTCGGCCACGCCATTCTGCTGTGGCGTTCTTCGGATGGTCTTTTCCATTCGAATGCCTTTCTGTGCACAGAACCTTACGAACTTCGCATTAATGTACTTTCCACCGTTATCGGACCTCAAACATTTGAGTTTATTCCCGGTCTCTAGTTCGACCATGGCCTTCCATTCTTGAAATTTCTTAAACACCTCAGACTTGTGTTTCAAGAAATAGACCCATGTTTTCCTCGTCGAATCATCGATGAAGGTCACATAGTACTGAGATCCTCCTAGTGAGGTTACTGGAGATGGTCCCCATACGTCTGAGTGGACCAGTGCTAACTTCTCCTCCTTGGGAGCTTTTCCACCTTTCCGGAAGCTCACTTTCTTCTGCTTCCCGAAGATGCAACCTTCGCACATGTCGAGGTTGACAGACTTCAAGCCTAGAAGTTTACTGTCCTTTGATAACACCTTCACCCCCTTCTCACTTATGTGACCCAACCGTCGATGCCATAGTTCCGAGCAGTTTTGCGTCACAGCTGCCGCAATTGTACACTCCTCATCGGTCGTCATGTACAGTGTACCGACCTTGCTCCCTCGGGCTATCACCATAGCTCATCGTGAAACTTTCCAAGCTCCATTGCTGAATGAAATGGAGTGTCTTTCTGCATCGAGTTGACCTACTGAGATCAAATTATTGGTCAACCTCGGAACATGCCTCACTTTCGTTAGCTTCCATACCGACCCGTTTGGAATGCGAATTTTCACATCGCCCATTCCAACAACATCCAACGCTTCTCCGTTGGCTAGATAAACTTTACCGAAATTACCCGTAGTGTAATTTTCGAATAAATCCTTCTGAGGGGTTGTGTGAAATGATTCCACAGAGTCTAGAATCCACGATTCTATATTTCTCCTTTCGGCAAGCAATAAACAGTCACCCGAATCCTCGTCGCTCGCAACATTAGCCATGTGATCACCCTCTAACGTCCCATACCCTGGTCTTACCCCGGTCTCTTGAACCCATGTTCAAGGCTGCTCCATCATTTGAGCATTCACCTATGTCTAATCTCCTGAGTTTCCCAGCGAGTATTTGATCTCGGATGCCGTTGTAAGTCAGTTTTTCCTTTCCAATTGAGTTGCTAACAGGAGCTCGCATGAATTCTCAATTGTTCGGTAAAGATGCTAGTAGTATAAGGGCTCTCACTTCGTCTTCAAAAGTAATCTCCACCGCATCCAATTGATTTACGGTGTCGATGAACTTGTTCACGTGATTTGCGATAGGTGTGTCCTCAGCCATGCGTAGGTTGAACAACTTATGCATGAGATGTACCTTTTTGTTCGCGGATGGTTTCTCATACATGTCGGTGAGGACCTTCATCATCCCCATCGTCGTCGTCTCTCTTGCGACGTTATGTGCTACACTCCTAGATAGTGTTAGGCGGATCACTCTCAACACTTGTCGGTCTAAGAGTTTCCATGCCTCTTCGGTGGTCGTGGTCGGCCTTTCCTCAAGGAGAAGTGGCTGATGCATCTTCCTCCCGTAAAGGTAGTCCTCTATTTGCATTCTCCAGAATGCGAAGTCCTTCCCGTCGAACTTCTCGATCCCGTGTGCGGTTCTGTCTTCTTTCGTCATCGATCTTCCGAGCTCTTATACCACTTGTTGGGTCGATCAGGCGAACAATGAGAAAGACAAAAAACTAAAATCGAGCACACACTCTTTGATAACGGAGTTCACCCAAATTGGCTACGTATCCGGGCCACTACACGTGGCACTTAATATTATTATAAGGAGGTTTACTATCGTAATTTAGCTCAATCATAAGCTATGGTTCTCTCACAAATAGAACTCTCTCTTTACAATATTCTCACTTGAATATGTGATTGTGATGTGTAGAGGTGTAATTAAAATATACAAGATAGTAGGACATATATAGAACCCAAAGAGGGTTTTATTACAATTCCAAGCGATGTGGGATAATTAGAAAACATGGTCAAAACTCATTTGACTCCACAACTCAACAAAAAGGACAATGTATTGGAATCGATGACTACTGTATCTTCTGCTGACGTGGCAGATTTGTCGTATACTGACCATGTCGAGTGTCACCATTTGTTTAAACTCGAAGGTGGAGCCGAAATTATGAAGGCAAGAACTGAATGGGTACCAAAATAAGCGGCTACGAGTCTACAAATTAATAGAAGCAATAATTCGTTCATCTGTTAAAAGATAAAAGCACTTAGATATTTTTTATTCATACATAGATATAGACCCATAACGACTTTTATCACTTTTGAGGTCTGTATTTTTTCCCTTGATTTTCTTTATGTATAATAATTTGTAACTCTTCTTTGTGAGTAATATATACTCTTAATAGTACGTATGGCTTAAGGATTTTTAAAATTCATTCGAGGCATAAACAAAATATTGAAAAAAGGAAGCATTTGAAACTTTCAAATCAAATCCACTACTTCTTGTTTGTTGAAAACATGAAATGGTGTTTGTGAGGGGAGGGAACAGGAAAAATAAAAATTATTTCAAAGAAAATAGTCAAAACATAAGTCAATAACGAGGAAAAAAGCTAATATAAGTGGGAGACCCGTCTCTGAGTAGACTTATGGTATGGAATATATAAATATATATCTTGTTGAAGAGTTTCTGGACTATTTAAATTATTGCCATTTGTCCGAGTGTAATTGTATCAGTTTTGGTAAATATGACTGAAAAAGACATAATGGAAGGAAAATTCCATAGCACAAATAGTTGAAGGAATTAGTTTGCTTAGAAATCATATATATTAATACTTTGAAAATTAAAGTACAAATAGTAAAAGATTTGTTTTAGTCCGCATGAATAAGGATAGTGTCCATCCTCGAAACCGACCTTGGTGATATTACTTGAGATAACTATTACCGGAAAGATCTAGTACATGATTATCTTCATGTACTTCTGCAATAATTTTGCAACTTCTCTTAAACCATTTACCTATATCAAATCATCGCACCAGTGGCAAAACCAGAAATGTGAAACGGGATAGATTGAAATTCTAGCGGATCTTTCTTAAAAGTAGTGTAGAAGTACCTTAAGTTGTATATCATGAAGATTTTGACCAATATACTTTCAAAAAAAAAAAACCAATATTTTCACAAATTTTATTGAATGGAAGAATCTTTAATTCACTTGTGTCTCCACCTAGCTCCTCATCTCAAATTTTGTTACTGTGCATCTGATTGGTTGAACATTCTTCACATGTAAAAACCTGGTGTAGATATTATTGGAGAGAGTTTGATTCGGATATCAAATCTTTGTAAATCGTCGAACCTTGTTTTACTTTCAGATATATTACTCACATTAATTGGAACTTTTGATTTTAAGCTATTGTCTTTAACTTATTTTAAAGTAAAATATCATGAGCATAAAATTGGTGCTACAAACACCCCCTAATCCAACCAAGGACTAGCATATCTCCTCATTACATCAATCATCTGTATATATTCGTTCTACACTTTCACATTCTCTTATCAAATATTAGCTAGACAAGAGCAAAGTAACTAAGCAGTATTCTACTCTTTTGTTTCTTCTTCTTTTTTTTACCATGAAGAACATATCCGTCGTTGTTTTCTCACTTCTCGTTCTTTCTCATATGAGCAATGCAGGCGAGCCGTGCTAGAGGATCTATAAGTGTGCGGATTTTGCCATGGGAAAGAGTAAGGAACCTTCCTTGGAATGTTGTAAAGGGATGCGACATCTTGCTCATATTATAAAGTCTAAGGATGATAAAATAGCTACTTGGGAACATCTTAAAATAAGAGCCAAGGGTGTCGGAATGAAGGACAAGTTCTTGAAACAAATCCATGCGCTTTGCAAAATTGATCTAGGGTTCCCCTTTTGCAGCACCACAAACTGCACAAAGTAAGAATAAATTTCTAATATTACCTGAATAGAATCCTGTACTCTATACTAGGAAAATTTTGACTGTGTAGTGTGTACTGAATAAGATATTTTTGTCAGTTTTTGGATTTTTTGACCCCTCATTTGTTGGTGATAATTCAGTTTACAAATTTAAAATAATTGTATAGTCAGGGACTCAGGGGTACGAAATTGACTGCATGCACTACATCAAAATAAAATCGTTCTACAGTACACAATATTCAGAATTTGACTTGATCATAAATCATAAGAGTTCAATGTACAGACCCTTTATAAGTGTTTTAGTTTTAAGATCTTTGTTCTTCTTTTCCAAAAAGCTGTTGTTGCTGGTACCACATGTCCACAGTGTCTGTAATAAGTTGGAGTTTTAAGCTTGTACACTTGTTGTATTACCATTTTCTTGAATCCAAACAAAATTCTTTTGTTTAGCTTAATAGTTGCCACCATCTTAATCATACATAAAGATGTAAATCATGTTTGAATCTTTTGATGGAAACATTTTTTAGTTGGCTTTGTAGTTCTAGAAAGAACAAAAAAACACCTCTAGTATCTGTTGGTATATTACTTGAATTATTCTTTTGGTTCTGCAGGATCAACCGAGTCTAAACATCGAACTCTGAAGCAATTTGAACGAGACTATACAGTCAGTATTTCTTTTGTGCACTAGTATACATAAACTAAAGATCTTCTTTGCTTTTACTTCATCAAATAAGCTATAATTGTATTAAATGGAAATCCATTTAACAATAAAACGTAAAATGTGTGTTATGTTAATAATTGTTAACGATGATTGAGGAGATAGATATTCCACAATCCAGAGAGAAATAGAGAAGAGGTAACGAAATAAAAATGAGAAACTACTATTATCGTTTACAAGCTGTGTAAACAGTTTTATACCAAGATGAAAAGGGCGGGAATTAAAAAACGGTTGTAAGTTGTAACTAGTTACATGCTCCGAACTTATCTATACTAAATCCGCATTCGTAGTAAAACTGCCGATTTAAAACTTTGTCTGAACAAATGAAAAGCAATCCGAAGAAGAAACGGAAAAAAAATACACTGGAATAGTTTTACAAGAGAAAGAACAAAAGAAGAAACCAACATGCGCATAACCAAGTAGCTCTAATGAAAGGAATTCACTCGACTTCAAGTCCCTAAATTGGCCATCAAACCACAAGGAAACTGAGATCTATCACTAGACTGAAAGCGTGATCAAAGTCCATGTTTATCCGATTGAGCTAAAAAATCATTCCAAGTATTACCATTTATTAAATCGTGAACTATATGAATGTTTCTCTTCATAGAGGATTTTGATATAACCGATATCATGAGTTTAGTTCTCCAAGGCAATATGGCCAAAATTTGTAAACCTCTGGAAAGCAAAACATTCGGCTTCTTAACTTTAACCATGCTTATCAACCTTTGATGAAAGTACTTGCATAATTTCTGCATATCTGAACTTGTGTAATGCTAATTTAATTATTTATTTACATCAATTTTCCGAGTCACTAAAACATAAGTTAAATTTTGGAAGAAAATTAAGTGAAATATACCAACAGACATGGATCTTTTCATAAAGCAATATGACCTTGCTATCAATGACAGAACCAAAAACTCAATGTGGAAAGGGCCGAAATTCTATATAAAAAATCTTATACCACATATGTGTATTTTTTCCGAAATATGGGGAGGGGGCGAAAGCTATTTTTTTTAGATTTTGATTAAAATACATGATTTTTTTTAATTAAAATGAGAGGCCGCGGGCCCAACTGCTCCGCCCAGTTTATTCCCTTATTGTTATTATCTTCTCATGCTAATTTGGTTATACTTTTTTTTACCAACAAAAATAAACTTTACAATCCAACCTAAGATGCTAGTACATTTTTGCTATGCTTTCAGTTTCAGTTTCAGTTTATATAGTCAAATTATGAAGTGTCAAGCTAAACAATCTTGGTAGGTGAGTCCGCATCAGCTTCCTTTAAATTCAGGGTAAAATTATCACGTTATTTAGTTTTACATAACAATTTAAATGCTACACAATATTTTAGTCTCCATATCATATTCCCTATAAATATAATAAATAATAATTTTCTTTTCTTTTCAAAAAAGAAATTATCTCACACCTCCCAAATTGAAATTAATAAACCTCAAACAATTTTAGGTACATATAATTTGATTGAGGATATTCTATACCGATATGTCAAAACTCAGAATTCTCTTAAATGAATTCAATTTTAATAGCAAATATACATTCGGGTAATATTAAAGAAGCCGAGATTGCCCTAATTAGAAAACACCAGAGACTATAATCAATTTTTATTTTTATAGATAAGGCATATCTTTGCAAATAAATGTACAGATAAAATAGATATTAAAAGGATTCAAAATAATTTTGTTGCAACTAAATAAAAGAAGTTCTTTTGAAGGAGATTAAGTCAATTCAAGAAAAAATGAGTTTGCCAAATTTTGGCATTTTTTTCCGAAAATGCCTCAATTTTTTTTTTTACTAATTAGTCATTTAAATTTATTTAATTCAAAATATAAAAAAAACACAAAAATCAGTATCTTTTCAAAACAATTATAATTATATAGCAAACAAAATTGTTTTACAGGTATTTTGTATAACAAAAATATTATATTACTCACCATTTCTAATTTAATATATTCATTCAACCGATATAATTTTTTAAAATTTATTTACCCAAATTTTATATATATCACGCATCGTACGCGTAACGGCTGTGTAACCATTACTTAGTATGAAAATATTGAAAGTGAAAAAAAATCTGCAACCAAAGGAATCAGGAAAGAGAAGTGGGGTAGGTCCATAGGTAATAGAATATTAGTTTATTTTATTATAAGGAAAGGAGAATACATCTCTTATTTACTGAGGATTTTAATTACACATAAGAAAGTTGATGCACACGGTGTATATAAGGGAAATATGGTGTTTGAGGCTACGTACTGATGATACAGATGCTTAACAGTCTTTAACTCATACTTTTGTTGTTGAAATACACGTCTTGACTACGCCAAAAAAAACAATTATTTATTTAAAAACGAGTAGATCTTATTTTCACTCGTGTTTTATTTTGTTAACTCTTTCTCCTATCACACTTAATATGTATTTTCTGAAACAATTGTGCTAATGTCACATCAAAGATCCAACGAAATGATTAACAAGAAAAGTTCTCGTACACGGTACATCAATATTAAAATTTAAACGTAACGAAAAAGAGACTTAATATAGAAAGGGGTTTGCTAACATATACGCACGAGGCACATGATAAGCTATTAATGTATAGTTGAAGTGCAATTAAATGATTGTTGCCATTAACATACAACTAATTAAATGATTGTTGCCATTAATGATGCATTTAATACCATTTTCATGATTCTACTTTTTTTTTTATAGTAAATGGAATTAGATTAGCTTATTTTGTTCAATGTTCAAAAATATTCATCAAAAGAAAAATGTGATATATATAAACAGAACAAAATTTACAGTAATGCTTTTAATTTCAAAAAATAATATTAATACTATTCTTTTTAATTTTGAAAAATTTGATACTTCCCAAGCAAGACAACCAAAATTTACAGTAAGGATTTTAATTGGTTACATGACAAAGTTAATTATGACATGGCAGAAAAAAAGTAAACAAAACGTAAATTGACAAAATGAACTAGTTATATATCAATAAAATAATAATTCATTTTGTCTAGATAAATTGGAGAGTAAATATACAAATTATGACATGATAAATAATTTATTTATTTTTGGAATATGTATATGCTACATGTGATAAATTTTAGATTTGAGTTATTTTTATTGTTTATTAATTCTAATTAGTACGGTGGAAATGCTTTTTTAAAGATTCATAGTAAATGCCATATTAACACTATAATGGTATGTTGGTAGTATTTATTACCAAATAGCAACCTCAACAGAAATGAACATGCCTCAATTTTGAAGAGTTTTTTTTAAAACATTATCACTAATTACGTCATTAATATTCGTCATTCAATGACTTGTAATAAAGACTTAACCCAATTAATGTTCCCTTGATTTCTTTCATATATGAAACCTCATGGAAATACCCTTTGCTTACTTTCTGTATCTATATCACTGTAAAAAAAAAAAAATAACCAAATAACGACGGGATTTTAACGATATTTTTTGTTACGAGCTTATTAGCGACGGTTTTTGCGATTTCTTTGTGACAGTTTTTTAAATTAGTGACAGACTTATGACAGCTTTTGACTCTCATAAAATCAAACATTATTTTATAGCGTATAAGTTATATAGTGGCGTATTAAGATCATGCCATGCATATTTACTACTTAATTTCTTGGAACATGAAAAAATCAAGAAAGCATGCATTAATTTTTATTTTATATATGCGTGTACGATAATCCCACTCTGGTCATAGACTTGAGAAGGAAATATCAGCAATCCCCTTTTCCATTTCTTTACTGTACCTCGGACGTAAATTATTTTAATTAAATGGTGGGAAAATTACACCCCATCTTTTATTTTATCAGTGAAAGATAAATATTTGGTTTTAATTATTATATATGCCGCATATATTTTGTTTAATTATTTTGCTCCGACAATATGTATTTGAACAAGAATTGATACTTTACAGTTTCCCTTTGTATTGGAATAATGAAAAAACACTGTTGGCTATATTTATGAAAAAATTATCAGAACTAAGTTTGAAATTTAATTACCAATACTACATGATTAAAATCTATTTGAATATTAGGTTGAGATCGATGTTCAATGATGCTGTTTTTTTTACTCTATATATATATATA
Organism: Primula veris; assembly: GCA_963682055.1. Lineage (NCBI taxonomy): Eukaryota > Viridiplantae > Streptophyta > Magnoliopsida > Ericales > Primulaceae > Primula > Primula veris. The sequence continues at coordinate 4,023,992 of OY821744.1, read as the reverse complement.
TATATTTGTCCCAAGACTTGCACATGAAAAAAGAAATGAAAGGTTGCAAGGCCAAAATGAAACAAATTAAAATTACAAATTTACTAGCTTATACGCCTAATTCTTATTTTTGTTGCAGGCAGGGGCGAAGCCAGGATGTGTAAATGGGGGGTGCCAAAATATATGTACAAGTAACATATTTTTATGGGGTGCCAAATCTACACCTAAAAAAAAATTGTACTAAAAAAAATTGCGTCACTTGGGATTTCTAAAATTATGGAGGGTGCCGTGGCACCCGATCGTCCACACTTAGCTTCCCCCTGGTTGCAGGAATATATGCATTAGACTACAATGAGATTACGAGAGGAATAAAATTTGAATAGGAAAAATAAAATTTGGATGTGGAAATAAAATAAAAACAAAATTTGAATGGGAAAAACAAAATTTGGAAACCTTGGAAGTGAAGTACATATGAAGTTATTTACAACTTGGACTTCCAAGTTTATGTTTTATTTCTTATAAGCAACGCGTTTTCTTATGTAACAGATACTTATTTCCTTTTTTGTAGTGGGGTTTTCTCCCCGTATTTTACTTTTTATTAATCAATAAAAATAAAATGTGGGTTTTCCCCACAATTTATTAAAATAAAAAGGGCAAACAGAAATGACTTGGGTCAAAGCCGGTTCTTGGGTCAAAGCCGGTTCTTGGGCCGGTCAGCCGAGTAGCCGACCGGCTCAGGTGATGATTTATTTTTGTAAAAAAAAAACTATACAAAAGGGTGTTTTTTTGTATAATAAAGGTGTATGAGTGAAAGTTTAATTTGTAGTCCCGGACAAGATGACATGAAACTTTTTGGACGGGTTTACTAATTTGAGGCTTAATAAGGAGATGTCACGGGACAATGAGGTCAAAGGGTTGCCAAAATTTACCAAAGTTATTATATTCCTTATTTTTTCCTATACAGTTTTATTAAGAAAACTAGAATAGTTAGCAAATCCTTCAAATTTAAGTTTTCTATAACTTCAGTATATTTATGATTCCATTGACTTTATTGTGCCACTAGTACCCTACGAAAACATCCATTAAGAACCCAGAACATTCCTTGAATTAGCAGTATTGGAAGTCCTTCCAAGGGAAAATATCATCCGCACTAGCTACTTGACTCATTTATTTAGGCCTAATATATTTTATATTTTTTAAAAAACCGTATATATTTACACAAAATTCCAGCTTTTTTATTAATTTTTTTATAATAACCCTATATTTTTTTTTATTATCTTTTAATAATCATAACAATATTACACCACAAAAATATGAATCCCGTGATAATTTATTACTATTATACTCCATCTGTCCCTAAACAAATATCTCCTACGAAAATACATGTAACTTTGACCATCAAAATTTTCATATCAAAATTACCGAAATGAAAAAATTGAAAATTTCATCATATAGTTCTAATCATAAAATACGTGATTAACTTTTGAAATAATTTTTCCGGCATTCTAAATATGAAAAAATTATCGGTCAAAATTGTACGTATTTTTGTATGTGACATTTGTTTAGAGACGGAGGGAGTATAAATCTAGGAAATCATATGCATTACTCATATATGAGGTGAATTTTGTGTTTTCTTAAATTTAGTGAATTTATAAGATTTCTGATGCATGTCACTTTTTATATTATAATCATTAAATTTTAAGAAAAAATATGTTTTGAGTAACCGGTGCGGATGATATTTAAAAAAGAAAATCACATTCCTTATAATCAAAGTCTTCCAAGTAATAGATTTGAATTTGAACGTAAATGAATCTTGACTCTAACAATTTGCAAGTAAACACATGAAACTGACAGCCAAGGGGAGTCGCAATGGTTGAATGATAAAAGTCCAACACTTACATTTATATAGTGTACATGTCCCGTACAAATATTTTTTTATTCTTTTCTATTGGAATATTATAAGAAACCTCAAAGAAATACGTTTGTGTTGTTATTTTCTTCAACTTTTAGCTTTGATAGTATGTTTTATTCAATTGCAAAAATTGCAAACTAATCACCATTATGACCACATGAACTTTAAATAGGAAGGACTGATGTCATATATGCTTTTTTTTTTTTAATTCTCGATTCGAGTTTTTATCATAACATGAGAGGGGCATAAGCATAATTAATTTTTTGAAAATTTTAATATCTCTCTATGTATGTATATATATATATATATATATATTTATTTATTTATTAATTTTATTAAAATTGGAGTGTTTTCACGTAGTTCTTTCTTTGACTGAATTGATCAAATATCATTGATCAAAGTCTATGTGACTGAATTGATCAAATATCATTGATCAAAGTATATGTGACTGAATTGATCAAATATCATTGACTGGATTGATCAAATATCATTGATCAAATTGGAATGTTTGCCGGCCCCGATTGAATTAACATGAGAGGGGCTGAAGAATAAATCATTGATCAAATATTGTTTTTTTTTACTATCTCTTCACCTATTATGTGACTGAATTAATTCAATTGGCACGCAATATTATGTTCACTCCACTTATACATCAAGCAACCACTTCAATCTATGTGTTAGGATCACAATGGAATTATATCAAAATCATTAACAATTGGAACAAGTTTACGATATTATTTTTCCACCCCAAATGATGACATGTGAAGTTTAAGATGAGGATATGAGGAATGAAATTACTTTTACTTGTGTGCTCTTATTGTTTTAGGTGTTCTGTTTGTTGTTTCAAAAAGTATTACATTCCCAGGATTATTCTTTTCTTCATTTCGTTAAAAAATCATAACTTGTTTAGTCATATTAAATTGACTCTGTTAATTTTGTTTTTATAAAACATGTATGTAACGTGTCCTCTGATGATATCCTAACACATCATACATATTATTATTATTATCATACACATCCTAACAGAAAGGTTGAGTCCATTCTATGACATAGTGTACTATTTGCATAGAAAAAAAATGTTAAAAATGATACTTAACCTATTTAGTGATTTGGTATCCAAACGTAACACACTTTCTAATTTGGTACCAAATGTATTTATACATTTTCGTTCTAATTAAGAGACTCAACACACATCCGATCATTTTAACTTAATTAACTCAAACATATTAAATACTTGTTTTACTTTAAATTCTTTAATACAACAATTGAATATTTCACATCGGTTAATCAATAGTAAATGATACCTGATATACGTTAAAAACCGATGATCGAATACAGATTGAGTCCCTTAATTAGACTGAATACGTATAGATTGAGTATCAAATTAGAAAAAATGTTAGGTTGGATACCAAATTAGAGCGAAACGTATAGATTGAGTACCGAATTATAAAAAATGTTAGATTGTTTATCAGATCGCTAAAAGTTAACAGATTATGTTAACAATTTTTCTATTTTCATAGGGAACTAAAATTCAACTTTGAGTGACTGTACATATAGAAAAAGAGGGAAAAGGTGAGATTCGTCATATTCTATATATATATATATATATATATATATATATATATATATATATATATATATATATATATATATATATAGTATGTGATGCATTATTAACATATGTCACAAGCCTATTATTACTATGACGTATTTTAAATTTTTGGTCAATAAGAGCCGGGGAATTAAGTATTGGAGTTGTCCAAAGTTCACATTGTTTAAATATCAAACAATTTTTAGATCCACTCTTATGGCTACACTACCATTAAATGTCTGAGATTTTCCTTAATTAATTGCTCCTCGAATATTATAATGGTTGCGGCTAAATTCACAATAATACTAACAATCTTTGTTGTTGTTTACAGATTTAGCAACCATTACTACATCATCAAAAATAGCAACAAATATCTCGTCAAAATCTATTATTCCTATTCTCTGTCCCTTGTATGTCTTCTTACTTATTTTCATACAAATTTTAAATTTTTACAACTTGTTCCGCAAATTTTAAATTTTTACAACTTGTTCCGCAAATTTATAAAGTTTTATATTATACTATATTCAAATTTTAAAATATTTGGATATAATATTGTTTAAGACAATTTTTCAAAGATTTAATTTTTAATTTACACTAATTTATACATTTATTTCAAAATAAATTTTGTGTAGATTTTCTTTTAAAAATAATTATTGGAATGTATTGATACATGTCTTATAATAATTACATGTTTTTTAGAATTTTTTTTTAATAAAATACGTAAGGAGACATGAAATGGATGAAGAATAGCTATAGAATATTTAGACTCAAATATAAATAGCAGATACGTGTTGTATATTTCTCTACTACTCCCTGAAAAATAGAAGTATATATAAAATGATTTATACACATATTTCTAGATAACGTATAGTTCTAAATATCATGTTGCGAGGATCTATTCAATGTTCAAACAGTTTTGTTGAGCCACACACACGACGTCATGAAGTTGAAAGTTTCATTTCAGTTTGATCCTATTATAACACGTGTTTTGTATTTTAATATACTTCATTCCTTCTAAATTGTTAGTACATCACGAAACTACGTGTAACTTTAACCAATTAAAAACTAGTCTTTAAATTTTTGTTTCGGCATTTTACGTATGAGTTTTTTGTTGGTTAAATTTGCACGTAGTTTCATGGTGGACTAACAATTTGAAACGGATGAAGTATTACTATATATGATTGAGTAATTTGATATAGAAGATCCTATATAGGTTTAATTGAGTATAAATTTAGATGTATTTTCTAAGGTAAATTGTCTGAACCCTAACAATTCCCATGTATTTATCTCTTAATTTTAAACTCGTTTTAGCTTAAGAGGATTAGTTGGGCTCTCAACTAATCCACCGTAGTTGTTCATTTACGAGTTACTCGGAGAAAACCTATCACTGGTGTCTATTTTCGACCATGCATCAATGTGTAAGATAACATGCAGAAATCTAAGACTAATCCTGCTTTAAATTCGTAAATAAATTTAGATGCGATAGAGAATTAAAATAAAAAACTACGTTGCTCGTTAATATGATTCAATATTCATACTTATGTTGCATACATGCTATTCATAATTATCAAAAACATACGGTTAAAATCTCTTATAAACTTAAGTACAAATTAATGTTTCTAGTACTTATTTTTAGTGATAAAATGTTGATCATATGCATCAAATTTTAAACAAAAATCACAAATTTGGATTTTTGATAATTAAGTCCGAACTTATGTATTGAACAATAACTTTCCCCTTCTAAAAGCTTATAATAAAATGTGAAGGATGATTTGACAAATATACCCATACATTGTTATGGTAAACAGATCCTTTTTTTTTAAAAGCTGGTATATTAATAATTCGAGATCTAGTCTGATAATTATATTGGATATATATAACAAACATTTATAATTTCTTGCTCTGCAAAACAAACTGTATATGGTAAATTAAGTTTTATTTTCAAGTTGCGCCAATTAGCCCTAGTGGTCAAAAGTTGTGTTGAGAAATCTTATATTTTAGTATTTTTGCACTATTGTACATTTGTGCTAATATTGACCATTTAGTAAAAGAAGGAAGCTTCAGTTCTTAGGGGGTAAAGACTAAGGAGTATAAAAGCATTGACTGTACCAAATTAGTTAGTAGGAGAAGATCGTGGGGCTAGATCCAGTAATTAATTATTTCAGAATCTCTGTTAAAATTTCATAATCTGGACAATATTTTCTACATATTTAATAATGGGTATTTTTAAAGCCACTTAAGAACTTTACCCAAAAACTTTACCTGCTGACGTGGCGGATTAGCTGGACCAATTATGCATTAAATGAAAATATGATTTCAATATCGAAACAAAAATTATTAGTACACTTAACTCGCCACATCAGAGAGTAAGATTTTTAGGTAAGTTTTTTTGGATGAATATATAATTTGTGTTTAATAATAACTAGCTAACTACCATTCAATGTCCTAGCCTATTACTCGTACTTGATTTCCATATTACCAACAGTTATTTCACAAAATAATTTCGTTACTTAACTCTACACGGCCTTACTATATATAAGATCTGGTTTTGTCATGCAATTTCATGTTTACAACTTTGACAAATGTTGTTATTTCTTTAATCGCCTATCATGAATAAATTAGCTACTTGCAAAGAGATACTAAAAGATTAAAGACAAAGGTCTGAGTGGAAAATAATAAGATATGTTTTATTTATCTCATAAAAATGTAAGCAGTACTATTAGTTAGTGATTCATATTTCTTATGAATTGTTATAAGTCTCAAGACCTTACCTACCATATTTCCAATTATTGTACATCAACATTCACAATTAAAACTTCCGGACAAAATTAAAAAGAAAAACTGGAGATGGAAATAATTGAATAGACCATATCATTTTAATTACTATGAGTTGTCGATACTCTAGTTAGGTTACGTGTCAGTATTATTTGGCTTAGGATTTCAATTGTGATAATTACTAATTGAGGAATATAATACACATGTTTTAAGCAGAGACCGATTCTTCTAATGAATTGTTGGGTTAGGTTACAAATTAATAGCGTCAATGGTAAAGCTTGGTCTCCTCAAGTAACTTTTGAAATTTTCGTCCATAGTCCATTGAAAATTATTCACAAACTAACAAAAATACCATTTATGGACATGAAATAGTTAACTAACTAGTAAAATTCAGTTTATTCTTTTATAAAACATATGTTATTCCACACATTAGAACAACGGTCTCCCAAAGTTATTACTTAATTCCGAACAGACGTGTTTGACACTTACTACCATTTTTCAAAGACTTACGTGATATATGCTACTATAAATACAATGCCCCATGATCATAAAGCCGTATCCATTAATCTCCCTCTCTCTTACACACACACTCATACACACACACACACACACACACATAATCATGGTTGCGACTTCGATGTTTTCTCCCCTCGCATCTGCACCAGTTGAATCCAACCACAAAATAACGCAAAAACAAATTGGGTTGTCGAAACCATCAAAGCCCACAAACCCTAAAAATGGCTTAAATTTTAAAGTTAATGTGCAAACCCCTACACACATAGATAGCAACTCACTTAGGGTAGATGATGTGTCCCCATGGGTTCTCAGCAACCACAAGACCTACCCTAGAGAGAGAGAGAACAGAGAGATAAGGCGCCGCCTATTATCTTTTCATCTCCTCGCCTCCCCACACCTAAAAACAACGCCTAAATCATAAACACACCACATAATACTAATCCTAATGGGTTAGATTGAATAATCCCACCCTCTATTTGTAAGATTTGGAAGAGCAATCAATAAAATATGGAGACAAACAAGGAAAACGAGAGCATTAAACCAAGTTATGTATCGGTCGTATCAGGTAAATCATCTATCTCTAATGGATTAGAAGGTAAGGTGGATCTACGTTCTATTACGATCAATGATATTCAATTGCCACTTAGACAAAGTAATAATAAGGGATCAGAACCTGCGGTGATATTTTCACAATTAGAACTTCAAAGATCTGAGATACCTTTACAATTAGCACTTATAGCTAAGTTTAGCAAGGGTAGACCTAAAATAGAAAATATTAGGGAATATATTGCCAAAAACTGGGGGTTAGAAAAGATGCCAATTGTAGGGCTTATTGATTATAGGCATGTTTTTATCAAATTGCTCAATACTAATGATTATAATAAAGCCTGGACTAGGACATCTCATGAGATGGAAGGGGCTTTATACAGACTTTTTAAATGGACAAGTGATTTTTCTCTCTTTAAGGAATCTGCCATAGCACCTGTCTGGGTTAGAATTCCCCTTTTACCATTAAATTTTTGTGTGTTATCCTATCTTAAGGCTATTACTCAATCCTTAGGTGGTTTTCTAGAGGCAGACATTGCTACTCTTACCCATGTAAGACCTATGTATGCTAGGGTTTGCATTGAAATGGATCTATCAAAACCTAGGGTTTATAGAATTTGGATAGGCTCATCTTTAGAGGAGGGGTATTGGCAAAGAATTGACTATGAAAAATCCCCCAAATATTGCAGCTTGTGTTGTTTACAAGGGCATGAACATTTTGAATGTAAAAGGGTTAGAAATGGAGTAAGCTTGGGTACCCAAGAAGTAAAACCTATTGTTGTCACTTTAAAGAAGAATGAGAATAAACTTGAAAATAGGGATTATCAAAAGAAAAAAGTGGATTTAAAACAGGTTTATATAGTTAAGACACCTGTTAATGACCTGGAACTGGATAGTGTAGAACAAAAAAGAAAATTTCTCAGAAAAGAAAAAGGTAAATGGGTAGAAATTGAAAGTGAAGAGGAAAAAGAGGATACTAGTAATCCTAGCTTGATAATAAGTACCAGACTAAAGGAAAATTCTGAAAAAAAGGCAGAAGACAACAATCTGTTAGTGGCTATTATGAACACAAAGGAAAAAGGCTCTGAAGAGAGAGGGGATACACTGAGCATAAAGGGAATACACAGTAAAGAAAATGGGAATCAAAATTTGTGCCAGTCTTTTTCTGAACAAGTTTCTAACCTTACAAAAACTAACAAAGCAAAAAAAAGAGAGAGAAATAGGGCTAATAAACAGGCCAAGCTAACCATGAACACCCTGGAAAGTGAGAATGAACAATCCATAGAGGTTGGGGAAGAGATAGATATCATGCAGTCAGCTGCAAAAATGATGGACACTCTACACCTAGACACCTGTGTTGAAAGAGGTAAGCAAGTAGCAGAAGAAGGATACTACTCTGACACACCAAGAATCAAGAGAGGAGGGAAGCCACCAAAGAGATATTCACCTGAAGGTAAAATTACCAAAAAGGTACAATCCAACCTTTTAAATGTATAATTACATTATTTGGAATATTAGAGGCATTGCTAATGCACTGTCACAGTCACAATTGCTTAAATATGTAAGGAAGTTTAAAATTGATTTTTTTGCACTGTTAGAGCCTATGATAAATTTTGATAAAGCAGGCCCCCTTGCTAATAAATTTAATATGGACCTAGTTATTTCCAACACCAATGAAGGAGGGAAAATCTGGTTTTTCTATAAAAAGGACCTAGATATCAGTGTTTTGCTTTCAACTTCTCAATCTATAACCATTCATTTCAAGTCTCCCATTGAATCTTTTCTCACTGTTGTCTATGCAAAATGTAATTATATAGAAAGAAAGGAATTGTGGCATGATCTGACATCTTTGAATCTCAAGAATAGACCTTGGAAAGTGGTAGGGGATTTTAACACCATTAGGTATGATCATGAGAAACTAGGAGGTAACAAAAAAGCTAGTGCTGATAAAAATGATTTCCTAGATTTCATTAGTAGTAATGCTTTTATTAATATGGCACATACTGGTTCCATTTATACTTGGAGTAGGATTAGTCTAGGTAAAGTGGTTTTTGAACAACTAGACAGGGCTTTGATAACTTCTCATTGGGAAAATATTTATCACAATATAAAGCTCACTGTTGCTGAAAGAACTGTATCTGATCACTCTGCTCTTATTTTTACCACTATTTCAACACCAACTTTTGGTCCCACTAATTTCAAGTTTTTCAGGATGTGGACTAAGCATGAGAGGTTCACAGAAATGGTGGCTAATAATTGGGAGAACCCTACAAATTTGGAAGGCATGGACAACTTTTGTTTTAAACTTAAAAGGCTTAAAATGTGTATTAAAAAATGGAATAAGGAGATTTTTGGTAATATACATGGCAATCTAGCCAAGGCAAAAGATGATTTGATTTTTGCGGAAAACCAACTTGTTATTTTGGGGGATAACTACTGTGAACAGTATACTAAAAGTCTCAAAAATTATAATGATTTAGCTTTACAGGAAGAAATTTTTTACAAGCAAAAAGCTAGAGTTAAATGGCTAAAAGAAGGGGACAGAAATTCCAAGTTTTTTCACCAAATGCTCAAGCACAAGAGAGCCAAGAGTAAGATTATGCAAATAAAGCTGGATGATGGAACCATTACTGAGGACTTAAAAGAGATACAAAGAGAGGCTGGTAATTTCTTTGCTAATCACTTTGCTTTCTCCCCTGTTTCTATTACTAATGAGCTTTTTGAGGTTATCCCTAATTTAATATCTGAGACTGATAATAGAATCCTCAACACTATACCTAGTGATGAGGAGATTAAAAATGCCACTTTTGACATACCTAGTGACTCTGCCCCTGGCCCTGATGGATTTTCTTCCACTTTCTATATACATTGCTGGGATATTATCCAAAATGATTTGATAAAAGCTGTGCATAGTTTTTTTAAAGGTCACTCTTTACCAAAGTCTGTTGTTTCTTCTCTTATTATTTTAATACCCAAAGTAGACAATCCCACTGACTTTACCCAATTTAGACCTATTAGTCTGTGCCAAGTACTGTATAAGATTGTCTCAAAAATTTTAACTGCTAGATTAGCCAAGCTTTTACCTAGAATTATTTCCAAAAATCAAAGTGGCTTTGTAGAAGGTAGGCTTATTACTGATGCTATACTTTTGGCCCAAGAGCTTTTTAAACATCTTGGGGATAAGGTTAGGGGGGGTAATGTTGTTTTTAAACTGGACATGGCCAAAGCTTTTGACAAATTAAACTGGTCTTTTCTGATAAAAGTTCTTGATTGTTTTGGTTTTGACAAAAGCTGGATTCAACTTGTTATGAGATGTGTTGCTAATGCTAATTACTCTATTTGCTTAAATGGAGTCTCTACAGGCTATTTTAATTCTGGGAAAGGTTTAAAACAAGGGGATCCACTCTCCCCTCTCCTTTTTATTATAGCTGAAGAAGTCCTAAGTAGGGGTTTGAGTGATCTTATGTTAAAAGGTAAGTTGGTACCATATAAAACCTGTGCAAATGTAGAGCCCATATCTCACATCCTTTTTGCTGATGATGTCTTGATTTTTGCTAATGGCAGTAAAGCTAACCTGAAGGTGATTATGTCTTTTATTAATAAGTATGAACAGAATTCTGGGCAAATGCTTAACAAAGCTAAAAGTGTTTTCTTAACCAATAAAACTAAAAATGGTAGGAATAGCATTATAAGCAGAGTCACTGGATTTAGTGAGGGGTCATTACCTACTAAGTATTTAGGAATTCCACTCCATAATACTAAACTCACTTCTGTTATGTATGATCCTTTGATTGATAAAATTGGAAAAAAAGTGGCTAGTTGGAAAGCAAACTTTTTATCAGCTGGGGCTAAACTTACCCTCATTAAACATGTATTGTCCTCCATGCCTCTTTACATCCTTGCTGTTCTTAATCCTCCAAACCTTGTCATAGACAAAATTGAAAAAAAGTTTGCTAATTTTTTTTGGGGAGAAACAGAGGGTAACAATAAACATCATTGGATGAGATGGGGGAGGTTAGCCTGCCCTGTTAATGAAGGTGGGATAGGGGTGAGGAGCTTAAAAGAATTCATGAATGCCCTTCATGCCAAGCTGTGCTGGAGACTTATGGAAATTGATTCTCCATGGACTGTTTTTATGTTTCAAAAATACTGTAACAACAACCCTAATTGGGGTGAGCATGTGGTGAATGCCACACATTCTTCCTGCGTTTGGAAAATGATTAACCCTCATTTTAAGATGTTGGTGGATAATAGTTTATGGGATATTAATGAGGGTTCCATTAGTTTTTGGTATGAAAATTGGTTAGGAGATGGCCCTCTTAGCCAGTCTTTTAATGTTGTTTTTCCTAATGTGCTGCTTAATCAGGTCATCAATAATAATGGCTGGGACACTAACTTGATTTGGCACATGGGGGGGAATGATCTTTTACTAAAAGTAACCTGTAAAAGTTTGTTTTTAAGAAATGGTGATGATGTTAGATACTGGCCTTTTACTTTTAATGGGGACTTTACTGCAAAAAACTCTTATAACTTTGTAAGGGATAAGAACCCTATTTTAAATGTTGCTAAATATATTTGGAATACTGTCCTTCCTACTAAAATAAGCATTTTTTCTTGGAAACTTTGGTACAATGCTGTTAAACTGGAGGAGGATCTAAAAAATTATGGAATTACCACAGTAACTAGCTGTTCTTGTTGTAGGGAACACACTATTGACACAGCTAATCATCTTTTTGGATCTAGTGAGATTTGTAAACAGGTTTGGAGCTATTTTGCAGCTGTTTTTGGTTTCAATATTAGCTTTACCAACTGTTGGAAGCAAAACATGGTAAAATGGTGCAGGTTATGTGACCTATCTCAAACTGGTATGCTAGCTATTCTTGTCCCTTTTATTGTTAACTGGGAGATATGGCTTAGTAAGAACAAAAACAGGTTTGAAAATGAGAAAATGTGTGTGGAAAGCATTATTAAAAAGGTGACTAAATGGTTGCATGAACTAAATTTTTTGATAAAACCCAAAAGACCTGCTAATAACTTTCATTGCCTTACTCTTATTTCCTTAAATCTGAAAACTATTCACTGTAAGATGAAAAAGGCTAAGTTGGTTTGGTGGAATTGTCCACCCACAGGTAGATTAAAATTAAACCTAGATGGATCTTCTCTTAACAACAACAATAGTGGCTGTGGTGGCATTTTAAGAGACCATAAAGGCATGCTAGTACTAGCTTTTTCTAAAAATCTGGGCAAGCAAACTAACATGTATGCTGAGATGATGGCTCTCAAAGAGGGTTTAATTATCTGCTACATTATGGGTGTGACCAATGTTATTGTGGAAACTGACTCTGAAATGATAGTTACTTGGTGGAACACTAAGGCTTATACTGGTTTCAAATTTGGCTCTATATGGAAGGACATTATCATACTTATGGATTATGTTGGACTAACTGTGAAGCATGCTTACAGAGAACAAAACCAGGTTGCGGATGGCTTGGCCAAAATGGGCTCAAATGGGTACAATTTTACTACAGGCAGAGCTATGGATTTACCTAAGAATACTTATGCTGCTTATTTCTTGGACCAAAAAAGTACACCCTGCCTAAGGGGTAGCTACTTTAAAATCTAGAAAAGGTTTAAAACTTTACTGTTTTTAACCTTCTGACTTATGATGAAATCATTCTGAAGTTTACCAAATCACCAAAACAACAGTTCAGTGAAGATGATCAGTCTGAGAACATGGTTGTGTTTGGGATTTTTAAGATATAATGGATAAGAACAGTTTATTAAAGCTTGTGAGGAAATTTTTCTGAAGCTTATGTTTTTGATTGGTCTTGACTACAAAGGCAACTTTTTCATGAGGACTTTTGTCTGAAAAAAGTTTTTGCGCTTTTTAATTCTAACTAGCTTTTGTTGAAAAGATGCAGGTAGAGCAACTTTTAGCTTACTATGGTATATACAGATGATCTAGCAGTTTTAAGCTTTTTGACTTAGCTTTATGCTCTTTCATGTGGCAGTTTTTTTGGTAGATATAGTACTAGAAGGTCTTTGAATGCTTTAAACCAGAATTCCTTTTGCTAATTAGAAATGGAAAACCAAGAATCAAATGCCTTTGATCACACTGATCTAGGCGTTACAAGGTGGAGGGGGTATAAGGAGAGGCGTTTGGTTCTTTGGTGATCTTTTTCTGGTGAAACAAGAGGTCTTGCTGGCTGTTTGGCATTTTCTCACCTTTCTAGCAATTTGTCATATATGGCTTTTAAAGTCAATCCCGATGTAAAGACCACTATGGGGGTTTATCCCATAGAGACTTTGTTCTTTTATATATGTTCTGTTTGGAAAAAAAAAAAAAAAATGGGTTCTCAGCAACCAGCTCTCCAACTTGAGCTTGTTTTTTGGTACCATGTTTGTGGAAAACCAAAATAAAATAATTAGTGACAGTATTATAGAAGAGCTTGGCATTTCTGGGAGATTTTTGGAAAATGGTTTAGTATTTTCCCAGAATTTCTCTATTAGATCATATGAAGTTGGGGCAGATGGGGCAGTCTCTCTTGAGACTATTATAAGTCATTTGCAGGTATGCATAATTACCGGTTGCGAGAAAAAGAGGGTTATAAACTTATAATTAAATTGCTCAAGAATATTAATTATAATCAAACTCAGTATATATATATATATGTGTGTGTGTGTGTCTATATATATATATATATTTAACATTTTTACAAGTTTTCCATTTTCCGTCACGAGTTAAAACGTGATACAGAACCCTGAAACAAAAATCAGCCACATTAGAAAAAATTATCTCAGAGTAATTAAACATAGAATTTTCTTGTCTAGAGTTATTTTTCCTTTCATGATGGTGATCTTTTCTTTTTTTTGAAGATTATGATGGTGCTCTTATGTGTTACCTTTTCCTCACATAGCAGTATAAGCAATAAACGCATAAATTTGACATTCAAAACTGGTGCTCAATATTTCTATAGTAATTTGCAAAAAATTAACGAAGCTTGGTTATTCAAATTAATTACACTTTAAATGTTTCAGTTTAAAGTTACGGGAGAATGAGCAAGAAAAAAAAAAATTACTACTATCAAAACTTTGAAAATATATTCAAAAACTTTGAAGATTCTTAGTTTTGTTGGAGACTTGGAGAAAGGTTTTGTTACTCAAATGCTCATGCAATTCTGTGATAACAGGAAACAGGGCTTAACCATTTGAAGGTTACGAGGCTTTTAGGAGATGGATTGGGTTCAACTCCGGAGATGCACAAAAGAAAGTTGATTTGGGTGTCTACTAAGACACAAATCATAGTCGATCGTTATCCAACTTGGTAAGTTTGTATTATATTCTTAAGGAAAAATATAGAAAGAAATCTTATTAATGTAGTGGTCCATCAAAGAAATCCGTATTTTCTATTAGTATCAAATTTTAATATCCTTCTATATATTACTTTGTCAGGGGTGACACCATACAAGTGGAGAATTGGTTAGTCCTTTTCGGAAAAAATAGCTTGCGGCGTGAATCAGTTATCCGTGACAAGAAAAACGGAGATATATTGGTTAGAGCAACAAGGTAAAAACTAAAATAATGTGCAACACATTTCCATTTCAAATTGCCGTACGTGCCACTCCTAAGTCGAATGGACTTATTTAGTTCCCTTGCTAAAATAGCACAGAAACCTAAGAATTGATGATAATAAACTATGCCCTTGTGTATTTTTAAATTTTGCAGCAATTTCGTGATGATGAATAAAGAGACTCGAAGATTGTGTAGATTTCCTGATGAAGTGCGAGAAGAAATGAGTCCTTTTTGTAAAGATGCACCTCCTAGTTTGGAAGACGATTGTAAAAAATTAATAAATGTCGATGACACTGCATATGAGTATACGTGTTCCGGCATAAAAGTAAGTTAAATATCTTTCTATTATAGTAATTAAACAGCTACATTCTATACTTTCTCCTAGTGCTAATTTTGTTGCAATTCGCTTTTATTCATTCATGCGTACATGTTTTTTAATGCAGCCAAGATGGAGTGATTTGGACCTCAACCAACATGTAAACAATGCAAAATACATAGGGTGGATCCTTGAGGTAACTTTCTGTTTCGGTTCTTCCCAAATTTTTATACAAAAGTCACACGAAACAAACTTTTTTCCTATTGTGTATTCTTTTTAACGGAATATTTAAAATGAGCAACTAACGGAAAACATTTAATTGCAGAGTGCACCGGCTTCGACCCTGAAGAGCCACAAGCTATCTCGTATGACACTACAATATAAGAGAGAATGTCAAAAGGACAACGTATTGGAATCGATGACTACTGTATCTTCTGCTGATGTGGCAGATTTGTCGTATCCTGACCATGTCGAGTGTCACCATTTGCTTAAACTCGAAGGTGGAGCTGAAATTATGAAGGCAAGAACTGAATGGGTACCAAAATAAGCGGCTACGAGTCTACAAATTAATAGAAGCAATAATTCGTTCATCTGTTAAAAGATAAAAGCACTTAGATATTTTTTATTCATACATAGATATAGACCCATAACGACTTTTATCTCTTTTGAGGTCTGTCTTTTTTCCCTTGATTCATTCTTTATGTATAATAATTTGTAACTCTTCTTTGTGAGTAATATATACTCTTATTAAACTTCCTTCGAGGCATAAACAAAATATTGAAAAAGATAGGGGATATAAGGAGAAAGAAGAGCTTTTGAGCTCTTTTTCTTAGTCTTTTAATTTGAGGTATAAATTTTATTAGCAATGTTTTTCCTCAAATTGCAGCACAATAGAACTTTTTTATCTTTAAGAGAGTTAAGATTTTTGTTTTATCGTATCAGTTTTTATTCGTTCAGACCATGGTGGTGGTTTTGTCCCACTGTTTTCCTATACTTTTCTTTAATAAAAAAAAATAGTTCATACCAAAAAAAAAAAAATATTGAAAAAAGGAAGCATTTGAAACTTTCAAATCAAATCCACTACTTCTTGTTTGTTGAAAACATGAAATGGTGTTTGTGAGGGGAGGAAACAGGAAAAATAAAAATTATTTCAAAGAAAACAGTCAAAACATAAGTCAATAACGAGGAAAAAAGCTAATATAAGTGGGAGACCCGTCTCTGAGTAGACTTATGGTATGGAATATATAAATATATATCTTGTTGAAGAGTTTCTGGACTATTTAAATTATTGCCATTTGTCCGAGTGTAATTGTATCATTTTTGACAAATATGACTGAAAAATACATAATGAAAGGAAAATTCCATAGCACAAATAGTTGAAGGAATTAGTTTGCTTAGAAATCATATATTAATACTTTGAAAATTAAAGTACAAATAGTGAAAGATTTGTTTTAGTTCACATGAATAAGGATAGTGGCCTTGTACGGAGTATATAATTAAGGGGTCATTAACAAAAACATAACCTATACTTATTATATTAATAAAAATATATCCTAATAATTTAAAATATCAAAAACATACTTTTATATATTTATTATTTTTCTAATTCTAATCAGACCATAATCTAACCTCTTTATCTAACCGCAATTCTCTTTCTAATCGCACCCCCTGTCTCTCTCTAACACACGATAATCGCACTTGTTTATAGCACGCGCTAATCACTTATATCTCTTTCTAAAAATAACTAAAAACTCATAAAATATTCATATGTTAATAATAAAACGTTATACCCTAATTTTAAAGTTCATATCCTAATTTTAAAAGTTCATACCTTACTTTTAAAACTATCATTGTATATAAGGGAAATATGGCGTTTGAGGTTTACTGATACAGATGCTTAACAGTCTTAACTCATACTTTTGTTGTTGAAACTTGAAATATATGTTTTGACTACGCCAAAAAAACAATTATTTATTTAAAAACGGGTAGATCTTATTTTCACTCGTCTTTTATTTTGTTTACTCTCTCCTATCACATTTAATATGTATTTCTGAAACAATTGTGCTAATGTCACATCAAAGATCCAACGAAATTAATGATTAACAAGAAAAGTTCTCGTATTTATTTAAAAACGAGTAGATCTTATTTTCACTCGTCTTTTATTTTGTTTACTCTTTCTCCTATCACATTTAATATGTATTTCTGAAACAATGTTGCTAATGTCACATCAACGAAATGATTAACAAGAAAAGTTCTCGTTCACGGTACATCAATATTAAAATTTAAACGTAACGAAAAAGACACTTAATATAGAAAGGGGTTTGCTAACATATACGCACGAGGCACATGATAAGCTAGATTAGTTGAAGTGTAATTAAATGATTGTTGCCATTAACATACAACTAATTAAATGATTGTTGCCATTAATGATGCATTTAATACCATTTTCATGATTCTACTTTTTTTTAATAGTAAATGGAATTAGATTAGCTTATTTCGTTCAATGTTCAAAAATATTCATCAAAAGAAAATTGTGATATAACAACGGAACAAAATTTACAGTAATATAAAATGCAGTAATGTTATAGTGTCACACTGGCTCAACTAAACTGATTATCAAACAATATTTTTAGAATTCTTTTGACAATTAATTAAAACAAAAATAAAACCCTAAATATTATATTTATTGAACCCTAATTGAGACTAAACTAAACTTAAATAATAATTAAAAATATTTAAAATTTTAATACATTTTATTTGACGATTTAACAAAATAAAAACCCAATTATAATATTTATGGAACCCTAGTTGAGAATAACCTAAACTTAAATATCAATTAAAAATATTTAAAATTTTAATGATTTTAATATATTTTATTTAACGATTCAACAAAATAAAAATTTAAATATAATATTATATAACTTTATTTGAAAATACCCTAAACTTAAATAATAATTAAAAATATTAAATATATGGCCGAATAACAGACTCTTAAATTTCGGGATAAAAATAATATTCTAAGTTTACATTAACTACTAGTGTATTTAGAGTTTGATTAAGTTTATATGGCTCATTATCATTATTCTATAAAATAAAAAAAGGCTTGCTCACATATGTGGGGCACATGATAAACTATTAATGTAATAGATTAGTTGAAGTGCAATTAACCTACAACTAAGTAAACGATTGTTGCCATTAATGATGCATTTAATACCATTTTCACGATTCTACTTTTTTTTTAATAGTAAATGGAATTAGATTAGCTTATTTCGTTCAATGTTCAAAAATATTCATCAAAAGAAAATTGTGATATAACAACAGAACAAAATTTACAGTAATGCTTTTAATTTCAAAATATAATATTAATACTATTCTTTTTAATTTTGAAAATTTGATTCTTCCCAAGCAAGACAATCAAAATTTACAGTATGGATTTGAATTGGTTACATGACAAAGTTAATTATGACATGGCAGAAAAAAAGTAAACAGAACGTAAATTGACAAAATGAACTAGTTATTTATCAATAAAATAATAATTTATTTTGTCTAGATAAATTGGAGAGTAAATATACAAAGTTGTTATGACATGATAAATAATTTATTTTCTTTTGGAATATGTATATGCTACATGTGATAAATTTTAGATTTGAGTTATTTTTATTGTTTATTAATTTTAATTAGTACGGTGGAAATGCGCTTTTTTAAAGATTCATAGTAAATGCCATATTAACACTATAATGATATGTTGGTAGTATTTATTACCAAATAGCAACCTCAATAGAAATGAACATGCATCAATTTTATTTTATTTTGAAATAAACATGCATCAATTTTGAAGAGTTATTTTTAAAACATTATAACTAATTACGTCATTAATATTCGTCATTCAATGACTTGTAATAAAGACTTAACCCAATTAATGTTCCATTGATTTCTTTCATATATGAAACCTCATGGAAATTATACCCTTCGATTAATTTCTGTATCTATAATCTGGATAGTAGCGTATTAAGATCATGCCATGCATATTTA
Organism: Primula veris; assembly: GCA_963682055.1. NCBI lineage: Eukaryota > Viridiplantae > Streptophyta > Magnoliopsida > Ericales > Primulaceae > Primula > Primula veris. Next base: position 4,004,753 of record OY821744.1, on the reverse strand, counting down.
CTACTTAATTTCTTGGAACATGAAAAAATCAAGAAAGCATGCATTAATTTTATTTTATATATGCGTGTACGATAATCCCACTCTGGTCGACTTGAGAAGGAAATATCAGCAATCCCCTTTTCCATTTCCTTACTGGTACCTCGGACGTAAAATATTTTCCTTTAATGGATAAATTAAAAAACATAATAATTTTGAAACTAAATTAACAAAAATATAACCAAAAATTTCTAATCAACAAAAATATACCCAAAAGTCCATACACTAATTTGTATATTTCATAACCTTATTCAAAAAGTTTATACACTAATTTGTATTTTTCATACACTTATTTCAAAAGTTCATACCTTTATTTCAAAAGTTAATACCCTAATTTGTATTTTTCATACCCTTATTTCAAAAGTTCATATCCTAATTTGTATTTTTCATACTCTTATTTCAAAAGTTCATATCCTAATTTGTATTTTTCATACTCTTATTTCAAAAGTTTATATCCTGATTTGTATTTTTCATACATTTATTCCAAAAGTTCATACACTTATTTCAAAAGTTCATATCCTGATTCGTATAGTTCACTCTTATTTTCAAATTTAATATCCCAATTTACATAATTTATATACATAATTTTCAACTCCATACACTTAATTCACGTCATTCATACACTTATTTTTAATATTATATACTAATTAACAAATTCAACTCTTATCTGTCCTCCGATCTCGAACTACCACGTCGTCGTCATGGGCCTCTCATTCGACGATCGGATCTCCATCGACATCAATCTCGAGTTTTCGACATCGCTGTACACACTTGCCGCCCATTCTGATAGATATGTATGTCTCAATATCCACAGAAGAGAGAGAAAGAAGAAGAAAAAGATCGAAAAAATAGAGGGAAAGAGAGAGATCGGAAAGAGAGAAAAAAGATGAGAGATTGGAGGGAGTGAGAAGAATGAGAGAGAGATTGGAGAGAAGGTGAGAGGAGGAGAGAGACGAGAAAGAGATTGGGATGGATGAATCATATTTTTTAGGATAAATTAACAAAAAATACTACTTTTTAAACTAAATTAATAAAAGTCTACCCAAAAACTTTTCATTATCAAAAACATGCCAAACAAATTTAATGATGTTTATTATATTTTTTCTCTCTCTCGTCTTACTCTCTATCCTCCATTCTTTTCTCTCCCACCATGTATCTCTCTGATCTTATTCTCTCTCTCCTCCATTGTTCTCTGTATGTTTCTTTCATATCACACTCTATATCTCTCCCCTCCTTCATCATGAAAATCCGCCACTGACTACCGAACACCATCTACATTATATAGACATCTGCATACATATAAATACACATATATACATACGTAATATACAAATATTATACTGGTTGATACCCCGTAATATATGAAAAATCTATGAAATTTGTGAGATTATTTTCTATTTATTGAGCTTTGAGACTATTGTAAACCTTGTGTATTTCAAGTTGAAAGAGGAGAATCTATATGTACAGTATTGAGAGAAATCTATATGTAGGGTATGAAGTTTTAAAATAATGGTATGAAATTTTGAAATTATTGTATGAATTTTTAAAATTAGGTTATGAAGTTTTAAAATTAGGGTATGAAGTTTTAAAATCAGGGTATGGACTTTTGAAATTAGGGTATGAACTTTAAAATTAGGGTATGACATTTTATAATTAACATATGAATATTTTGTGAGTTTTTAGTCATTTTTAGAGAGAGATATGAGTGATTAGCGCGTGCTACAAAGAAGTGCAATTATCGTGTGTTAGAGAGAGAGGGGTGCGATTAGAGAGAGAGGTTAGATTATGGTCTGATTAGAATTAGATAAATAATAAGTATATATAAGTATGTTTTTGATAATTTAAATTATTAGGGTATGTTTTTGTTAATATAATAGGGGCATGGTATGTTTATGTTAATTGCCCCTTAATATAATATGTGTAGAGTATGTTTATGTTAATTGTCCCTATTTTAATTAAATGGTGTGAAAATTACACCCCATCTTTTAGTTTATCAATGAAGGAAAACTAAATTAGCGGGAGAAGATAAATATTTGGTTTTAATTATTATGCCGCATATATTTTGTTTAATTATTTTGCTCCAACAATTTGTATTGGAACAAGAAACGACACTTCTTAACTCCCCCTCTGGAAAATTGAAATTAAATTTTGATGGCTCAATATATTTGCATAAAAAAGTTGTTAGGGGTGATGTGATAATAAGAAATGAAGATATTAAAATTTTGTTTGCCTATAACTTTTCTACTGAGATTCTGGAAGTGGTGAATACGGATTTACAAGTTCATTTTGAAGGACTGGTGATCTGCTATTTTCTTGGTTTGGCAAATGTTATAGTGGAAATTTATTCTTTGAAATTATTTCATTGGTGGGAGAAAAAAGAAAATGTCGATATTCGGTATCTAAATATCTGGAAAGATGTGGTTATAATACTTATGGCAAGTATTGGTGGTGATTTATGCTTTATATGGCCGGAACATAATAAAACTACTGATTGTCTTGCTAAATGTGGAGGGATGAGAGACTTCACTTGTTATTTTGATGAATTTTCTCTTCCTCATAAAGTGTTTGGATTTTACAAATTAGATGAAGAAGGAATAGAAAATTTTAGAAAAGTAAAAGTTAGTTTCCGTTTGGGTTAAACTAGTAATTTGAAGTTGTATCTCTACGTAACAAAAAAGATTCAGTGGGCTCCCCTACAAGTATCAACCAGAGGCTTTAGCTTAATAGCATTTTAGTTTGTTTGGAACCTTGTTTATTTTGCTTTGATTATCACTAGTTCCCTATTATAGTAACAGGTTGAAAGGTTGTCTTATTTTGTCAAGTGAAGAATCTATATAGATGAACTTTGTTTGTAATTTTATTTTTTCACAGCATTTGCTATGATAAAAAAAAAAGAAAAAAGAATCGACACTTTAACAGTTTTCCTTTGTATTGGAATAATGAAGAAACATTGTTGGCTATATTTATGAAAAAATTATCATAACTAAGTTTGAAATTTAATTACCAATACCACATTAATGCTGTTTTTTTTACTCTATATATATATATTTGTCCCAGGACTTGCACATAAAAAAAGAAATGAAAGGTAGTAAGGCCAAAATGAAACAAATTCAAAATTACAAATTTACTAGCTTATACGCCTAATTCTTATTTTTGTTGCAGGAATATATGCATTAAACTGCATTGAGATTACGAGAGGAATAAAATTTGAATAGGAAAATAAAATTTTAATGGGAAAAGGAAAATAAAAATAAAATTTGAATGGGAAAAATAAAATTTGGAAATCTTGGAAGTGAAGTACGTACGTATGAAGTTATTTACAACTTGGACTTCCAAGTTTATGTTTTATTTCTTTTAAGCAATGCGTTTTCTTATGTAACAGATTTAGTACTTATTTCCTTTTTTGTAGTGGGGTTTTCCCCCGCATTTTATTTTCCATTAATCAATAAAAATAAAATGTGGGTTTCCCCCACAATTAATTAAAATAAAAAGGGCAAACAGAAATGACTTGGGTCAAAGCCGGTTCTTGGGTCAGCCGGGCTAGCCGACAGGCTCGGGTGACGATTTATTTTTATGAAAAAAAAAACTATACAAAAGGGGTATGAGTGAAAGTTTAATTTGTAGTTCCGGACAAGATGACATGAAACTTTTTGGACGGGTTTACTAATTAGAGGCTTAGAGAGCTAAGGAGATGTCACGGGACAATGAGGTCAAAGGGTTGCCAAATTTTACGAAAGTTATTATATTCCTTATTTTTTCCTATATAGTTTTTTTAAGAAAACTAGAATAGTTAGCAAATCCTCCAAATTTAAGTTTTCTATAACTTCAGTATATTTATGATTCACTGTTCTCCCATTGACTTTATTGTGCCACTAGTACCCTACGAAACATCCATTAAGAAACCAGAGAATTCCTTGAATAGCACTATTGGAAATTAGGGGCGATAAACTTCTTCGTATAATCGTTTGTGTTCGGCTTGGCTAATGTTCGGTTCATATTCGTTCATTTATAAATGAACACGATAATGAACCAAAATATAATGTTCGTCTATTAAGTGAACTGAACATGAACATGCATCTGTTCGGTTCGTCTAAACTCGTGTTCGTATAACTATATATAAATTTTCATAAAATAAACAATTAAATCTATTAACGATGTAACAAAAACTAATATCACTACATAATTAATAAACTTATTTATGCTATAATGATATAAATTATATGTTTGTATTATTTCGAACTTATTATGATAATTTATATTATCATACTATAAATGCAGTCACCGATTTTATCTTTAAATGTTCAACTCGTTAAAGTAATTATACGTATGTAAAAAAGAATTTATACAATATATAAACTTAAAATTATATGTGAACTAGTTTATCCTAGTTAACAATATAATAATATATGATAAAATTAAAATATATTTTAAAAAGAAAGAAAAATATTTATTTTTTTTAATTATTGAATGATTTGGAAGAAATTAAATGTTCACGAACAACTCGTATTCGGCTCATCAAATGTTTGGTTCATGTTCGTCAAATGTTTGTTCGTATTGAAGTGGACATGCACTGAACATGAACAGAAGTTTTAGTTCATGAAATAAAAAAACAGAGGCTTGTTCAGCTCGTTTCGTTTCGTTTTATTTACACCCATATTAGAAGTCATTATAAGGGAAAATCAATTATTAAAAAAAGAAAATCACATTCCTTCCAATCAAAGTTTTCCAAGTAATAGATTTGAATTTGAAAGTAAATGAATCTTGACTCTAACAATTTGTAAGTAAACAAATGAAACTGACAGCCAAGAGGAGTCGCAATGGTTGAATGATAAAAGTCCAACACTTACATGAATATAGTGTGTCCCGCACAAATATTTTTTTATTCTTTTCTATTGGAATATTATAAGAAACCTCAAATAAATACGTTTGTGTTGTTATTTTCTTCAACTTTTAGCTTGATAGTATGTTTAATTATTCAATTGCAAAAATTGCAAACTAATCACCATTATGGCCACACGAACTTTAAATAGGAAGGACTGATGTCATGTATGATTTTTTTTTTTTTAATTCTCTATTCGAGTTTTTATCATAACATGAGAGGGGCAGAAGCATAATTAATTTTTTGAAAATTTTAATCTCTCTGTGCATGTATGTGTATATATATATATATATATATATATATAAGAAATCATAACTTGTTTAGTCATATTAAATTGACTCTGTTAATTTTGTTTTTCTAAAACATGTATGTAATGTGTCCTCTTATGATATCCTAACACATCATACATATTATTATTATTTTTAAAAAAAAATGTAAACTTCATCACCCCAGGTCCCCAACAAAGGTTAAGTCCATTCTATGAGATAATGTATTATTTTCATAGCATAAAATGTTCGAATGGTATCCAACATATTTAGTGATTTGCTATCCAACGTAACACACTTTCTAATTTGATATCAAAAGTACCTATACATTTTTGCTCCAATTAAGAGACTCAACACATATCCGATCATTTTAACCTAATTAATTTAAGGATACTAAATACTGGTTTCACTTTAAATTCTTTAATACAACAATTGAATGTTTCACATCGGTTAATTAATAGTAAAGGAGACTTGATATACGTTAAAAACCGATGATCGAATACAGACTGGGTCCCTTAATTAGACTGAATATGTATAGATTGAGTATCAAATTAGAAAAAATGCTAGGTTGGATACCAAATTAGAACGAAACGTATAAGGTTGAGTACCGAATTAGAAAAAATGTTAGATTGTATATCAGATCGCTAAAAATTAATAAATTAGGTACTATTTTAGTAATTTTTCCATTTTCATAGGGAACTAAAATTCAATTTTGAGTGACTGTACATGTAGAAAAAGAGGGAAAAGGTGAGATTCGTCATATTCTATATATATATATATGTAGTATATGCATTATTAACATATGTCACAAGCCTATTATTACTATGACGTATTTTAAATTTTTGGTCAATAAGAGCCGGGGAATTAAGTATTGGAGTTGTCCAAAATTCACATTGTTTAAAGATCAAACAATTTTTAAACACCACGTTACGAGGATCTATTCAATGTTCAAACAGTTTTGTTGAGCCACACCAACGTCATGAAGTTGAAAGTTTCATTTCAGTTCCATCCTATTATAACCCGTGTTTTATATTTTAATATATACTCCATCCGTTTCAAATTTTTAGTATATCACGAAACTACGTGCAAATTTGACCGATTAAAAACTAATCTTTAAATTTTTGCTTCGTCATTTTACGTATGAGTTTTTTGTTGGTTAAATTTGCACGTAATTTCATGGTAGACTAACAATTTGAAACGGAGAAAGTATTACTATATATGATTGAGTAATTTGATATAGAAGATCCGATATATATAGGTTTAATTTAGTATAAATTTAGGGGTATTTTCTAAGGTAAATTGTCTGAACCCTAACAATTCCCATGTATTTATCTCTTTTAAACTCGTTTTAGCTTAAGAGGATTAGTTGGACTCTCAACTAATCCATCACAGTTGTTGCATTTACGAGTTACTCGGAGAAAACATATCACTGGTGTCTATTTTCGACCATGCATCAATGTGTAAGATAACATGCAGAAATTTAAGACCAATCCTACTTTAAATTCGTAAATAAATTTAGATGCGATAGAATATTAAAATGAAAAATTGCTTAGGTGTTGCTCGTGAATATGATTCATACTTATGTTGCATACAAGCTATTCAGATATGAGATGTTGTCATTTAGTACAAGGACATAATTATCAAAAACATACGATTAAAATCTCTTATAAACTTAAGTACAAATTAATGTTTCTAGTACTTATTTTTAGTGATAAAATGTTGATCATATGTACCAAATTTTAAACAAAAATCACAAATTTGGATTTTTGATAATTAAGTCCGATAGTATGTATTGAACAATAACTTTCCCCTTCTAAAAGCTTGTAATAAAATGTGAAGGATGATTTGACAAATATACCCATACATTGTTATGGCAAACAGATTCTTTTTAAAAAAAAGCTGGTATATTAATAATTCGAGATCTAGTTTGATAATTATATTGGATATATATAAGCAACATTTATAATTTCTTGCTCTGCAAAACAAACTGTATATGGTAAATTAAGTTTTATTTTTAAGTTGGGCCAAGCCCTAGTGGTCAAAAGTCGTGTTGAGAAATCTTATATTTTAGTCTTTTTGCACTATTGTACATTTGTGCTAATATTGACCGTTTAGTAAAAGAAGGAAGCTTCAGTTCTTAGGGGGTAACGACTAGACAGTAATTAATTATTTCAGAATCTCTGTTAAAATTTCATAATTTGGACAATATTTTTTACATATTTAATACTGGGTATTGTTATGAGTCCAAATATTCTACCCCTATTCTCTATCACTTTTCGTGTTCCTTTATTTATTTTCACTCAAATTTTAAATTTTCACAACTTATACCGCAATTTTATAAACTTTTATATTATATTGTATTCAAATTTTAAAACAGTTTGTTTAAATGTACTTGAAGTAAATCACACGTACATTTAACAACGGAGTTCACCCAACTAGGCTACGTCTCCGGGGCACTTACCCAGATTATGATATTATAAAAAGCTTACAATATATGATTCAAATCTTAATGAAAAACTCTTAAACTCTCTCTAGGTTTTTCTGTCTATCTCTATATTGCTCATACTCTATAACTATCACTTAAAAATCAATGACATCCCACCATTGTTTTCTTTTAAAGCTCACTGTGTATTCTCTCAAGAATGAGTTTTTTATAATTTAGAACACACACTTTTTACAAGCTAAGTTATCAACTATATAAGCAAGTAAAAACAATCTTCTATCTTCAATGTGTTTTGTGATTGTTTTTGACTTTATTGATTGGCTTCAATCTTTCCAAACATTACGTGATTCTTCAGCGTGAATTGACTCCAATCATCATTGGTTAATACTTGTTTAATAAATAGCTTGAAAATAAGAGTTAGTCTTTTCCTATAACAAGGAAACATATAGGATAATATCTTTTAGAGATAATATCTTTAAATATACATATGAAACATTTAACTCCATATTTCATTCAATCTTAAACATATCATACTGAATTGATAAGGAACAAAGATTTAAACAAGTAATAAAAATTTGCATAAAAATAGAGATATAGATTTATTTATGTAAAGGAAACATAACTTTATAAACTAATCTCTTTATATCTTTTAGGAAATCTTTCCATACCACTTTTATATTCTCAATATAGACGAACTAAAACTTTTAAGAGCATATGAGAATATATCCTGCATACTTTAAAACAAATAATTACCATTAAAGAATAGTTATGCAGATTTACAAAACTAGACAGAATCCTACAGGATAGCAGGTTGGAACTGTGGTTGCAACTGAGGTTGCAACATTACTTGAAACCACCAACGCTGTCTTAGCAGGTTGTAACTGAGGTTACAACATTACTTGAAACCTATCAACACTTGTCTTAGTAGGTTGTAACTGAGGTTGCAACATTGCTTGAAACCTAACAACACTGTCTTAGTTCATAATAAACAGATAGGATTATTTAGTGAAAACATATAGACAATAAATAGAATTTAGACCAGAAATCTGGTCCTAACAATCTTTCTATTATAATAATTAAACAGCTACATTCTATACTTTCTCCTAGTGCTAATTTTGTTGCAATTCGCTTTTATTCATGCGTACATGTTTTTTAATGCAGGCAAGATGGAGTGATTTGGACCTCAACCAACATGTAAACAATGCAAAATACATAGGATGGATCCTTGAGGTAACTTTCTGTTTCGGTTCTTCCCAAATTTTTATACAAAAGTCACACGAAACAAACTTTTTTCCTATTGTGTATTCTTTTTAACGGAATATTTAAAATGAGCAACTAACGGAAAACATTTAATTGCAGAGTGCACCGGCTTCGACCCTGAAGAGCCACAAGCTATCTCGTATGACACTACAATATAAGAGAGAATGTCAAAAGGACAACGTATTGGAATCGATGACTACTGTATCTTCTGCTGATGTGGCAGATTTGTCGTATCCTGACCATGTCGAGTGTCACCATTTGCTTAAACTCGAAGGTGGAGCTGAAATTATGAAGGCAAGAACTGAATGGGTACCAAAATAAGCGGCTACGAGTCTACAAATTAATAGAAGCAATAATTCGTTCATCTGTTAAAAGATAAAAGCACTTAGATATTTTTTATTCATACATAGATATAGACCGATAACGACTTTTATCTCTTTTGAGGTCTGTCTTTTTTCCCTTGATTTTCTTTATGTATAATAATTTGTAACTCTTCTTTGTGAGTAATATATACTCTTAATAGTACGTATGGCTTAAGCATTTTTAAAATTCATTCGAGGTATAAACAAAATATTGAAAAAAGGAAGCATTTGAAACTTTCAAATCAAATCCCCACTACTTCTTGTTTGTTGAAAACATGAAATGGTGTTTGTTAGGGAGGAAACGGGTAAAGTAAAAATTATTTCAAAGAAAACAGTCAAAACATAAGTCAATAACGAGGAAAAAAGCTAATATAAGTGGGAGACCCGTCTCTGAGTAGACTTATGGTATGGAATATACAAATATATATCTTGTTGAAGAGTTTATGGACTATTTAAATTATTGCCATTTGTCCGAGTGTAATTGTATTAGTTTTGGTAAATATGACTGAAAAAGACATAATCGAAGGAAAATTCCCTAGCACAAATAGTTGAAGGAATTAGTTTGGTCAGAGCAGGCTCCTTTATCTTAAATATAAAGAAATTATTTTAAAATTGTAATTGCATCTTTTACTGTATACTTAAATTTAGATAAACTCAAATATTTCTTACATATAAGTGATCAATATGTTTTTTTATAATTAAAATAATAATTTCTCTCCTTTACTTTTCTCTTATTCTCTTCCATTTATTCGTAGTTTTCACATATAAATTAATAAAATAACAAAAAGATGAGTTGTATAGGTTTGATAGAGAAATTGATAAGAAAAAGCTGATAATTTGTATAAACCAAAACGTTTACTTATAAGTTGTAAAAATGTACTTTTTACTTTAAATACGAGAAAACTTATAACTTATTTAATGTGATTACCCTATTAAATTAATTTGGGTTGAAAAAAATTGATAGAAATATATAAAAATATAGTAATATTTAGTTATGATAAGAAATTTGATAGGAAACTGAAAAATGTATAAAGTTAAACAAATTTAATAGAAAAACTGAAAAATGTATAAAATTAAACCGTTATCTTACAAATATAAAAATGATAATAATTAAAATATTAAAAAACCCGTACGGCTGCCATTAGAAATCATATATTAATACTTTAATTAATAGTCAAACATTTGTTTTAGTCAGCATGAATAACGATAGTGGCCTTGTACGGAGTATATAATTAATAGTCTACTAGTGTCCTGCTTAAACCTAGTATATTCAAGTTCAATTATTTTTCAAGATACTTGAACGAATAGTCGAATATTTCGCTTTTGCTGGAACTGTGAAAGTTCCTGGTCGTGCCCCTGATGTAATATATTTATTATGTGTTTGTTAATAACCACATAAGATAATCAAGAGCATGATTAAAAAAATACCTGAACTTTACGGATCGAGTCTATGATACAAAGAGGAAGTCTCTGAAGTCTGCGACATCTTTTATGTATATTAACAAAATTACAAAATATACTGGTTATAATTGAACTATATAGCAGATTAGTTTCGTCCCCCGCTCCCGTCAATAACTATATAGTATACATTATACATATAGAAATTGAAAAAACTAACCCCTCCAATTGCAGATGATATTTTTCGGATTTGCATATGATGCTAAATTTGCTAGTTATGATTGTCTTCTTTTATGTATCAAAATAACACTTGTTAAAAATCGAATGCTTGTATTTCCTTGGGGTTGAAAATGCCCCATCCTCGAGATGCATTAACTTATGGAAATTTAGAAGATTAGAAGTATTGGATTTGATACCAATGGAATATATTTATATGAGTTTGTATTACTCGTTTCTCTGCATTGCAAGTTATCAAAACATCACCTTGTAAATCATTAGTTTGGTAGACCTAATGAGGCAAGCACCTTATTTCGAAAATTAATCCGAAAATTGTTACTCCACCTTATCCTTTGGCCTGATATTTGCTATCTTATGAACTCTCGTGGTCAGTTTTTAAACCTACTTTTGAATCGTACATTATGCGTCTTTGAGAGTTCTTTGGTATGTTCAGTGTATATAACATAGTATGAAACGTATTCCAAACAAAGTGACGTTCATGTGATTGTTGGTTACAAATTGTCAAAAACAGTATTCTTCAAAGTTTATTGAAGACAAAAGTTAAAAAATGAACAACAATAAAAAGATCATCAATTGTTGCTAAAAGATGCGTAAAGTAATAACAAGTTTTTAAAGTGCGTGGAACATGAGATGAAAGTCTCATTTTTTTTGATATTTTCGCAGCATTGTAAGCTTTTATTTTATCGAAACTTTCGTTGTTAATTTAACCATATTTTTATCCACAAATTTATATAAAAAAACATAATATGAAACGTTTCCTAAAGAAGGTAGTTGTAGACTATAGTAGTCAATAGTCAAATTCTACAACTTCAACTACGTACGGGTTTATAAATGAGTCTCTTTATAAACATGGAATGGAGTTGATGGGGAGGCCTATTTACACTATAAAATAATATCTGATTTAGTAAAATTTAAAAGCTGTCATAAACTTATCACTAATTTAAAAAACTGTCACAAATCTGTCGCAAATTGATTAAACTGTCACAAAGCCGTCACAAAAACCGTCGCTAATAAGCTCGTAACAAAAAAAACCGTCGCTAATAAGATCGTAACAAAAAATACCGTCACTAATTCCGCCGTCATTTGGTTATTTTTTTATAGTGATATTATATGGCTGTAGTATTACTCAGGCCCGCCATTTCTAATTGAAAAAGTAACTATAATAAATAAATCAAATTTTGTCTTACACAATATTGTAACTATGACGAAGCTTCACCTTTCCTCTTCACGAAACTCAAAAATTCAGAAAACTACTCATTAATCCCTAATACCACCAACCATGTCAATTTCTCAATTAAGCTAATAATGTGAACATATATATGATCAATTACTACGGCTGATCTGCACGTTGGGGTGCTTCAACAACAAATATTTTGATTTTTTCTTGACCATATTCCTCGTACAACTAATGAAAAAACCATTTTTTTTTATCATCATCCGGACTTTTATTAATATAGAAAAAGTGAAACAAAGTATTCCGTTCATGCGCCAGTCCCCCATGATGACCATTCTGTTTAAAACGGTAATAATATAAAAGCAAGATACACACTAGTTTCAAGTAACAAATTAAATAGGCCTAAAAACATCAAAAAAAAGAAAAAAAAGATCGCATTGCCAACAGTTCAAATTATCCGACTTCCTAAAACTGGTTTTGCTACGATATTGCTATTTACTCCTTATACCCCCTATACTTATGTCTCCCCTATATCTCCATAATTAAGCTGATCTAAAAAGCAAATTTAATAGCAAAAACTATTTTGATGGGTGGTAAATTTTATTGTTAGCAAAGGGTAAAAAATAAACTTTTTCTAGCATACAAACAATAAAATGTTGCACAAACAAGTATCATTAATCAAAAGACCTGAGTAAAAACTAATGAAAAAACCATATATTATATGAACTTTTACAAAGCATTTTTACATTTTCTTCTGAATAATGACTCGTTTCAATCTTTCAATGTTTGGAAGATTTTCAATGTAGTCATACAAATCCGCAGGAGCATGCATATAGTATATATCATTATAACTCCCCATTAACAAGACTAGGAGATCTTCTTCACATAGTTTCGATTGGAAAGTGCATGTCCAAATTGAGAATTTATTTGGGTGTTTGCGGATCGGAAACTTGGGATTTCTATCACCTAGTCTCTAACGACCATGGTCCATGTTTGATATAAAATTGGAAGTTAAATTATAATTATTAAATTAGTAGTTCAATTTAGCAAAGATTGGGCATATTCCCGAAACTAGAAGTGATGCATGCAGCATACAACTGTGACATTTATTCGTAGCTATATCTTCTCAACTGATAAATATTTACTCTTAAAAAAGTTCTCAAGAATCCAATATTACGCTGCACAATGCACATATATACTCGTGCACTTGGTAGGATTCGGATCGACTACTTGAAATTTCTAAGATGATTCTGGATCTTAATGAACCGGTCAATATATATGTTCTCCGGGATATATTTGTCCATTAATATGCCTTACAATGTCGCTTTGCTAAGTAGGCTAGCTAGTAAGCTTGCATGAAGATCTAACACATGCATGCACTTCAAATATTATCAAAGTTGATTATTATAAAGAACTTGTTTTGAGTTTTATTTTGGATCTTAGAAACTTAATTAGAAATCTTGGGCCGGATACTAGTCAAAAGTCTTGAAAAAAAATCATGTGCTTAGACATTTATATCATTGTATAAATATTGACCAAACCTATAAGAAAACTACTCTCAGGAGTCAGGACTAAATCGTCACATCGAGTAGTACATTGTTGTACTCAATTTAGCATTCTTCATTAAATTTATGACTAGGGTCTTAACAACCAAAAAAGATACCCAAGGAGAAAGAGAATAAAAATAATATTTCCTTATCATAATAATAGTCTATTTAAGTTTTTCATAAATATTAAAAAAAAAATATAAGTTAAAATTAGTTTGACTAATAAATAGCGTTTCAATTTTCAAATATACACTTAAAATATTAGGAAGAATCGTTAATACATAAAAACATACTTAATTTTTGAAAACTCGCATTCTCAACTCTTGTTTAGAATTTGTTATATATATAATGTAATATCATGTAGAGTAAAAATATAGCATCATGTAGCATATATACGATTAATCTTTAAAAAGTGTTTTAAAATATGTATTTTTTTAATTAAGTATCAATAGTATGTAACATTCATCATTTTTCCACGATACTAATTAATGATATTCACCATTAGTAAATAACAACGTAACACTCGTTAAATATTTTTCTACGATACTAATTAATGATATTCACCATTAGTAAATAACAACACTCATTAAATAGGAGTATGTGGGGGGAACTAAAAATTGAAAATATAAATTGAACTATTATATTACGACCCCCACAAAAATCAAGTACTTGAACTATATATTAGTATATGAAACATATACTAGTAAGACGAAAAAAATATTTAGGGTGTGGGCGGGGTTTGGGGGACTACTCCTGCAGTAATTTCAAAATCTATTGAAATATGAGTAATATATATAATCTTTGTAATCTACAATTATACAATATTTATGTGATGAATATTCAATAATCGGAAACTCAAAGGGCAATTGCATTAATTTATATTTGAATGAAAATTCCACTAATTTTATTAGCTTCATGTAAACAAAGGTGAAGCTTCGTACGTATTTACAGTCTAATACACATTGTAGTTTATTTTAGTTAACCTGTTGAATGGTCGTAAGGGGATATTTTGGCATGTGTTAGTTATCAAGTTACCACCTTTAAAAATACCACATCAACATCAAGCCATGATGGACTTAAAAAATATTTTTATATGTGACTACCTACCTAGTTTTTTAAAAAATTTATGGCTTAAATATCACTATAAATACATAGTAGAATTACCAAACATATACACCAAACACGAAGTCTCTCTACCATCTTTCTCATTCTCAACATGGTGGCTATTTCTTCATTCTCTCCCATTGCATCTTTACCTAATGAAACCGATAAAAACACATCGAAACGACTATTCGGTTGGTTCACCTCATCAAAATCTACAAATCATAAAAGCGGCTTAAATTTCAAAGCCAATGTGCAAACCCCTAGTTACAGCACACTTAATGATATGTCCCCGTCGGTTTTAACCAACCAACTCTCTAACTTGAGCTTGGTTTTTGGTTCTATGTTCACTGAAAATCAAAGCAAAACTAGTGATGATATCATGGAAGAGCTTGGTATTTCTGGGAAATTTTTGGAGAATGGGCTTGTTTTTAGCCAAAACTTTTCTATCAGATCATACGAAGTTGGGGCAGACGGGACTATTTCTCTTGAAACAATTATAAGTCACTTGCAGGTATTTAAGTTTTTTTTTTTTTGAATATAAGAAGCCTAGTATATTCATACATTTTTTTAGAAATATAATCGCTTACGTAGTTATTCCCTCCGTTTTTTCCAGGAAACCGGGCTTAATCATTTGAAAGTCACAGGGCTTTTAGGAGATGGCTTAGGTTCAACTCCTGAGATGTGCAAAAAGAAGTTAATTTGGGTATCTACAAAAACACAAATTGTGGTTGATCGTTATCCAACTTGGTAAGGAAAATTCCAATGATTATATATTTTTTAAGATTCACAAACTTCTTAAGATGCTCTCATCTAAAATTTTCTAATCAAATTCTTTTCCAGACATTTGTGTGTTATATTTATTAGGAAAGTGGATTTGCTTATATATGCAAATGTATTTTCTTGCAGGGGTGACACAATCCAAGTAGAAAATTGGTTGGTTCTTTATGGAAAAAACAGCTTGCGACGTGATTCAGTTATTCGTGACAAAAAAACTGGAAACATATTGGTCAGAGCTTCAAGGTAAACTTACATATTTTTTATCCCGATTCCATTTCATATGGTCTCATGCGCTCGGAACATATCTAGTTTCATTTGGAAAGTAGTAAGAAAGAAATTAAAGTTGCTCATTTTTTACTTTTGCAATCATTGCAGTAACTTTGTGATGATGAATAAAGAGACGCGAAGATTGTGTCGATTTCCTGATGAAGTGCGAGAAGAAATGACTCCATTTTGCAAAGATTCGCCTCCTAATTTGGAAGACGATGGTCGAAAATTAGCTAAGCTCGATGACAATGAATTTGATCACATCTGTACAGGCCTCAAGGTAATTAGTTTTAAATATCACAATTATTAAACTTAAATTTTATTATATATACTTCTTAGTCCTAATATTGTTTGCAGTTTATTTTAAATTTTATTAATGTGTTTTTTTTTTTGATATGCAGCCAAGATATAGTGATTTAGACATCAACCAACATGTAAACAATGCAAAATACATAGGGTGGATACTTGAGGTAATTTTTATGTTTTGAGATTGTTTATTGGTTGTTATGCGCCTACTAGAAGTTACCAAAAAAAAACAAATGATGGTTCAAGTTTTCCAATTAATGAACTTTTTTTGATCTTTATAGAATGTTTAATGCATATGGCACTATAATTAATGAAAATATTCATTTGCAGAGTGCACCTTTATCGACCATGAAGAGTCATAAGTTATCTCGCATGACACTAGAGTATAAGAGAGAATGTCAAAAGGACAACATATTGCAATCGATGACTACCATATCCTCGGCTGATGCGGCGCATTTGTCGCACCCCGACAGTGTTGAATACAACCATCTGCTTAAACTCGAAGGCGGGGCAGAAATAATGAAGGCGCGAACTGAATGGACGTCTAAGTAGTTCAAAAATATCTCAAACCTTAATTAGTTCAGCCTCTATAAAAGATATATATATATATATATAGGAGCCTGTTTATTCCTCTATTCATTTATTTGCACCCTTAGTGCTAGTTATCCCATTAATAAACTTCATTCTTTTGTCATGTATTCGTTGATTATTTGTGATTAGCTGTATCTGTATAATCCAAATCAATGTATATTGACTAGATTGTATAATGATCTTTGAAATATATAAGGTTTTAAATATGTTACCAGCATTTACTAGACTTGTAATATTGTTTTCTGACACCGTATTTACATATCTGTCTAAAATGATTTAAAGGGGGCCTAAAGTTGTTAAGAGATGCGGCTAAACATGCATATTGTAATGAGAATATATAATTGGTGAATATGGTTGCAATAACATCATTTCTGAGAACGTTAATGAAAATAAAAATAATATCTCAATCGAGGTAAAAGAAGAGTTAAATCCCGTATTTTACTCGTATGGAATCAGGTCCGTTTTCAGAGTTTTGGGGTCTTAGGCCACCTTAAAAACGATGCTTTTTTTTCTTCGTAACAAAAAAAATATTGAAATAAAACTTATAATATACGATTAATAAATTGTAAAATATTAAGGTAGAAAATATTAGATGCTACTTGAGTACATTTAACAAAAAAAATCAATGATACGAAACAACTTTTTTACAAACTTTGCATTGGAACTAAAATTATATTATGATTTTTTAAAAAGGAAATCAGGGACCAAATCTTCTGTTATTTATTCAACAAATCAAGTCATTACCTTTTTTTTTTAATATAAGAGACTACATAGAATCTTATATAAAATTAAACGGTTTATTAGTGTACTAAATTCTATAATGAAATAAAAAAATAAATTTTTGTCTCACCTAAGACTCAAACACGGGTTGACTAGACAGTTTATTAAGAAAATCAAGAACTCAGCCATAGATAACTATTGATTAGAGAAATTAAATTATATATATATATGTATGTATATAATATTTTGCCAAATAGGTGTATTAAAAATATACGTTTTTTAGGGATTCTAGGCCAGTGTCTCTTGGGCCTAGCCCAAAATCCGGCCATCTGCATGGAATCAAGGGGAATTCAGAAATGTAAGCGTTGAGAAGATGGTAAATCCAAAATTCTTAAGATTGTGGCACTAATTTGATCAATTTTTTTTTATATCGATGCATGGTGGTCATTATAGCCTCGAGCATCTTTTAGGCAAGTAAACTGACTTATTTGATCTCAGGAAATAAGTTGGGTTACGTATACGCTTTTCTGAGCTGAAAGAAAGCAGTTTTTAAGGCTGATCAACTACATGCATCACAGTTTACACAGCAAGAAATCAAAAAGATATTAGCTGATCACAAACTGCAACCAAATAACTCAATATACAAGTCATATCTACTCAATTTGAAAATGTAAGATATTCACTCTGTTGGCATAACACCAAAATATATGTTTACCTCGAGTAAAATAATCGAATTGGAGGTGCAGCTCACAGAGCAACAATGGAGATGTGGGAAATGGGAAGTATATACATATTTAACTTGTGCTCTGCTCTCTAGTTATTGGGTTTATTTGGTACTTAAAAACAAAGGAAAACAACACACTTGTTATTTCAATAATCATAAAATTAGTACAATTAACAAGTATCCTTTGTCAATCATATTGTCAATCAAGTAAAATTTTCCGTATACAACAAACTACGCTATGCTATCGTCACAAAAGCCGAATGACCTTATATTTGGATTACAAAAGATCAACTAATCTCAGTATTTTTAACAAAAATCCTGAGTTTCGAACTCATGACAATATGAAGTGTGAGAGATGATCAAAACTTCAAGAGAAGCCCTTTGGTTATTCTTACAGAATTAAACCGAATATGATTGATTTCAGAAAATATATAAGCATGCCATAGAAGTCAATGCCGTGGTGAGCAATATTGATACAAAGTTCACAGCATTATTGTCTAGAATGCTAAGACCTGAAATTCTCTTCACAGTGGGCCCTGGTTTACCGACAACCTGCAGAGAAAATATCTAAGACAGTTTTCGGAACATAGAAGATACAGATACAATGGTCTAAATAGACTTAAAAACGAATGCTAAAAAAATATTTGCAAGCTAGAGAAAATGTTGGCTTGCTCCATTGAACATAATTACATTTTTAAGATTCACAAGGCTGTTTCGAAAATACTCCTGCCAAACACGTAAAGCTTGCTAGTGTGCTAAAAAAATTATTCTACCCTATGTAGGCATGGACACAAGGTACTTTTCATCTCTTTGGCAACTTTCTTTAACGTGAGGAAAGTTCTTTTTCTATGTGGCACAACCAATGTTATAATGAGAGAACCAAAGTCCAAGTAATTTAATCTCATTGCCAAATTTCTTTAATGTGAGTAAAGTTCTTTTTCGACAGCAGCACAAGCAGTATTATCATGAGAGCCCCAAAGTCCAAACACTTTTAAAAACCAAAAGATGAAAAGAAACATATATTGCCTTTTGCTTGGTTGCATTTTTAAAGCAAATAAGTCTATTTTTTAAAATTTCAGAAAAAAAAAACAAGTTTATCGAGCTAGAATCTAATTGAAAGAAAAAAAAACAGAAAAATCGCTTTGAAGCTCATCAACAAAGACAGTTTTTAAAGCAAAAAGGAAAAAAAGAAGAAGCTAAAGCTGGAGTCAAACAAGAGTTACAAGACCAGGGTATTTACAGAAGCTTTGAGCTAATACGAAGATGTGCTATGATGTAAAATAAGACGAGGAGCATTACCTTGTTTCGTACACTACAGAAGCCACTAAACTGCAATGTAGCACCCAATAGAGAATCTATGGCACTTCCGCAAAGTCCTGCTACTGCAGAAATAGGTATCACCAAAAGCTGCTTTAGAGCTACATTAAAGTCGCAATTTGTTGTGAAAAATCCAATTAAAACAAATGCGAGTCCAATAACTGCTCCAGCTGCAGTAGCTGCTACAAGACCGGCTTTTGTCACACCACCATTTGTACCCCTCTTAACTGGCTAAAATAGTAACAAAAAATATCAGGATGAGCTTTACTCATAGTGAGAGATAATATACGTGTACGCATTATGAACAGGAGTTTGAGTGGAAGACACAAAATGAGAGGCCAGAAAAAAAAAATTATACGACAAATTTCAAAATGGTTCAGGGGTGCTATCCTATTACAATACTAAAATCTGTCAAGAAACACATTTCTTTGGTCAGGCTGTGGCAAAAACAATATTAAGAATCAAGCGGTAGCAAAAGTTATATTAAGAATACAAATTCACCCTAAAAGTTGTAATCAGACGGGGTTGATCGTCGCTAAGTATCCCAAGCTCTGAAGACCAAGTATCCCCATTACAACACGAATAGTGACCGATTATACCACCAATTAAACACGTCATTGCTTTTGATTCCTTCGAATCCAAACATTTTTCCTCTAATCCTGTTAAGCTCCAAGCAATTAAGACCAAAATGGTAGCAATGCCACTATTGGAAAATACCTGTATCCTGTACAAAAGATTTAAAAAACAAAACGTCATAAGTGCGTCCATTTAAAGATTCTCAAGCATGTAAAGATGCTTGAGTCCCTACCCTACACTTTCATAACTGAGTACTTCAAAATTTGAAATAATTAAGTAAATATATTAGAACTTTTAGTACGAGGATGCTAATTGAAGAACACTTCAAGAAAGTAAGCTAGTCACTATAGATTCACCCAGTCAAGTTTCAAGCATTTCATAGCTTGAATATTGTGCAAAGCAGATAACACTGCAAGCTGTTCCTTAATTCATCAGTTTGCTTTTAAGTTTTACTTTATACTCCGACGGTATTAGATAAAAGAAAATACTTTTAACTCTTGCACGCATACAAGTGCATCTAGCATCACCCAACAAGATGAAATACAAGCGTAAAACCACAAATAAAGGCCATACAGAAAAAATTAATAATTTAGCTTGTTCCCAGCCTTGAGCAAACGCACGTAGTAAAGACTCTCGTATTGCATTTGGAATCTTGCATTAAGGGATTTGATATCAATTGACAATAGTGTTCTACGATGGTCTCTTAAGAAAATACTCTGCGTACAGAAGAAATGATAATGTTTTCAAAGCACCAATTTGTCCAATAATTATTGAACATCAGTTATTGAATATCGGTACACAATGTGGTAAGTTTCATGTCATGGCTATACCCTAGTATTTCAATATATAACATATATAATACAACTCACATTCAATGTTTCAAAAGGCGCTAGGCGGGTTCTAGGCGGAAAGGGTCCGCCTAGCGCCTAATTGGCCACCTAGGTCTGCCTAATGCCTCGGCGCCTAGTCCCCGCCTAGCGCCTAGGCGCCGCCTAGGCCGATTTTTAAAACACTGCTCACATTTAAATAAATATTTCAAAACATTGAACAAACAATTGGTAAGTAGTAAATAGACAGTAAAAAGTGCGCAAATCTTATTATTTCAAATCGTTGTGTTCCCAAACTGCTCCTCAAGCTGAGTATATAAAGTAAACTGACACAATATCACTGATAGTAAGTAACTAAAAAGTAAAACACATCGCAATGAAGTGAACTTCACAAGTGTTCTTGCTTGTTCAGGGGTAATCAAGATTCAAGAAAAACATTCGTCCAACTTCAAAATTTTAGCTTTATTTGAGGCAGAACCAAAAAAGGTCTATGTTTGAGTAGGTCAATCATATGCACATGCACTACAGCTTATATGCAAAATAGATAAAAGTTGAGCTTAAAAGCTACAACTAACTATCCGACAAGACTAATGTAAGTATACAAGCAGGAGGAAAAACTTATAAACATAACCAAAAAAGGACCAAATGTATTACCAATTTCTCTGACCACCCTCTTTGAAATCAGCATCAACCTTCTTCTTCTTCTCCTCCCCAACCTTTGTGAGCTTCGATGAAGTGAAAAAGAACACTAACATCATTGCCCCAAACCTTAAAAAGCAAACACAAAAAAGTCAACCCAAAATTCAAAATAACATCACAACTAAACAGCTTAAATTAACATGTATGAAGCACACAAAAAGGGATTGGTATTTGTATAGCTTCAGCAAAAAATTAGAACTTTCTTCAAACAAACAAAAAAGGGTAAATCTAGCTTTAATCTTAATGGTTTCTTATGCCCAAAAGACAAAAAGTCTGAGCTTAAACCGATCAGTCACTACACATCTTAAAAGCTATAAAAAATGAGCTTATGAAATCAAACCATACAAGCCATAACATAAGTATTAAATTGATAACTTCCAAAAAAAATATAATCACATTGAAACAGAACCTGCAAAATGACACTAACAGCACTGCCCCAGACCCACACCAAAAAACAAGAAAACCCATTACAAAAGATAATAATTTGATAGTAAATAAGTGAAAATTAGCTTTCTTCAAACAAATGAAAAACTGTTATGTTAATCAAGGTTCACATTTGAACTTTTTATGCCTAAAAGACGAAAAGCTGAGTTTAAACTGATCACTCAAATGCTACACATCTTAAAAGCTAAAAAAACAAAAAAAAACTTTACCCAAATAGCCCATTAATATTAAATAAAAAAAGGGACCTATAATGGACACTAACAGCATTGTTCTACGATCCTCTAACTGGTTTGCAAATCAGTTAGGGCGGAAGGAGCTCTTGAAGGTAAGAAGCAAGATTATGATGAAGATAAGGAATATAATGAAGTGGGGTGCGGATGGACTCTTTTGGATTGCACAAAAAATTCATGTCAAGAAAGAAGTGCTCAAGGCCTCTGATGAAGTTACCAATCTTTGCAGGAATAAGATTGCTTCTAAAATCAGCTCTACGATCACATCTAATCGGAATGCTCTTTTTACGACACTCCTCCCTCAAACTACTGTCCATTTTAGGAATTGTAGTCTCTGTCAGCTTTACTGTGCTGTCAAGTCTTTTTTTTCTTAATATATATTTTTTAACTTCCAAAAAAAAAAAAACAGCATTGTTCCAGACCTTCAAATAAAGTCAACCCAACCAATTAAAAAACAAAACAAAAAAAGCAAACCCATTACAAAAAAAAATAAATATTTACAAACTAAAATCATAAATAAGTGGTGTGAACAAAAAATATTTGCCCAAAAAGCCCTTAAAAATTAAATAAAAAAGAGACCTCCAATTGACATTCAAATAAAGTCAATCCAACAAATTAAATAACAAAAAAATAAAGCAAACCCATTACAAAAAGACATAATATTTACAAATTAAAACCATAAATAAGTGGTGTGAAAAATAAATGGACCTGTAATTAACAGCTATATGGATGGTCATGATTGCAAATCCCAAAAAAGCACCTGAAAAGTTTAGTGATTTTCTTCTGTATGATCTTATTGCTATTGCTAATGAGATTAATGTTGCAATTAAAGGCTGTGGAATATTTATTTCCATTTTTAATTTCCCAATATTGGTTTTTGTTGAAGAAGATGAAGATGATTGTGAAAAGCTTGTGGTTTTAAAGCTTTGTTTTAATGTTTTAGGTGGTTTTCATTTTTGGCACCATGGTTTCGTTTTATGTACATTTAAGTCCTAACTTGGTTGCCTAATTTCGATGACGTTATTTTTTTTGTAAGCAATAAAAAAATACCTGAGAGAAAAAAAATGAAATAAAGTGGTAAGATGAAAAAATGCATACTATTGGTATTCAATTAAATAAATCTAATATTTTAAAACAATTTTAAATATTAGTACATATGTTATATGTACCAAATTGTACTTCTTCTTACTTTTTTTTTTTTTCGATGGTTATTGATGCTATATTATATGTATCAAATTTTAAATAAAAATTGAGAATTCGGATTTTTTTAAATTAAGATGTTTTTATGTACTAATCAGAATTCTCAAATAAAGTCATTGAAATAAGGCAACCAAATTAAAGTAACATGGCTCGGATCAGTTAAACTATTCGGGTTTAACCTGGCTTATAAGAAATCTAATCAGCCAAAACTCGCCATAAACTCGAGTCTGAGCACAAGCCCAAGCTATAAATAGAGAAAATGAAACAATCGTTATTGCGCGTTTATCTAATAAATATGGTTGTGATTTATCAATGCGCATATCATAAATTGACTATTTGTGCTTGATAAAGAATTTGCATGCTTGCGAATCAAATCTACCATTTCTCCTCTTTATTATTTTCAAAAGTAAATTCCTAAGAGCGATGATATAGGAAGAGACTAAATTATAAATTAAATTATCGTAATCTCTATTCAAGCAAGGGATCACGGGAGTACGAGTTATTAAAAAAAAATGGTACAAAAATAACTCAAACTAGTTAAATTTCTTGCATAGTAGACATGGAGGTCGGGGGGGTTGGCTTCCGGCTCAGGATCAGTCACTAAATATCCTGTATGCTTAAACGTTGAAGTTAGCCTATTAATAAAGAACTATCGGAAGAAGAAATCAAGTTGATTTGTACACACACCAAGTTCGCGAGCATATTCTACCTTATACACAACATATATATACAAAATTAAATCTGCAGCTTGGCCTAAAACTGGCCATTCAGCTTCGTAACTGGACAAATACTCTGAATGTTGTTGACTACAATTCGGATCCTCAGGTGTACATCGAAGAGGACGTTCAGAGAGAGATCCATGTTATTGGGCTAAAACCCTTTTTCGAGAAATTGAAACCTAAGGCTGGAGACAATGTGGTAATCCGAGTTCGTCCGGTCCTCCATAAGTTTGAATTTATATTAAAGACAGAATTGTTGCAAGTCTGTCTTACAAGACTTGATCAGTGAAAAATCCATAATATACACTCTAATAATTTGTAAACGGTTAATCCATGGTCGATAAGTTTCCCTGTCACTTGCATCTTGAAGTCCGACATATGATCTAAGAATGCATTTTTTGTGACTTCACAACATCGTACATTTGTTTCCAACTTTCCTTATTCTAGCAGGTATAAATGCACAATCCATCATGTAAAAATGAAACCATGAACTATACACGAAAACAGTTTACCTGAGTAAATTTTATCACTCTTTTATCTATCAACTTTAGAAATCATAACTATTAGAGTAACACGAAAAAAATATATTAAAAACACAGATAGTACGTTAGACTAAATGAAAACCAAAATAATAGAGACAATTTTTTCTTTCGGCTGAAACTAAAAGCATTTTGTGTGGGACCAAACAATCAATTGTAAACATAGTTCTTGCTAAATTAAGTGCCTGCAAAGAGGTAAAGTATACTGACCCAATTCTTTGAACTGAATAAGAGTAAAAGACATGGCCAAATATGTAAACCCTTAGTCAAGACAAAAAAACATTCAAAATTAGTCGGTAGTGATACCGTCCACATTCACCACTACATGACAAAATTAGCTCGCAATAAATTTTGAAAATTGAGAAAATTTAATCTCAGGTATGTGTACAAACTTTAACCTTATATACTCTGCCACAATTTGCCGACTCCTATATGCATTAATTAGTTGTAATTTACAGCACTTTCTAATGCTATTCTATAATTGTCGGTTTACAAGTCATTTTTGCATGCCACTGAACCGAAATTTTGTCACTTGATTTGGTTATGTTTGATGTTGTGAAGATGCCAATTGTTGCACTTTTAATTACTTCCGTTTCTCTCTTGAGTACTATAAACTAATTAGTAGTATAATATTATGCATTATCTTGCCGGTTAATAACTCTTTTCTCACGATTCTTACGTATTTATGTATCATAGAGATGACTATACGTTGGGATGGTGAATCTAAAATCATCTCTACTTTGAAAGGACAACTACACAATAACAGGCTATTCACAATTTCAGAATCCAAATATATACAAACATGTGCTACCTCCGTTCCGAATTAAGTTTAGTACAAATTAATTTTTCATTACGAAACTACATACAATTTTGACCGGCCAATAACTTGTATCAAAATTATCGGAATAAAATTTTTTAAAAGTTAATCATATAGTTTAAAAATTAAATTATATGATTTAGTTTTGAAATTTTTCATTTCAACAATTTTGATACATGTTATAACCCGATCAAAATTACACGTAATTTCGTAAAGTATAATTAATTGGGAACGGAGAGAGTATTAATCAGCTAAATATATAATTGAATAGTTATATCTATAACTTCAGAAACATTATGTTAAGAGAAAATTATGAAAATATACATATAAGTGATACTTAATTATCAAAAATCCGAAGCCTAAAACACTTTTAAAAAGATTAGTACATATGTTACATAATACTACTATATATGTTACATAATGCTATTTTTTTTTTACTCTTTCTTTTTAACTTTAATGCTATATGATCTTATGTACCTCACATGTACTAAATTTTAAACACGGTAATTTGGGGTTTTGAAAGTTAACACAATAATTCTCTCCATCTTTGATTTGTGAATTGTAATTGTAATCGTGCATTAAAAACTGATAAGCATTAGGTGGCATTAATCATTTCACTCGTGGCATATAGCCTAGCATTCAATTCGTTGTTATACACATATACCTATATATAATTGTCACCGGTCACCACCTAAGAACACTTGCTCTATTTTCTCAAGCATGAGATCAACACGTTCAAGAACCAAAAAAGGATCTTCAGGCCTTAATCACAACCACATTATCCCACTAGACTTTGAATCGCAACGAAAACTACCGAAATCTCATGCTTGGTCGATCCGGCCTGTTTCTATCCCGCCCACCGAAACAATACCTATCATCGACTTACAAGACCCCAACTCAAAACAACTCATTAAACAAGCTTGCGAAAACTTGGGTGTTTTTCAAATTATCAACCATGGGGTCCCATTGAGTCTAGTTGGCCAAGTTGAAGAGCAAGCAAGGAGGCTATTTGCGTTACCAGCTCAGCAAAAAATTAGAGCTCTTCGATCGGATAATGAGTTAACAGGCTATGGTGTGGCGAGGATTGGTCAGTTCTTTCCAAAGAAAATGTGGTCAGAGGGGTTCACTATGGCGGGTTCCCCGGAGGACCATGCTCGTCGGCTTTGGCCGTGTGATTATACCACATTTTGGTACATGATACACATATATAGCTGCATAATTAGTACCTTTGATGATGTACCTTAG
Organism: Primula veris; assembly: GCA_963682055.1. Taxonomy (NCBI): domain Eukaryota; kingdom Viridiplantae; phylum Streptophyta; class Magnoliopsida; order Ericales; family Primulaceae; genus Primula; species Primula veris. Next base: position 3,978,049 of record OY821744.1, on the reverse strand, counting down.
ACATGCACCAAGAAAGAAATATTACACTTACACATGCATTATGCATCCCTAGCTAAATATTTACATGAATGAGTTTGTTACACATACGAATTTACTGTTGTTAATTTAATAATTCTGTAGTTTTGAATCGTTTTTATTTGTTCACTGGAAACTAAGCATGTGCTAACAAAACTATTTGACAAATTTTGTAACTTTGAAAGTAAATAATTGGGAAACATCCTAGTGTCATTATCCATTTACAACATCCTAGTGTCATTATCCATTCACTCATATCTTTCTACAAGTTAACAAGAAAATCATTATATCTGTATCATGAGATAGTTACATCTTTAATTAACTAGTTGTATTCAAAACCAAAAATACTTTAAACATATGAGAAGTTTAAGTTAAACTTGTAAGACTGAAAGTATATATGTTTGGACTTTGGTAAAGATATAATACTTGAGCTTGATAATATAAATAAATAAAAATCATCATGTTTTTTTTTTACTTTTTTTGCATGCAGTGACGCTATGGAAAACTACCAAAATAAAATGAAGTCACTCTCGGATAAGATTTTGGGGTTGATGCTCGAGTCATTGGACCTACACTGTGAAGATCTTAAATGGGATAAGCCCATTTCTGAATCCAAACACACACATGCCATGCTCCAATTGAACTCTTATCCAGCTTGCCCAGATCCAACCCGGGCTATGGGCCTAGCCCCACACACCGACTCATCACTTTTCACATTACTATACCAAAGCAACACGAGCGGACTCCAAGTCCGTCACGACAAAGGTAACTGGATCACTGTGCCGCCAATACCCGGAGCTCTGATCGTCAACTCAGGCGATCTTATCCATATTATATCTAATGGGTTGTTTAAGACCACTTTGCACAGGGCTGTGGTGAACAAGGCCCGACACCGGATTTCGGTAGCTTACTTTTTGGGCGCACCAAAGGATGTGAAGATATCACCGTTGATCAAATTGGTTGATCATGATCATCCAATTCTTTATCGTCGAGTGACATGGAAAGAGTACTTGGATCTCAAAGGCACTTTTTTCGATAAGGCACTTGATTATATTCGTATCGCGCAAGACCCTTCTAGTGCTAAGTAGGACAAACATATCTGACATGCAAGTAGAATGTTTAAGCACACTTTTTACATACATAAAAATATATCTACGGAAGGAATTATAAGGCTTAACTATACTACGGACTCTCTTCGGTTATCAAACTTCACGGGAATTTGATCCATATTAAGTGAATTAGTTTATCCTTCCCGAACATAATGTATGGCGCAAGGGATGCCATTTTCTAATATGTTTGTTCCCGAATCTTTAAGTATGAATGTTATAGGAGTACCGGTATAAAAGGCACTCGAATAATGTCTGTAAGGCAGGAAGCGAGTTCAATTTAAACCCAACATAACTTTCAAAGTTTCGCAGTAATGTGATGTGGATCCAAAACTCTGTTTAAACTACTCTTAAGTTTCAATAATGGGAACTATTAGGTATAAAGTAGTGTGTATGGAGTTAATAGCTTTTTAATTTGTGTGTAATTTTGTCTAAAATTTCTGATATTCTGAAGTTTGTCTTTGGTGTTATCTCTAAGACTAAGTAAATGTTTGCTCATGGAATTACATTCAGCTAAGTCAGTGCCACTCTATAATGTTTAATTAGTTGTTTGTTTCAATAGCTAGCAAGGCTAACATTAAATAGAGTATTAAATAAACTATTCCTAATACCACTTCCTCATTTCACTAGTTTTAAGTTTGTCCAAAATTTTGCTCTAAACTTTATCAGTTATCATCCATTAATATTGTTAATGCTTAACCATTCCTGGCTAACACTACTGCAGAAATATTGTTTGAAATTTGAATATCATTGCTCAAAGAAAATGTTGCTACTTTGTAGGCCCCTCGCCATTAAAGAAAATCTGCAATGCAACCAAGTTTCTTGTCTTTGAAGAGAAAAAAAAACGAATTTGATCACCAATTATCTACCATTATTCTCTTTGGAAATCATTTATTCTCTCACCTTCCATCTATACAAATTTATGCCCTCACACAAATTTGAACCAAGACTTTTGTTTTACTGTTTTTATATATGGATACCTTTTTCTTGAAAAACAGCTTCAAATAAAAGTTTTCCACCCCGCAATGAGTTGTTGGATCTTATACAAATTTACATAATCTCAGCGTAAACAACAATATTATATCTAACTCTAACGCAATAGTTAAAATTTAATGGTTTTTGTAATGAATATGCCAGTCTTTTGTTCACATGAAGAACCAGATTGGAATTTAAGAATCTAAACACGATTTCTTGCACGAATATACAAATGTACATATTTAATCTGATAGCTGACACGATTAACTGTAATTAAATGTACAAGTGAGACAAGGTATGTTAAAGAAACTAGATTTAGCAATGCGTACTATTCTTGAGCTTTAAGTATATTAGCCATGTATCTTTGAATTTTTTTTAATGGGATAGGATTGTAAAAGATATTGATACATAAAATATGTTTGCAATTATTTTAATTGAGATTGGAGTATTAGTGAAGACCAGGATAGAAATAGTATCACACTATAATAACTTTCTAATTTATGTATCACCGTCTAAATTAATTACGGAATCATGTCACGTGACATTTGACAAACGTTAATTTGAAAGACTAATTTGACAATTTTGCACAAAAATACGTCATCATAGAAAAAAAAAATTCCCCCAATTTCACACATAACAAAAATTAGCACATAATCCAAAATTTTGTTATGTATGAAATTACAGAAAACGTTTTTCTAGTATGACATATTTTTATGCAAAATTATCAAATAACCCTGTCAAATTAACATTTGTCAAATGTCACGTGACATGATTCCGTGATTAATTTAGACGGTGGTACCTAAATTGAAAAGTTATTATAGTGTGGTATCCAAATTGAAAATTTTGAAAGGTGGATACCCAAATCGTTAAAATCAGATAGTTTGGTGTACTAAACGTATAAAACCCCTATAATTAATTTGATTTGTATAAATTTTAGTTTTGATTATATGTTACACACTTTATTTAAAAAAAATTATGTCACACACGTATTTGTTTAAATTTTACTTTGATGAACTCGAGTTGTTTGTTTGTCTTTTTTATTTACGTGAAAATTAAATTTGTTATATAAATATGAAGGGTATAAGGATAAAATGGTAAAATAATGATATTTTATTATTTTTCAAAACATAGTATCTGGAATAAAATATGAATTTGTTAGCAGTATCAATTACATTAGTCCTATCCGACCGTAAAACCATAAAACTAGTCAGCAGGATTGTAAGTTTAACTATCATTTTTAATACAATCATAGTCCGACCGGATCGGTTAGCACTAGGACTACCAAAGTTGCAAAGAGGAAATTCTTTCTAGATACATGTATTGTTGAGAAATTTTATAACTAGATAAATTCCTTGTCAAATCGCTTTACTTTCAATACGCATTAACGGCCCCCATGTTTTTTCTACAATACACCTTTCAAACGGAAGTGGAGTCCCTAGTTCAGAGTCCCCATAACTCGAACTCTTTATATAAAGTTAAAATAATACAATCGTTCATTTAAAACTCAGCTAAATAAAAACATAAAGTAGTAAAAAACTATCCATAGTCATTATACATATATATATATACATCTTTATAAATATGATTTTCAAAAAAAATCTCCATATACATAATTTTCAAAAAAAATCTTTATATACATCAATATACTTCATCTACCGCTTTGTTTATTTATTTATTTTAAAAGTTCTATATGTTTATTTTTTATTAGTTGAGTTTTAAATGAACGATTGGATTATTTTGACTTTATATAATGTATATAAAAAGTTCGACGACGTATGATGACTCTAAGTTAGGTACCCCACTTCCCTTTCAATCACTACCAATTGATCCATTTTGTCATTATTAAAGGTAATTAAAGTAACAATTTTTGTCCTCATTATGTTGGTTGTGTCTCCTAATATATATATACGATCTCAACACAGATTTGAAGTTGAATAAACACTATAAAAGGTATGCCACTTCATAAAAGATGGAAAGTAGTTATCAGTATTTTACTTAAGGTTTGGATATAATTTTTTCCCCAAGTTATGGTGACTAACACTCTAATATTAGTATAATCGACCATTTAATCGTTAGTTATTACGGTAAGAAATGTTATTGCTAAATAATACACGAAAGCTGAATTAATTCATGTTCTGCGTATTTAGAACTATATAATTGAACTAACTGATATTTAAAATACTCTATCTTCTTATTTAATTCTCCGTTATGAAACTACGTGTAATTTTGACCGTCTAAGAACTTGTATCAAAATTGTCGAAATGAAATTTTTTAAAAGTTGATCATATAGTTCAAATATTAAACTTTATTATTACATTTTAAAAAAAAACATTTCGATAATTTTGATATAAGTTATAAAACGATCAAAATTACACGTTATTTCATAATATACAATTAAACGACAACTGTTAGAGTATATAAGTGATAGATTACTGGCATGTAATGGGGGCATTATTGCATGCATTCTATTTCTGACATTTAGGAGAGATTAAATATTTATTAATACACTAGATATTCTATATATAAATCCTTGTATTCAGAACTTTTAATTTTTACAGTACAGTCAATGATAAGTTGATTAGTTTATTTTTATTCTTTTTGCAGTCAGTATAACATGAATATTATAAGTAAAGAACTCAAAAAGTAAAGGACATTAGAATAATAAATTTAAAAGCACCTAACTAGCCAAAGACAATAACGAAATTATTTTCTATTTGGAGAATAATTATATAATGAGACGATAGTGTTAAATGTTAATTAGTATGTCACTGTCACCTATCTGGACGGTCTCTCTCATTGCTCCTTGACTTAAGTTATTAAAATTTAAAAGTTAATTAGTACTCTGTAAACTTGTTAACATGAGTATTTTATTACTTAAATCTCCTACAAATTAAGTATTTTATTATTAAATTTAAGAAAATCCTGATACTCGGACACTTTGTTAACTCTTGGTTCATTACATTTGGAAGTCGCGTCTAAAAATAACATTAATTTCAAACATGATAGTAGGATGTTTAATATTACGTATTGTGTGAAAAGGAATCGAGCTACCAGTTGATATTCAATCATATCAATTTTGCAGCCCTAAAGGCTATTCTATTTTTATTTTTGTAGCCATTAGATAAAAAACAATATGATTCACAAAAAGTATGGTAGAATGTTTATTTTATACAGGACAGCAAAAAGGGATAGGAGCTTGGTAGCTAGTGACTTTCTGGTGGAAAAGAATTTATATTTTATACATTGGTGTGATGTCAATCATAGATACTGAATTAATGATGTATCACTAGATGGGCATATACCCTACAATTTAAACTTACATTACACATCTACAATTGATAATCAAAGTAGTTAAAGACTTAAAGAAATAGATAATACTCAATAAATTAAAGTAACCTCTATTTCTACTTCTTTTTTTTTTTTTTTTACACTGGTATACATTCAACTTTGCTTGATTAATTTGAACTATAACTTAATATACTTAAACTTAAAGCTAAATAACTCTAAGACGAGTTCGAGGTAAATGCGATTTGCGTAATTTCTTTTCCAAAAGCAAACATTCTCAATCATTTATTCACGATTTTTCAAATGATTTGTAGATATTGTGAAGTTTTTTCAACAAGTTTTCATCAATTTCATAGTTTTTATACTGCCAAAATACATTTGATTTGGTCATATATTATATATACATAGCATAGAAGTTACTAATATACATAAGTGATTTAAGTTGTAACTCTAAATTTGTTAAGCCATGACGGGGAATCTACGAAACAGAAAGAGCAATAATCATATATTCAAATTAAGATCAGTCACAGGTTGAATTTTCAACAGAGATATCATGATAGAAGACCGTTGATTTTTCGATTTGGTGACGAAGAAGATGTAGCTATGGTGGTTACAAATTGAACCGAACAGACTAAAAATCGAATACAACCAAGTACACCACTAAATCCTACGCCCTCGTTTGGTTGCGGGATAAATAGTCTCAGAATTACAAATACATCCGAAATTGAGATCGGATAGTGAAAACTGAAGTACATGTAATCCCGAGACTACAAATACCATACTATTATAAATGACATTATTTGGAGGTCATTTGCTATCCCGTTGTACTAATAGCTCGGCCCATATTTACCCATATAAAAATAGTATTTATACGACCCACTGTATTTGATATCATATCCCGCTTAATCCCGCTCCAACTAAACAAGGCCTACATGCATTTGGGAAAGAGAAAAAGAAAAGGGGGATAGCGATTTTCCTAAATAATGACTAAATAGCAAAGAAGATGAGGGCCCTACTCTTCTTGGCATACAACTTTATGAACTGTACCTAAATCAACATTCCCCAAAATACATAATTCAATACAATGTAACATAGCTTTATGAATGTTTGTTTTTGGTTCCGTTATCATGTAAACCGGAAAAACCAGTCTTGACCAAAACAAATCGGTTCGATTCGGTCTAAAAAATAAAAAAAATCAAAACCGAAAAAAATCGAACCGAAAAATATGCTCGGTTTCGGTTTTGCTAAAAACCGAACCGAACCCGAACTTAACCCTAACAATGTTCTTAAAACAAATCAATAATTAATCTCACAGTCCAACTTACTCTTAAAAAACAAATCTGAACCGTTCAACACAATATCCTCCTTCCTCCATCATGTAATAGTGTAATACTAGTAAAACTTTAAAAAAATACAAAAATATACTAATATTTCCTAAATCCTAAACAAATTACTACTAATACTCCACGGTCCAATAGGAGTAATAATTAATTCCACTACTCCAACTTATTCTTCAATCCCGAATCTGAACTGTTCAACACAATTAACTCCTTTTATTTTAGCCAATGAAATTGTATCTGGTGGAGAATTTTAAAACAAAAATAAATTAACATTATTGTTTTTCGGACATATATCATATTTGTATAGTACTATTGTGCTCCTTTCTAAAACAAACGCTATACACAACTTAAATAGCATGAAGATAGCCGTGCAGAGATAAAATGCAGAGACTGTTGAAAATATTCTAACTTCTAAGTAATACCACCAAAACATTAAAAAAATACAAAAAAATACAAAAATTTCATAAATCCTAAACAAATTACTACCAATACTCCACAGTTCACAATAAGAGTAATAATTATTCCATTACTTAAAGTTTTTATTCAACACCGAATCTGAACCGTTCAACACAATAACATCGTCCCTCCATCATGTAAGTAGTGCTAGTAAAACATAAAAAAAAAATACAAAAAACATAATCATTTAACACAATATTTCCTAAATCATAAACAAATACTCCCTACTTGGTAGTTGGTACCCCCACAAAATAATTACTCAAATGGAACGGATCAAGTATTATTTAATACAATATGTCCTAAATCCTACACAAATGGAGTACTTACTGGTAGTTGACAATAATTATTCCTGATAAAGCCATAACTTTGGTCGGTCAGGTTAGTCTTTTCAACAATATAATAATGGTAAATCAACGGTAAAGAATGGACATTTCTTGATCTTTATTATTGCTCGGATTATTATCCTTATTCGGACTATTACACTTGCTCGGATCAGTATCTCTGTATTACAATTGTGTTCGATTTGACTACTTAATCTCTCTTCTTGGTCTTTCTTCTCTTTTATTCGGTGTTCGGCTTTATCTCTGCTCGGTTTATTTCTTGGCGTGATAAGCTTTAACTTGTTTATCTCTTTTCTCAACTTCTTTCTATAATTTTTGAATAGATTTTCTGGTACTTTTCTAGGAGGGGTAGTTGGCTATTTATAGGCAACTATGCTTTCTAGGATGTTGACAAATGTCTCCATCTCAGAGGGTTTTTCAGACATGGGTCCCCAATTGAGTGAGCTTGGGCTTTTGGTAGTAATACCTTATTTTCCTATAAAAGGCATGTGATGACCCATTTAAGCGTTGGATATCCATTTATAAAGTGGGTTGATTACTACCCGAATAGAATATTCGGGTCTAATTTTTATGTTCTATCAAGTGCTCCCTGACTTCCTCGGCGTGGTTTCCATGTCGAGGGAGTCATGCTCGGTCTATCGAGGATATTTCTTCGGTCTCGTCGTTCCCAATGCATCGTTGAGAAACGTAGTGAATTTATGACGGTTCCTTGGGGGGGGGCCCATTTAAAGTTTCCTATCCTAATATCTTTCTACGAGGAAAACTCCTATAAAGGGGAATGCCCCCTCCATAATTAGGCATTTTATTTCTACTTTGCTCGGGACGTAATGGCTTCCTCTGGTTTTACTGGTGAGAGCTCCTTTAATTATATTTCTTATTTAGAAACTGAGATCAAGAAATCTTGTACCACGAATAAGAAACTCGTGGCCAAGGTTTCAGACTACAAGAAAAGGTTGTCCGACATGGATTCTGCTCATCATGTGACGATGGCCGATCGGGATTGGGCTTATGAGCGTATAAAGAGGCTCGAGGCTTATCTGGCTAAGCAGAAGGCAGCAAAAATGGCCTATAAGCTTGCCTTCAAGGAGTTGCATGCTCGATCTAAACCGAGTTCGGATGACGATGAAGAAGGCTCTTCCTCGAAATAATTAGTCTTTTGTGATTTTTTTGTATCTGGTGTTATCACCTAGTTGTAATCGAATCACGGAAGAATCTTAATAAAACATATTTTACTTACGTTCTTGTCTGTTTATTTCTTTGATATCTTATTGGATGACTCCATTGGACTTGAATTGCTGTAGTTAACCATAAATGCTCTCGGGAAGTTCAAGAGGTTTGTCTTTCTTCGAGACGACCTTTGATCCACCCCTTGTTTCTTCCTATAAAAGAGGACTGTCTATATATTCTTTGAGCAGCTCATTCTTTATTATCGAACACATGGCTTCTCCTCATGACACTAATGGTGACAACCTTCCTGAATATGTTGCTCATCTTGAAGAGGAAGTTAAAAAAGTGCGTTATCTCGAGAAGAGGGTTGCCCGGTTGTCGGTGGAAGCTCGTCGGGCCGTCGAACTAGACGAGCGATTGGACGCCCTGGAGAAGGAGCACCAAAGGTCTTTGCTCGACAGTATTCGTGCTCGTGCTCGGATCAAAGAGCTCGAGGCCTCTAGAGACATGCAAATTGCTTCCAAGAGGGCTTACAAATTAGCCCTTGAGGAAGTGTATGCTCGGTCGAAGAAGAAGCCCGGTGAAGAAGCTGGTCCTTCTACAAAATAATACTATTTTTCTTTGTGACGCAATGTCTTTTTGTCGAGTAGTATCTTGTAATGAAGTTCCCCTAGATTAATGAAAACTCTTCTTTTTCTCGTTCTTGTATGATTTATTTTCCCAATGCATTTAATTTTGACTGCGCACACTTGTGGCCTCATGAATGCTTTTTCTTGGGTCTTGCGTTTGACCTTATCCATTGAAACTTCTGACTCTTTGTATCTAGGGACCAATGGGATTTCTTGAGCCTCGTGCATAAAATCTTATTCACCAGAGTTTTCTTGAGCTCTGTGTAAAAGATCTTTAACATTTATTTGAACTGCTGCCTTTTCCCAAAATGACGCGTGTTTCGATGCCATTATGACTTACCACCTTTAAATATTGGTAAGAATCCAAGCATTTTTTGAACAAGAGTGGCTTTTAATTACTCACGCTTTTTTAAAGCCTTTTGGGAATCCAATCGTTTTTTCTTGAACAGACACATCTTTTAATTGCCGTCGCTTCTTAGTACCCATTGGCGAACGGTTGCGACTCTCAATACCAGCCCTCATCTAATAGATCTATAAATACCTGCTTACAGCATGGTTATATCCACAATCCTCATCATATTATTTTCCCCCATATACAGATCCTCATCTTATAATTTCCTTAAAATGTCTGGTTCTTTCACCCAATCAGCATTAGCTTTGCAAGTGGAGGCTTTTGAAGCCTCCTATGGCCATGTACAAAGGCTGTTGAAGGATGCCGAAGAGGAATTGAAGGTGATGCGTTATCACCATACCGAGATGGTTCGGGAATTAACTTGGCTAAGATCCGAACTGGATTACTGCCGACGTGCTCGTCAGGCTCTAGTTGAAGAGAATGAGGTGCTAAGGGGGAACCCGACACTACGAGACAGGAATGTCTCTGCCGGGCCCTCTCATCGATACCGATCGACTTCCCCCTAACCTTCCCCCTTCTTTTTTATTTTTTTCTTCTGCTGCGTCCCCTCTTCCTCATCCTTTTCTTTCTATACTCTTTCAGTCTCTCTTCTCTCTATCCTCCATTTTCTTCTTACTATCTTTTCCCCATCTTTTCCCATTTCCTTCTTTTTCTTCTTTTTATTTCACAGTTTACCTCATTTCTTCCTCTTCCTCTTTTGTTTTTTATGCTCTGTTCTCTCTACTTTTTTTTTTTCTTTTTCCCTTTCTTTTTTGTTTTGTTTCTTTGACTTCCTTTTTATTTGTCAGTTTCCTTCATTTCTTCCTCCTCTGCTCTTTCTCTTCCTTTTTTCTTCATCTTTTTTTTTTGCACCACTATGATGTAACAATCAACCCTGTGATCCTAAGGGTTTTGTGTTATGTCTAGGATTTTTGTCATTTTTCTTTTCCTCTTCTTGCTTTTCACTTCTGTTCCCTCCACTTTCTTTCTTTTTCTTTCTTCGTTCTCTTGCACTCTTCTTCTTTTCCTTTCTCTTTCTCTCTTTACTTTTTCTTTTTGCCGTCTCCTGCTCACTTGGTCTGCTGATATAGTTGATCTTCTTTGCCTGATCTTCTGTACTAACTCTTCTCGGATGTAATAGATCTTTATCTCGGATGTAACAGATTTTCTTTTCGGATGTAATAGATTTTCTTTTCGGATGTACTCTTATGTAATGAACAATGATATATCCCATCTTCATTAATGAAAATTATATTTTCCCTTCTATTTTTGCACCTTTATCTTGTACTTCTTCTTATTGTTGAATTTGTGGTTTGTTGGGATGTGGACCTTTTGAGCATTTTGTACCTTTATTTCTTGCTGGACTGTAGACCTATCCCTCACGTTGTCAGTCATAGGTGCACGCTCCCAAGTATTGTCAGTAAACATGCATGCTCCCAAGTATTTGTCAGATAACAACACAAACTTTTCTCTATAAATACTCAACCTTGATTATTCCTTACCATAAACTTGTGTTGGCTTCACTTATCCCTCTTCTTTTATATCATAACTTATCATAATGTCTGAGCCCGTGATGAGATATTATGCTCAGATGAAGGACTTAGATGCTAAGGTATCTTGGGTCCATCATAGAATGGCCAGTCTTGAGAAAGAATATGGGGTTTTGGCTTTGAGTTTATTCGACTCTCATCCCGAGGAGACAATGAAGTGGACCGAGATTTCGGCCTTGAGTCGCCAACTTGATAATTTGTTGTTGCACAGAAATCACTTGGCCAACTCTTGGTACGAGGCCGAGGAGATTTGGGATCATGCTCAGGACAAGTTCGATAACTCCCCTCAAGGCCTAGCCAGTATGATAGTTAGGAATGCTCGGCTTGAGGAGCGCGTCCGTGTCCTTACTAGGACGAACACCGAACTCTACAGGGAGAATGAGTGCTTGGTAGTCATGAATGACTCTTACCAAGCTCGGTTTGACAGCTCTGCTCGGGCAGCTTTCTCTCGGTCTGGTAGTTCGGTTTTTCCCTCCATTGATCCTTAGTTGGATTGGGCTAGTTTTTTGACGTATTTCTCGTCTTGTAATTTGTATTTTCTTATCCGTTTTTGGTAATTTGTACCCTGTTGTATTTCGTGTCTCTATGTTTATTGAACCGTTTGCAACGCTTCGTATTTCGTGCCCTTTGATTCTTTATAAATGCTCCCTATTGCCTGTATTTCATTGCCAGTTCTTCATTTCTCTATTTTGTTTCTCCTACTTGCAAGATGGCTCCCATTACTAGATCTGCCTCCAAAAAGAAAGCCCTTCTGGAAGAGGAGCCTACCTTCTTGCTACCCCGTCCCCCTGGTTTCGGGGAAGAGGATTTAACTCCTCTTCAATTAAAAGAAATTGAGATGTCGTGGCTGAAGCATGACCTTAAGTGTGCTCAGACCGAAATGAGGCGGTTTAAACAGTATTGGCAGGAAGAAAGTGCTGCTCGTTTTGAAGCCGAGCAGAAGTGCAAGGCTCAATCTTATTCTCTTAAACAAGTGGAGATTGGCATTTCTCATTTGATTAGGGACAAAGAGCGTCTGGAAGAGCTCTTGGCAAAGAAGGATGCGGATATGGGGGGTAGTTCGAAGAAGTAGGATGGGTGTTGTATTTTTAATGTAGACTTTTATTTTTCTGTTGTATCGTTTGTTTGTATCCCCCTTTGTGGATGAATAAAACTTTATGCTTTGCAACTCGATCATGTCTATTTTATTTTGTATCTGCTTTGCCTTTATGCTAATATCCTTCGATGCCGATCCTGCCTTTTTTATATTGTATCTGTGCCGAACACCGAGCGAGGTGCACCGTGGTTATCCCCCCGGAGAGCGTTGTTAGACTCGAAGCTGAAATGCCGTCGATCTAGGAACGGTATCCGTTCACCTTGTTCGGTGTGCTATTCGGGTACGACACGGTTTGGCGTCGAGGAACTTAATCGGATGACATCCTTGGTGTGGTAATATTGGTAGCGTATGCTAGAAGCTTTTCGTGGTAGGGTCCACTGGCCGTTTATTTAGGTGTAATGATGTGAACTGCATTGGGTAGTGGGATACACTCTGACGTGGCAGAATCTGGAGCGTTGATCTGTAAAAATAGCAGCGGTTGTGGACTTTTGTATGGTTGGAAAAAGTAAACCTCTGTCACACGAAAGGTTGGTTATTATTTTATTCTGTTTGTGACTCCACTCCCTTTTACTGTGCCAAGTAATCCCTTTTGTTTTTATCACACAATTTGCTGAAGAAAATATCTGTCTCTCTCTCTAAGGTATATTTTTCCCGCCAAAAACGAAAATCGTTCCACCGCTCGAACTAGGGTTTCGTTGTAGTGTCGATAGACTTGCTGCTGTTCTCGCTTGCCTGCCCATAATGATAACTGTAAGTGTTTTTTCTTTATTTATCATGATTATTTTGTGGCGTTGGTATGTGGTCTAGGTTGTCTATATATATGTCTGATGGTTCTTATGTATTGGATTTGTGTTGATTGGGATGGTAGTAAAACGTAGGGTGTCTGGTTAATTTGAGTGGGGGGGGGGGGGTGGCTCTCGTTGTTTGATGTGCTTTTGGTTAGTGTTTTGATGGAATTTTTGATGTTTGGATAGGAAATTTTGTCCCAAAGTCTGGCCCAAGTGGGCACATTTGTGGAAGAGGACTTTAAGAGGCTCGCCGGAATACCGGATAACATACACATTAGGCTGCCTGTTTCTGACGATGAGTTGATGGGATTTTTTCCTATGAATTTCCTTCTCGCCCAATAGCTATTAGGGATGGAGTTGATAAAGTTATGGATGGCTATATTACTGGCGTACTGTGGAATCTGGTTTGCTACGTCGATGAAATGTATGCAGTAGTCGTTGAGCCTTTCATTTGGCATCATCGTCATTTTTAGAAGGGTTTCAATACTAACCTTCTTCTTCCGATGAGCAGCGTATCGGGTGGAGTACGCTCTTAGCAGCTCCGCCCAGTCTCTTATAGAGCCCCGTGGTAAGTTATGGTACCACGACGAAGCCTCTTGGCCCAAACTGTTTTTGAAAAACTTGCACATCATCGCATGGTCATCACTCCACAGCTCCATCTTCGTCTTGTAGTGCCTTAGATGGTCAATGGGACAACTCCTTCCATCATAGAGCCTGAACTCGGGGATGACGAACCCCACAGGATTGCGGTACCGCGTGATCTGTTCGGTACATGGGGTTTCTTGGCATACGTTCCAAGCCTATTGGAACGCTTCATCCGTGGCTTGGTAGGGGGGAGTGTATCCCCCCTGTTGTGGTGGTGGGCCGTATCCTCCCCCGATCATGTGTTCGGAATACCTATCGTCCTTCGGGTTTCTGTCGAGGACATGTTCCGTATACGCGTTTGGGTGGGCGAAGGTCGGAGGGATTGTTATCGGGACGTTGCCCCCTTGATGGGGCACTTCTTGATCTGGTCGCCGGCCCGCCGCTTCCAAGGCGGCCCTATAGGCGGAATCTTCCGCTTCACGACGTGTATCTTTGTCTGCGTTGGCAGGTTGAGTACCCGGCAGTCTGATGCCGGCTGCTGCCATGGCCGTCATACACGCTGCCAGCTGAGCTTGCAGCTGGGCGTTGTTCCTTTCATCAGCTATTGGAACGATGTGTTGTGCTTCCACCGTGGGTGGTGTAATCATCCTTGGTGGGTGAGTCGGTACTCGGGACAACTGTTCGAGTTCATGACCTTCAGGCATACCAAGCCGGTTAGCTTCGTTCGTTTGTAAACGGGCACCAGAGTTGACCGAGGCCGTTGGCCAAGGGACTCTTGAGCTCGGTCCTGCCTGGGATCCGGGTATGCGTCTTCTTGCGCGCCTTAGTACGGGCAAGGCTTGTTCGTCCTCCGAGGACGTTTGGTATTCTTCGACGATCCCTTCAAGTTGTTGGGATTGTTCGATCGGTTGTTCTCGGTGGACATTGGAGGTGTTCGGTTGGTTTTCGGACTGGATAGCGTCGTATCTATCGCGGATGGTGAGTAGATCGTCGAGGTCTTGTTGGCTAATCTGCACGTGTTGGTTATTGGTTTCTACTATCTCGGGATGGGTTTCTTCTATATTGGTCACCATTGTCGCTCGTCTGGTAGAGTATTGGTATTCGAAGTCTAAGCTAGTTGGGAACTAGATGATTCCCGGAGACGGCGCCATTTGATAAAGCCATAACTTTGGTCGGTCAGGTTAGGCTTTTCAACAATATAATAATGGTAAATCAACGGTAAAGAATGGACATTTCTTGATCTTTATTATTGCTCGGATTATTATCCTTATTCGGACTATTACACTTGCTCGGATCAGTATCTCTGTATTACAATTGTGTTCGATTTGACTACTTAATCTCTCTTCTTGGTCTTTCTCCTCTTTTATTCGGTGTTCGGCTTTATCTCTGCTCGGTTTATTTCTTGGCGTGATAAGCTTTAACTTGTTTATCTCTTTTCTCAACTTCTTTCTATAATTTTTGAATAGATTTTCTGGTACTTTTCTAGGAGGGGTAGTTGGCTATTTATAGGCAACTATGCTTTCTAGGATGTTGACAAATGTCTCCATCTCAGGGGTTTTTCAGACATGGGTCCCCAATTGAGTGGGCTTGGGCTTTTGGTAGTAATACCTTATTTTCCTATAAAAGGCATGTGATGACCCATTTAAGCGTTGGATACCCATTTATAAAGTGGGTTGATTACTATCCGAATAAAATATTCGGGTCTAATTTTTATGTTCTATCAATTCCATTAAAGAAAAAGTAATTATTCCATTACTCCAACTTGGTCTTCATCACTGAATGACTGAATCTGAACCCTTCAAAACATATATTAATAAAAGTAAAACATTAAATAAACATAAACAAAATTGGAAAAATGATAATTTAATACTTATTTAGAAAGTTATTTATAAAAAAACCCGGTTCTTTGAACTTGTTCACTCTTTTACAAAAAAGTACATATTTTGTGAATTTATTTACAAATAGTTACATATACCATTAAAAAATCCAAAAAAATATTTATAAATTAAAAAATAGATTTTTTATACAAAAAATATCTGTGATCTTGTCTGATCATGTCTAATCTTGTTCAATCTTGTATGTCTAATCATGTTTAATCCTGTCTAATCTTGTCAAATCTTGTATGTCTAATACTGTTTTGAAAAAAAAATTAATATTTTTTTCAAAATTTTCAATTTTTTTTATTTTTTCGATATATTTTTTTATTTTTTATGACATATATACCTAGTTATAAATAATTATAGGTATATAATTATAAAAAAGTACACATATTTTTTAATTAATTTGATTTGTATTATATATTTGTAAACTATCCCAACAAAATGAGAAGAAAACGTTATTTGATCACACCCCACACCCAGTGCCAGCTCACATTTTACCCGGCTTTCTCTTCCCACACCTTTTTTGCCCCCTATATCTCTCTCTCTCTATATGTGTATATACATACATATACACACAAATATAGATATAGAGAGAGAAACTAACCTAAAATGGCTACCACACTAGTAGTCCTACTAATCCTAACCGCCACGCTGGCACTGAACCCGAAACTCGCTAAACCCGACCCGACCCAAGACAAACAGGCTTTACTAGCCTTCCTATCAACCACCCCACACTCAACTCGGGTCAAGTGGGACCCGACCCGACCCGCATGTTCATGGGTCGGAGTCACCTGTAACCAAGCCCAAACCTCCGTAACCGCACTCCGTCTCCCGGGAGTCGGCTTAGTCGGCCCAATCAAGCCCAACACCGTTTCCAACTTAACGGGACTACGAGTGTTGTCGCTCCGGTCAAACTCGTTGACGGGACCGATACCGGATCTGTCGGGGTTGAAGGTTTTGAGGGGGTTGTATTTGCAGGGGAATGAGATGAGCGGGGAGGTTCCGGGGAGTTTGGGGGAGATGAGTCGGTTGAGTCGGTTGGATCTGAGTAGTAATCGGTTTAGTGGAGCGGTACCCTTCTCGCTCAGTAATTTGTCGCGGCTTACTGGCTTGTTTCTCGAGAATAATAATTTCTCAGGTTATTTTAGGATATTACTCTAGTAGATTATAGTGCTGTTTTTTTTTATTTAATTTATTTTATTTTATTTGGGGTTTATGAATTTTTTGGTTGAAATGCAGGATACTAATTTGCTAATTGGAGTTATGTGTGGATACTTTTATTTATGATATTTATGTTTATAATTTTAATTACGTGGTTGTGGCTGAATAATTAAGGATTTTTTTTAATATGTTTTTTTTTTGATAATTAGGGATTTACAAATATATAATTTTTATAATTTTAAAGACCTGCATTTGTATAGTTATTAATGAACATATTTGTAGGATATAATGTTTGTACTATTGACTATGTGATGGTGTCCTTAAAAAAATAGGGATTGATATTTATTGTAATTTTATAATATTTTTATTTACGAGTTTTAATAATTTAGTTTTTCTTATTACTTTAATTTTATTTTGTTTTCATTTATTTGGGGTTTATGATTTTTTTGGTTGAAATGCCAAAATCAGGACTCTAATAGGAGTTCTGTGGATACTCTTTAATTATTATTATTGATATTATATTTATAATTTTTATTGCACAGTTTTTTCGTAATTTTTATAAATTAAATTCCAGAATACTAAAACGGCCTAATTTAATTGATTTCAATTTATCGAACAATAAGCTTAACGGATCGGTTTCCTCGAAATGTTTATGTTCGATATTTTGATTGCTCAACATTATCAATAATCAAACAATTTCATAACTGAAATGTTGAAATCAGGATTTTAATAGTAGTAATTTTGCCGATAACTTCAACTTTCACGACATATTTTTATAATTTCTAGACTTTTCAGAATTTCAATATTTTAATTACAGAAACACCAAAACAGCTCATATGCTTGATAACCTAATTAAATCCGTGTTTGATATTTGTAACAGGTAATTTGCCGAGTATTAGCCAACCAAGCCTAACCGACTTCAACATATCCAACAACCACCTGAACGGATCCGTTCCAACATCAATGGCGAGGTTTCCGGCTGCCGCGTTCGCCGGAAACCTTGACCTCTGCGGCGGTCCGCTGAAGCCGTGCTCCCCGTTCTTCCCGGGGCCCACACCGGCCCCAGAAGCACCGCCGTCGGATGGGAAAAAGAAGCGGCGGAAGGGTCTGTCGACAGCCGCCATCGTCGGTATTGCGGTGGGAGGGGCGGCGTTGCTAATTTTATTGGTGTTGGTTTTGGTCTTGTGCATAAAAAGGAGTAGGAAGGGGCAAGCGGCGAAGACTCCAAAGGTATTATTGCATTATTAATTAATTGATGAAAATTTAGTTTAGATTTTGGACTGTTTTATTTTTTTAGTGATCTGTTTTGGTATTTATTGTTGTTTAACTTTGTAAGCACAGCTTATACATTATAATGCTTAAAATAGCCTTCTATGAAATGCTAAATGGTAGAGAATTGGATTATGAATTGAGGTATTGTGGTTTTGGACGAATTGCATTATGAATTAATTGAAGAAAATATTTAGTTTAGATATTGGACTGTTTAGTGTTTTTAGTGATCTGTTTTGGTAGTTATAGTTGCTTAACTTTATAAGTAGCTTATACATTATGATGCCCCATATATGAATCTTAGAAATGCTAAATGGTAGGGAATTGGAAGTTTTGTCTTGTTATAAAACACTAAATTTGAGCTAATGTCAGGAGAAGTAAGAAGGGACACGTGTCCAAGACTCCGGAGGTGTTAAGGTTTTGGATTGAATTAAGAATGTTGAGTTCGGATTAACTGCATTATGAATTAATTGATGAATATTTAGTACAGATTTTGGATTGTTTTATTTTTTTAGTGATTTTTGGTAGTTTGTTTAACTTTGTAAGTAGATTATACATTATAATGCCAAAAATAGATTATACATTATAATGCCAAAATAGCTTTCTATGAGTTCAGTATGTAGATTATTAATGCTGCTTTTGTAAATCTTAAAAATGCTAAATGGTAGAGAATCGAAAGTTTTATCATGTTATAAAGACTAAATTTGAGCTAATATCAGGAGAAATGGCTACGAATTTTTGACAACAACGATTATCGGCAGTTTGTCAGATTTTTTTTCTAAAGGTATCTAATATAGATTTATGTAAGAAACCATTGCATATAAGGATGTTTTGAAAAGCTAGATATTATTCAGGTGCTGATCGATTAGTTGGTTTTAGACTTTTAGTCCATTCTCATTTGTAACTAATTAGTTCTAAATCTTTTTATGTTAAAGGCATCGATTATTTACTATTCCATTGTTCAAACAGAATGGTCCTCCGACAACAACCTCCCGTGCGGTTGCAGAAGCAGGGACGTCTTCCTCCATTGACATATCTGCGGAAGGCGCAGCAGACAGAAACAAACTCATCTTCTTCGAGAACGGAGGCTACAGCTTTGACCTCGAGGACCTCTTAAGGGCCTCAGCAGAGGTCTTAGGGAAGGGCAGTGTTGGAACTTCATACAAGGCGGTGCTGGAGGAGGGGACGACAGTGGTGGTGAAGAGGCTGAAAGATGTGGCGGTGGAGAAGAGAGAGTTTGAGGCGGTGATGAATGTTTTGGGAAAAGTTAGGAACGAGAATGTTGTGCCGTTTCGGGCTTATTACTTTTCGAAAGACGAGAAGTTACTCGTGTGCGATCACATGCCTGCTGGGAGCTTGTCTGCTCTTCTTCATGGTATGCTCTCTCGACTACATTATTCTTTTCTTGGTATATATAATATTTGTATGTCTATGTAACTGTTTATTGCTGCATTGCTAGATTGCTAGGATGGACTGACTTTACAGATAGTGGTGTAAATTATGCAAACTGAGTTGAATTTTCTCAATTGACATCATTTGTCTGTATTTAACTGTGTGTGTGTCTATGTCTTGATGCATTGGTAATTCTGAGTAAATTTGCATAAAATGGTGTTGACTGGGATCGGAAATGAATGAATTTGCAAAATGATGAATTCTCTTTTTGGTAATGTTGGTGTAGACTTCTATCTGTTTCTTTATATAATACTCTTCGTTGGAGCTGAATTTGGGAATTCTTTTGCCTTAAATTCTCAGTTTCTTGTTGTGGAAACATTTAAACTATTGATTGTAACTTTCTACTAGATTCCATATGGTGGGAAAATATTCATGTACGCAAGTATCTTTTACCCTAATCTGAATGTGTTGTGTTGAAATGACAATGTAGCGAACAAAAATCTGAATGCTGTGTTGAAAGAAACATTTTTATGTCTCTATATCTGTTTCCTGCTTCGTATTTATTAGTTTGGATAGCCAATCTTTTATAATTTGAGTCAAAAGATTTGGATTCTACAAAATCATTGTAGATGTATTTGGGTTAAAAGCTTTTGTTGGTTACTTTGACTGAATTTTTACTGTTATTTGTACTGGATTTTGTGAGATCATGGGAAAATATGCATTGTTCCTCGATAGGATCAAGGTGCTTGTGAAGCACAAAAAATAAAGTTTGCCGTGATATACAATGTCTCAGTTCTACCAATAATACAGAAACTTTTGTATATTTTTTTGGGTCATGTTATTCAGTTTCCTAGTAACCACGAGGCTGCAGTTTTCTATTGAATTTAGAAATTATCACATGATTTGTATAAGTTTCTTTATAAACCCCTTATATTCTATGTTATGTTGTTATTCCTCCATGCTTCATGATTTACAGTTGTTGTACACATCACCACGTATAACTTATTAGGTGGAATGTTCATTTGTTACTTGTTTTGTTTTTATTACTAAATGATATACAACACATAAGTATCTTGCCGTTTCATTTTGAATAACATCTAAATTATTTATTTTTTAATAGTAATAACCTGTGCTAGCTGTTCAAGAATGCTTGTTGCTAATTGTTCTGTGACTCTTGTCTTAATTGTTGAATGTAAGTGTCACTTTTAGTGGCAAATGCACCATCATGTGGCTTATGTTTAGGTTTCTTTTAACGTTATTTTACGTTACTTTAGTCTATATGTGTGTGTATAACTCTATTGAACAAAGGGACAGACCATGATTCTACCTTCACATGCTTCATGCTTTTTTTCAACTGTAAAGCAATTATAAAAGCTTCATTCTCACATACCTTTTTTTTTTATTGCTGTATGTCATTAATACTTTAATTATGTCCAAAACTACCCATCACTTTAGTACCAAGCAGTGTGGTCCTTTGCTTTATGATTGCAAAGAGCTTATCCCATCCCCCATCACCACAAATTCTGAATGGCTAAGATTCTGGTATCCAAAATGTTTCATTTTCAAAATAAAACAGACTGATCCGGCAGCAGTGAAATGGGTGTATAGTTAGATTTCAATTTTAAAATAAAACAGGCGGGTTTGACTGTGATATGGGTGTGTACATTTTTATACTACTATACTTAGTCATTGCTATGCAATTTTTGGCTAATAGTTGAACAATTCAGAACTTCAATTTCATATATATTTTCAAATCGTCAACCTTCAACACGGAAACATGAATCGAAGACCTCAGCTAGTACAGTTAGTTAGGAAGTCTTTTTCTGTTAGTATCTTATTGATATTAAGTGGCTCTTATAAATTCTTTATGTTGTGCTTTATTTTCTTAGTTTTGTTAAGCTATGGAGGTATGCTTGCTTAAGTTATTCAATCTTTTAGGATGGTGACCGCTACCAATACACAAAAGAGTACCATTCCATTGACTTGGAATTTTTAAAATCCACGAGTGTGATATTAAATCTTCTCTGACCAACTTGTGCAGATTTCAAAAGATATACCCAAATAACCCTGTTTGCTCCCACTCTTTTTTGGTGTGAGGGAGGCTAATGCCAAAATAAAACAAAACAAAACAAAAAGATATAGAAAACAGAGGCTAGCTAACTGATCCTGATGAACTTTTTACCAAGAATATGACCACTTTTCAACTCTCCATTTTGAGTAGTAATTTAAATATCCGAGGGGTTCTGTTCAAATAACGTTCTCTGAAATATAAACCTTCTATGCTTTTAGATCTCCCAAAGTCAATTTTACCATAAAAATGGGGATTTAAAAGTGAGTTCTACGAATGGACTTTCCACTGGCGAGATCTTAAAAAGTGAAATGTTATTTTTTGTTAATGAAGTAACAATATTGAATTTTAAGATTATTTTTCACACTTTAATGTTCTTCATGTTAGAAAAAAGAGCATAGAGTCGAGAGGTTAGCTGAAAATTTTGCATTAATTAAGTGTGGACCTTCTATCCAAAACAAAGAGAAATAATAAAATCCATCATTTTCGTTGTCTGAATGCTGGTTATGTTTTTGCAGGTAGCAGAGGCTCGGGGCGGACCCCACTAGACTGGGAGAACCGTATCCGGATAGCACTAAGCACCGCTCGTGGCCTTGCCCACCTCCACGTGTCATCAAATGTTATTCATGGTAATATTAAAGCCTCAAACATCCTACTCCGATCAAACCATGAAGCCTGCCTCTCCGACTTCGGCCTAAACCAAATATTCGGCTCCTCAACGCCGCCTAACCGAGTGGCTGGTTATCGTGCACCAGAGGTCGTCGAAACTCGCAAAGTTACATTCAAATCAGACGTGTATAGCTTTGGCGTATTAGTTCTCGAGCTTTTAACTGGCAAATCGCCAAACCAAGCATCTTTAGGAGAGGAAGGGATCGATTTGCCAAGGTGGGTACAATCTGTAGTGAGAGAAGAATGGACTGCTGAAGTATTCGATGTGGAATTAATGAGGTATAATAATATTGAAGAAGAAATGGTACAGTTGTTGCAAATTGGTATGGCATGTGTATCTGTTGCACCGGATCAAAGACCGTCTATGTCTGAGGTGGTTCGTATGATTGAGGATATTAATCGTGGAGAGACAGATGATGGGCTACGACAGTCGTCAGATGATCCGTCGAAAGGATCCGACGGTCAGACCCCTCCGCAGCGGAGGAGTCCTCCAGCGGTCACGCCGTAGAGTATTTTTTTTAACCTCGAAAATTGCAAATAAGAAACATGTTATTCTGGTGCAAGGTGTATGTAAGTAATCGGATGGAATGATGTGATTTGGTGGGTGGAGTTGCTCTGATTAGCGTATTTTCTTAAACTTGGTTTGATTTTTTTGGTGACATTTGTGAAGTGAAAATTCAAGTATTTTTAGGTGAAGATTGGTTGAGATTGTACTTGGGAGTGGGATCCATGAACTGAATGGAGCTGACCCATATGGTGGATTAGATTTTTTTTTTTTAATTTTGTTGTTGAGGTTTTTATTCGCATCAAGTACGATATTTTATCGGATAAGTTGAGTACATTTGTAGTGGTGTGTTTTAAACTTTAATTAATCCAATTCATCGCTGGAACTGAACACATTGACAAGCTAATCTATGTCTGTAAAACCAGTGTTTAGCTAGTATTTTATTTTATTATTTATAATTCCTGGTCTAAATACTGATGAGAATTTTTTGGATATTGAGAGAGAGGTGACAGATTGGCCGGATATGGCGTTGGGTCAAAGACTCATTCAGTCTCAATGTTTGACTCATTTGTAAAGGTGAGATGGCAGCCTTTTTAGCCAAATATCCCATATTTTGAAACTCATTTGTGCTTATTTTCTTGTTATTGTTACAAAGTAAGTAAGCATTTTGAACAAGTTTTGTGGCTAAATTTTGAAATAGAAAAACAGACTCTAAATTTTGAAATAGAAAAACAGACTTTCTACTTATTAAGCTCTTTAGTCTTTATTACTCCGTAACAAGTGTAACTGATGGAATCCTCGATCTTTACTCAAAGTTCCATAGTTTTCCGGATGAGAAAAAACGGGAAATTTTGATTTTTAAATATTTTTTTTACATGTGAAGTAATAAGTACCGGGAAACGAGAAGGGAGAAGTGTGATTGGGGAAACATGATTTTTGAAAGGAGAAACGAGTTTTCCCGTAACTATACAGTTAAACTCTAGACAGTTTTGTCTATTATAGATTAAGCCTCTTCATCGTTTAGACTTAATATTCTTGTCTAAATAAACAGTAATAGAAGATGTACTTCTACTGCTCACTTTGAAAAGTGCTGTTCGGTCACACTTTCCAACTAATTTGAGTTAATTAGTCCATAGTTCTGATCATGGACATGTCATTTTTTAATTGCTAATCAATAATTCGTGTTTAGAGATGGATTTCGGTAGAAAATGTGATATGTATATTTGTGTGAAATCTCTGGTTTTGGACCTAAGAAAAGTTATTATGAATAAAGTTTGTCCACCAAGGTGTTTAAAATATTGTAAAAAGAAATCTAACATGCATGGTTTGCTTTATGTTTGATGTTCCATCATCATTATTAACATGATCATAACCCAACATTAAATGACGAAAATACCCTCCATAAATGAATCCTAGGTAAAAGCTCTTAATTCCATGGGGAAGGCATTCGAACACATGACAACTTTAATTTGGTGCACCGAAAGCCACACTCCAAATCATATAAAAAAATTCTTAGTCTAATGGTCTTTTTTCAATCAAACCTGAAATTACTTAACTTACAAATCCATTCATGTTATTATGGTTAATGTCATGCACTAATCTTGTTGTAACGTAGGCTAATAACATGTAATTCTATAAATAAAAAAATCACTCTTTTTTTTTGTCTGTAATCGAGACTTATCGAGTGATGGTCTGTAATATTTTAATATATTGCCTAGAATAAATTTGGTTTAGAAAAAAATATTAGAGGCATTGGTGATTTTGCAAGTCATGTGATGAAAGATGAAGTGAGATATATATTTTAAGAACAAAAGTAAGGATTATCCAAAGCAATGAGTTTGTTCTCCTCTTTGTTTGGAAATTGGAATCATATTTGGTTTTGTTATTTACTTATTTCTAAGTGGATTTTGAAGATAGATGCGCCACCCCTCCGTATCAATTTACATGTCTTATATATACGAAAACACGTGTACTTTTTGACTAACTTTGAACATTTAACTAAATTACCAAAACGAAAAAATTCAAATTTTTTTATATAGTTTAAATGTTAAACTACATGATAGAATTTTCTTAGAAATTATTTCGGCAATTTAATTACATGTTCAAAACCGGTCAAATTTACACGTAGTTTCGTATAAAACATATAAATTGATACGGAGGGAGTATCAGCGAAGGAAAAGATACTACAAAAAACTTATGAATAATTTGAGGCCTACCATGAATGTCTGTTAACCATCTGTGATTAAGTCAATGAAAGTAGCATTTCCCACCATAATACGCCCTTTCTCTAGAACAAAAATTTGGATATTTTTGTAGGAAATGAAATATAACTACAATGATGACTAATTCGTATAGAGTATGTATGAGCCGATCAACCAGACTTTATTTTATTAATCAGATTACAGCATTTAGTTAACATCAGTTCTCAAATACATGTATATACATATTTAGTTGGGTTTTTTGAGCTCAAACTCTCTTTTTGTAACCTATTTGGAAAAGGGTTTTATCAGCAACTTTTTCCCCATTTTGCAGCTACAGGCTCCTCCTTTGTACCTCATTTTGAAGTAGTGTTTACGAGTTTATATCGGACTGATATCGGATTTATTTTATAAGCTAGCATGGGGCTTTTGTCTCATGTTTTAACTTACTTACTTTCCGTTAATAATAAGCTGTGAGCCAGTTCTAAATTAAAATAAAATAAATGTATATGCATATTTAACGGTCAAAAGACTCAAAACTTGAGAGTAAATCAGACACCTCTTTAAATTAATTGGTTTGTTGCTCAATCTATGTGAAAATTGGTAGCACATGAGTAGGGCAAATTCTTCCACATGATGAAAAGCGAAAAGCCCTCTAGCTTTATAAGATTTGCACTTCTTTAGTTTATTTTTGATTGATTCATAAATATTTTTGGCGTATACAAGTCCAGAAACTAGTAATCTATATGTTAAATCGACTATAACTCAGAACTCTATTTGTATGTCACGCTTAATGTTTCCGAGTAACGATGATGAAATCTCTTTGTGAACCTCAGTTTTCTATAAATACCAATCCTTGAGAAACTGCACCCATATACAAACTGCACCCAATCAGGATTATAATATTTTTGGGACAGTATTATATAGGACTATATTTATTTTGCTTTTCAAATTTTGTATTTACCTTCCCAACAAAATTTGAGTAGTTACATAAATATATCAGATGATCAGTAGCTGTTGTTAAGTACTCTAAATTGTTGGGAAATGGGAATAGTGAATATTTCACCAGTTGGACGAAAATTCACGGCTTGTAAGTTTGGGCCTCAATCCTAGACCAGTCCAGTTCTCTAAACTGATCCATTAAGGTTTCGGCTACCGGAATATTAGTCATAAGTCACATTTACAAGATTTTTTAAATGGAGGTCCTGAATCGAAGTTTTTTTAAGTTTCAGTCACCCGACCCAATAAAAAATAGATTAAGAACTGTTTTTAAGCTTAAAAATAACTTATAATCTATACGAGAAAGATATTATAATGTAAAAAAGACGTTAAAATTGTTATAAGCTTAAAAAAAAGATATTATAATCTACACGAGAAAGATATCAAAGTGTAAAAAAAAACTTAAAAGCTGTTTTTTTAATATTTATTTGAATTATTAAGTAAAAAAAAAGATACAAAAAAGTTACGGAAATAATATCTTTTTTTATCACTTGTAAGGTGAATTACAATTAAAAATCTTATGAGAGTAGTAACTTATGAACAAAAATCTTATTGAAATGTGACATCCCACCAACGTGTCATTTCCTTACGCACCAAGTTTTTTTTTTGTTGATACAATTAAATAATCTGGTTGCTAAAAATATTTTGCATTCCATTCCATTTGCTGCCCAGCTGTTTATAATGACTACAGAATTAGGACGTAATTACTTCATAAAGTTGTATAATTTAGCTACAAGCCTACAACATATAGCTTGTTTGGCACTACATATAACTGTATAAGTATGTAAAAGTCTGGTTTTCATCTCGCAATCTCTTTATAATAAGCTCAAACCTTGACTTGTTTTAAAATGTCAAGAGGCCAGTCCTTATGCACCGGTTGTTTACACCTACAAACTATGATTCAAATTAGGGATGGGCACGGGACGGATTGGTCTCAATCCTAACCCGTTTCGTAAAATAAATGGCGGGACAGATTGGGACGGATTAGTGAAATTCAAATCCCAACCCAACCCATTATAATTAAAACCCCAACTCAACCCAATGCAAATCAAGCGGGGCGGATTGGATGCGGGTTGTTTCTTGAATTTTCATTTTAGTCATTAATTTTTCATTATTTCGCATAATTTACCTAAATATTTTAAAAATAAATAAATATTTCAAATAGAAATATAAACTAAAAGCCAACCAAAATACGTTTAGAATGTTCGGAACAAGTAACAAAGATAAAACAAAACAAAACAAATTGTTCTTCATTAACATAATCAAAATCAAAAAACTACATAACAATTGAAATCAAAATTAATAATCCACTGAGTATGACCATCAATCGGGATTATTTAGGCAGTGTCGAACAATTGTTTAAGAAAATTTATATATATATATATATGCGGATTGAAACGGATTGGGGTGGATTAACTCGCGGTTTGAAAACCTCAACCCTAACCCAACCCATGAATTTTTTTACTGATTGGGGCGGGGCGGATTTAACTTTTTTTGACACCCAACCCGCCCCAATCCGCCCCAATCCGCACAGATTGGGTTACGGGACGGGTTTGCGGATTTTTTGCCCACCTCTGATTCAAATGGTTAGTTTAATTCTGATATATATATTTTGCCCAATGATACTGGATACATGAAAGCGGTTAGCAAGGTTTAATAGTCATTATTAATTTTTTGCGTTCGAGTTATAGCCAAGTTTTCTTTCATTTTCTAGCCTAAATGATCTGAAAGTAATAATCTAGTTGAAGAAGTTTCGACTTTAATCCTCGGATAAGGCAGCTTATTTGCTTGAACACTGCATCCAAACAAGCTTTAAACACTGACTTGCCTTTTATGTTGACACTAGCTCTAGTCAACAATAACAAGACAGTTCCAATCTTCTATAACACTCTAAATGAGTTCTTTTTATTTAGAAGCTTTCTTTTGCTAAGAGGCCGACCAATCACCAAAGTGATTCTAATTCTATTCCCACTCTCATGTTCTAGATGCCAAACAGATGCATTCTATGCTTCTCATTTTGGTCAAAATTTAAATATTTTTTTTTTGAAATATGAAAATTCAGTTATTTTGCTTCAATATGATAGTGAACAAGTTTGTCTTGCAATCTAAAATTTATTAATTCCACTATAAATAATCTAGACTTTTTTTTAAGGAGAACCCGAATTAGGTTTTCCATTATCAACAAAACATGGGACCTAACCCCAGATAAAGAGATCCAAAATACAAGCATTACAATTTACAACCATCTGAGAGCAAAATAAGAGCACTATATAAATAATCTAGACCTTGCAATATTTATATAAATACAAACGATAATAAATAATATAGAAATTGTAAATTAGGTCTAAATGCATCTTGTTCGCATGATCGGAGTCAGTCTAGTCTCAAAGTGGGAATTAAGTAAATGATATAACTTTGATAATCAAGCAGAACTCTATATATGCATAGTACTACGTACTTTTCTAATCGTACAAACAAAGGAAATGAAGAATGATAGTATGCTTTATTTATATCTTAATTAATTAATTAATACTCAGGAATAGTATATATCTTCTGACAATTTACAGATTATAAACATAATATTTCATTTTAATATCATTGTCCCATTCCGAGTGACTTGGAAATTGAGATGTGATCAAAGCCATTTCTAGAAATAATCATCAAACGTGTGGGGCATTTAGTAACAAATCCAAATTATTACTTGAATTTAATATCTTATTGAGAAATATATCCTGTTTGGACTGTACTTAGTAGAGAACGTACATTATCTTCCAAATCATTATTATGCTCCAAATTAATATATTTTTCAAAAAGAAGACCTTACAATCCGTAAATGTACCCATCATTTGCTTTCAAAAAAAGCCGACCTAAAAGAATATTTCATATAATGCAAAAACAAGGGTCACCTTTTTCTTATGTATATGCTTTACTCTTTGAATTATTGGTATGTGTTGAATAGAATTTGGAACCTTTAATTTTTATAAATCTTACTACACAAATATTCAATTTGAAAGGGTTTAGCTAGTAGTTGGCTTGGATAAAGAAGAATAGAATCTAGAGTTTCTTATCCCTGTTCATTATAACTTTGTTAAGTATTCTAAGAATCTAAGCTTTAATAAAAGCACAATTATGCTTTAAACATTGACCTATATGTATAATTTTCATGGACACCATTTTTTTTAGTTTACTTATAAAGTATGATTCCATAGAAAATCTTTTTCTTTGAAATGTTGAATATAACTTTAATCATGTCTTTATCTTCCCGGTTGTAGAGCGACGTTCTTCACACTGACTCGTCTTCCACAATTATTATCATTTTCGGGTATCTGAGTATGTGGAGGGAAAAAAGATGATTCTTTTAAGCAGAGTTTTATTTTAAACTATTTCAAACTTAAAATGAATCCCATTATGGTTTCCATCTTTCTATTACGACTGTCAAAAATATAAACTATCAAGCAGGCATAAACCGAACAAAATAAACCCAATATACACTCTCGTCCTATTTCGAGGAAAATTATCAGATTTTTTTTAAATGTTGGAAGTTGGTTAACTTATTTGTGGAGAGTTGGAATGATTTTAATACAAAACGAAAATCATATGTTACATGAACCTAATGCATTTTGCATCTCCTCCTTACAAATAACAAACTATAACGAAGGATACAGAAATATCAAATGACACAATTATACAAGTATCTTAATTAGGAAGAGGAAAGAAAACTTCTAGTTGAAACTTGAAACATGGAAACGCATGCAAATTTACATGTGAAACCCCGAACACGCACTACAAAAAAAGTTAAAATCAGCTACGACCAATTCTATTACAAATCTATCGCTAAACGACAATATGTGTTAGTAAAACAGGAATCTGTCGTCATGTCGTCTTCGAGGTGTTGAGAAGTAAAATTTGTCGCTATTTTTGTTTGTAATTTAACCTTTTCTTGTAACGACGTTTTGAGAATATATCCACAAACAAAGGAGTGGTAATTGGAGTTTTCAGATTTCATAAGACCCTAAACTCAACTGATTGAAAGACCATACATGGTTGAAACAATTTTTGAACCTAGTCGAAAAACTGTGTTTAATTAATACGCAACTAAAAAACTGACATAATCTATTATACTGCAGGTGTTTTAGCATAAATCTTCCAATTCTAGAACTTTTCCCGTCTCACACGTTTATTTTTTTTGTAATGAATCCCCTCTCACACTATAATAACAAGAAATGATAGGATAAGGTACGTTTAAATACTCATGTGGTAATTAAAAACACTCACATTACGTAAATTAAGACCTAAGCTGTGGGCAACATATTGTTAAATGATGCTGCTTGTTCATTTTATGATTAAAAAAAAATTCGAAAACTATATTTGAGTAAGTAATGCATTGGACATTTTCTCCTCGACAGCAAACATTTATATTGAACATTTGCTATGATTTAATGGGCTTGAAACAGTAGTAGCTAGGGGTGATTTTTGGACCATAAACCTGTATCCCTTTAAGCCCAATTAGCAACATATGGCTTCGTTTTTTGAAACTTATTACAGTAATTTTTTAAAATGGAAAGAAGAAGATTCTCCATATATTTGGTGCAGACAAAAGGGATATTCACAAGGACGATATGAGGGAATACTAATGACACATTTCACGTGGAGAATCTCTGCATGGGATGAAAAGAGAAAATTTGTACAAATATAAGTACTTCATGGTATCAAAATATGGTAGGTTAATATATATATATATATATATATATAAATTTAATCGGTAAATATATTATTTTTAAATTGTTAAAACTTAAATTTGTAATGTTTGTTCATATAGTTTAACATTTGAACTATATGATTAATTTTTTAAAATTTCGATTTCGATAACTTAGATATGAGTTATTTGTCGGTCAGAATTGCACGCAAATACATAAATCCCTAATATTTTGGAACGGATATATAGTACTGTAGTATTTATATATGTCCATTGCTAAATTTTACATCAACTAAATTAAATGAAATAAAAAAATAAAAAATATCAAATCATCGTTTCAACGTATTTTTAGCGAAAATACATGATCAAAATTAAAAAAATATATAATTTTTAGAATTACAATCGGTGTCGTCTTTCCAATGGTCTCTAATTAACTTTTTAAGTATATATATAGATAAAGTTGGTTGAGGGGAGAGAAAATGTGGAGGGAAGAAAAGGTGTGGGTTGGAATGTTGTTAACTTGTACGAGAAGACTGATTATAGAAAGCAACCCCACATGTTCATAAAAGCCAAAGGAAAAAGGGAATTCTATGTCTGTTTAAATGAAAAGGGTGCGTTTTTTTTTTTTTCAGAACAAAATATCTTGATACTGTGTAATATCCGGTACGTCTCCACCGTTTTGGTAGCCCAAATGTAGATTGAATATTGAGACCTTTCGATATCTATTTTATCTTTCTAATTAAATGGAAAAATGATTTTTGGACATCTAAATTACTCATATTAGTATCTAATATATGAATCAAATAAAAACTAAATACGAAATCATTAAGTAAATATATAAACAATTCTTTTGTTATCTTCTTTATGTGTTCGATATTTAAGTTTGTTGACAAGTAATGAAAACTCATACAATGTTCTTTGGTTTGGAATTTTTGATAGGTTTGTGAATGTGGATCAATATAAACAGTAGATTAATAGAAATCTAAACTCATGTGTGACCACTCACTACTTCAATAATATTATAGATATTGTACATTGAAGTTTTATCATGAAAATTTCATTCAGTTTCACAAAAACAATGAGTTATACAAATATACTACAATTCAGTTTTTCAAAAAGATGAGCCCCTGTAAAAACATAAGGCCCCAATTCTATGCTTTTAAAATTGGGTCCTCCGGCCGTTCACGATAATATCGTAACTATGAGTTATAATTTAGACCACAATTAATTTTTCTTTTAAAAATAATAAAATTTGTAAAATTATGAAACTTGGTTATAGTAATTAGAAAATGAGTTTGAAAAATTACAAGTTTTTATAGATTATTTGACTTTTTCTACTCTTTTGTTTTTACAAAAATATAAAAAAGATGTAAAAAACTGTAAAATTAGAATAAATGGTTAGACAAGTTAGAAACTGAGTTTCAAAATTTACGGAGTCATTTTTTTGATTTTTATTGAATATTTGAGTTGTTTTAAAAAAAATAATTTATTTTGTAACTTTATCAGACCATTCACATTTTTTTACATCAAGTCTATACATCTATGCACTCGATCCTGAGGGGAAAGGAGGAGAGGGGATGAGTACGATCGAGCCACTTGATTCTTTTTTATATTAATATAAACCATATAATCGATCTATTCTCCATTATTTTTTTGAACTTCTATGTAAGTTTCATGAGCCGAAAGCTAAACCATTACATATGGCGACTGCTATATAAGTTATCGATGATAAAATACAAATAATGCATACGAATCGAAGCCTAGTAATAATTCAGAGGCTGTTACAAGAATACAATCCAACGATAAATAATTAGGAGACAGTTTATATAACTTTGCCTACCAACTACAAATTACAACTATCGACCAATTAAAGTGTCACATGTTAGCCTCTACTATTAACTTTATAACAACCGTGCGACTAGAAAGTATTAACAACATTAACCATAATCTTAATAGATGGCGGGATCAATTATTACATATTTATGGAGTAGTATTTTAGGTTCAGTTTAGCTTTAAGAAATTTAGAAACTTTGTATGCAATGATGACTTTGTTAAGATAGTGGGGTGCCTCAGTTACTATTCTCTACGGGGATGATCAGGCGTGTCCTCGACGGATATTTCGTATCCCCGGGGCATTGTTAAGCTTCAATTGTATACTTACTTTACCAAAAGATAACAAATTTGTCATTGGCTTCTTTTGCTAAGTAATATTACCCTATCCGCTTGAATTTGTGGCTTATCTGGTGATGTTGAACACTCTATTTGGGACTTTTGTTCCGTATAAAATTAACTAGAAAGCTATCCAAGTTTTAAATTTCAGCAAACTTAATTTGATTGTTAATTAACTACATGTTTTAGAAATTTATGGTGTTGTTTGAATTGAACCAAACTCGGATCTAAGTTGTCTTTTAGTATGTAAAATCTTTTTTCATATATTGAACCATAAATACTAGTATTAAATTGTGTTAAGAGAATCTTTCTACCTTCATAGCCACTTCACTAAAGTAAATTAGCAGCAGAAGAAGATTCTCATCTCTTAAAACCCTTTATTATTCTTTTGGGTGACATTGTTATCTTTTTAATATTTTCTTCCCTCTCATACGATATTTATTTATTTGTGGGCCATGTTATCCTTAATTAAGAGTCGTAGAATTTGCAACTCAGATATTCCTTACTTGGCCCTAAATATTATATTCTTTACTAATGAATGTCTCATTTTCGAGATTAGATATTCTCCTTTTCTCTCATTATGCACTCAAATTTAGAACAAATAACTCTACTTTTGAAACTAATAAAGTAACTTGCACGGTGGATTGATACTAAGCACCCATTTGAATATGTCCTCTCCTTTTTCCTAGATCTATGTTTTTTAAGGTGGTAAAAATTACATATACCGGATATGCTTCTTCTAAAGCACTTAGTTTTGATCAATCACATTAGAAATCAAAGGCTTTGTTAAAGATGATACACATTATTAACCGGATATGCTTCTTGTAAAGCTATGTTCTGGAGACTACCAATCAACTGATAATATTACTTAATTGATCTCAATTCAAACCTATTTCTCCACTAAGACATGAATAAAATTCATGATGTAAACTACAAATTATATAATACTTTATATTTCGATAACTCTTACTTATTGAGATAAAACCTTCCTATTATGTTTTTTTTAATCATGAGCGCATGCTCATTATTATTATAAATAATATGCAAAAGTAGTAAAAGAGTCATTACCATTGAAACATGGTCCAAGAGATAAGAAAAATCAAATATTACATAACAGACAATGCCTCATATAGTTAAAAGTCTATCTAAATCATTACACAACGGATAAACTAAAACGTAATAAAAAAACAATAAATATAAAAGATATTTTAAGTTAATGAAAAGTGAAATATTGTCGTCTAAGTCAATATATCAGTGAAATACACATGGTCAGATATATCATTTTGGTATATATACCAGTACCTATATATCATCGAATATAATTAATGATCAAAATTCCCCATTTGAGAACTTCTTTTAATATATCTTTCAATATATATAACAAAAAAAATAATGAAAGGGAAAGCTAACTTTTTTTACTAAAAACAAAAAAAAACAAAGTGCTGGCGTTTTTCCACTGTATATTAAATGCTCGCGAGGGCATTTTCCCTCTTTACCAAAATAAAAGCAGAAAAATAAACTGCTTAAGAAGTATTTAGTACAAAATATTTATGCACAAAAAATTCATAGAGAGTGTCTTTGAAACTAGACAAACTACTTCCTAAGTTAATTAGTATTACAATAATTAGACGTGTTAACTTGAGCCAAACTACGTATTTCTAATCCCGTTATGAGTGTGCTTAATTGGGAGTTGATTTTTTAATATTATGTTGTCCTATTATTAGTCATTGATCACTAACCTTCTCATTTTATTTTTTATTGGCTTCAAAGCTGTATTATGTTAAGACTAGAGAACTCGATGACTCTACCTATGATAAAAGATACAGCTATATATACAAGTCATGTTAATTATACATTAATTTCAAAGTTCCCTAAAACTCAAAGCTACTAAGTTGAGATAATAAATATTGACACATTTATGAGCTTGCTGAAATGTATATTCTGAATTTGTAAGTCACGTTGCTAGTTTATTACGCATTCATGCATGCATACTATACACTAAAAAAAAGGAGATTGTTGTTTAATATTGCATGTTAATTTTGTGTAATTTAACCACCATTTTTGAGTTAAGAACTCAAGGTTTAATTTGTTACATACTGTTTATAATAAAACTTCTGTGCTATGGAGGTTCAATGTGTATGCTAAATGTTTTAAACACAATATTTTCATCTTTTTTACCGACTATATATAATATATATGACAATATTAGATTACTTTGATGTAAAATGGTAACATTGGCAATCCATCAAAACGCGTTTAACATTTGGAATTTTGACCAGTTTATAACTTTTATCAAAATTACCAAAATAATTTTTTTTTAAATCTAATCATAAAATTTAACATTTGAACTAATTTTGACAATTTTAATCGTAATGAACAATTAAATGGTAACGGGTATGAGTAAGTTATTAGACTAACTACTTATGGGTTGTCGTTTTACAAGGTTTAATATGTACTTTTATGTATGGACACTAAGAGATAACATGCAGAACTTTATAAAAAGAGAAACTTAAAGTGATAAAAAAAGGACAATAGGGAGAAGAAGAAGATGAAGAATCATCTTTTATTTTTGTGATTTCGAATTTCGTACAAAGACTGCCCCCCCTTAAAGTTGTAAAAGACCACTATTCTCTCTCTCTCTCTCAGGTGTCAGACCTTGATTCTCGTCTCTCTACCCTCTTCACACAAACACGCACATTTATCTAGCTTTAATCTTCCTTTTACATTCTTGAGTTAACTACAATTATTTACCCATACTTTCAAGAAAAACCTATTTAGTTACTCCCTCTATTCTTAATTAATCGTCGTCTACGAAATTACGTGTAATTTTGACCGATTTATAATATGTATTAAAATTTTCGAAATGAAAATTTTCAAACCTAATCATATAATTTAATTTTTGAACTATATGATCAACTTTTGAAAATTTTTATTCCGACAATTTTGATACAAGTTATTGGCCGGTCAAAATTGTACGTAGTTTCGTAATATACAATTAATTGGAAACGGAGGAAGTACCATATATGGTTCTCATTGACACAATCGTAGTCAATATTTTGTCCTCTAATTTTGATGAGTCCAAATCTTTTGTTGCATAATCTCTATCTCGTTTTGTGCCACATTGGTTTTTTTAAAACCAAATAAGTTATTCAAAAAAATTACTACAAATACAATTAGACATGTATTAATACATTCTGATACTTTTTTTCTTAATTTTTTTTTCAAATATGATACATTTTGGAATTAAAATAAGAACTGTTATGAATTAATTGTAAAATTCAAAAATAATAATGTAACTCATCAAGATGTATCAATATTATGAAATATGTATAGAATACGTTGTAACGCTTTATAAACATACAAAATATGTTTAAATTTTTTTAAATTGAAACTAAAATAGCTAAGAGGGCACATAATGAAGTAGCGATTAGTGGTAGAAGATTTGGACTTACTTTTGATGAAAATAAAATAAAATTTTGATTTCTTTTGTATTTTTCAGTTTTCATACTAGTGTTAGTATTAAATTGCTCAGGTATAAAGTTAAGCTCAAGGTAAAATGCTTTAGATATAATGCTTGATAGCTTTTGATATGACAGTTTATTTTGTAATTCATAGGCCTTGATATTTATTCTCACAATGTTTGTCATATTTTCCATTAGTTGATCGTACTTGGCACTGCTACTTTGGAGCTTCTTGAGTTAGCAATCTGCGCTAACAAAGTTTTTCCCCGTTATCGTTCTTGCTTGCTAAAAAAAGAAGATAAGCTCGAGGTAATTTACCACAAAATGCTAATATAGATTGCTTCGAAAAGCTTTCTTGGAAGGGGATGAAAGTTGAAGAACATATACAAAGTAGTTTTTTAGTTGGGGTACCAAAATATTTAAAACACAGATAAAGTTTAAGAACATGGTCTTAAGAAGAACTTTATAACTATTAGCTAACAAGTGGTTTAGTACATCTGCCATCAATAACGAGGATAAATTTCGTAACACCTCAAAACTTGGTAATGTTAATTATTAAAAGTAATACTATACGACCATACAGGTATATTTTTAAACTAGGACGACCATTTAAGTAAATTAGCTTCATATCAGAGAAGTTACCATATCTTTCTTTATCCAACCTTTTCTTTTTCTCACTCTCTAAATACATCTCTTTATTCTGCCTTGAACATATCTTTAAAAAGGAAACAATTAATTAACCCCTAGCATACAACACTCTTCTACTTTCTCGCTCTTTATTTCTATCTCTTTACCTTCCCTCTTGATCTAAACTATTAATGATGGCATCTTCATCTGAACTAGGCCTTGAGTGCAAGCCACAAAGCTACTCAATGCTTCTAAAATCATTTGCCGATAATCAAATATCCGACTCTCAAAACCAAACACGAAAACTTGAAGAGTTCCTCTCAAGGCTCGAAGAAGAAAAGCTCAAAATCGATGCTTTCAAACGCGAACTCCCTCTCTGCATGACACTCCTCACTAATGGTACTTTATATTCCTTCTTTAACAAAAAATAGAAATAAATAAATCATTAATATACAACAATACTCAAGTGTTTAGGGTTCCAATAAAACAGCTTTTATTACAAGTTGGAATGAATATTCATGTTTTTGTTTAATGTAAATGCTTTTACTACTCTTTTCCTCTTTATCTTTTTATTGGTAGTAGAAGTGAGAAATAGCTTTTTCATGTGCCTAGTACCTTTACTTTAGTTGTTTCAAATTTCGGTTTCTGGAATTTAGTTATATTATATTTTGAGGTCATTTGAAACCTAAATAGAAAAAAATAAGCTGCCAAAAGTTTCTTCATGTTTTTAGTGCATTTTCACTTTCACAATATGCTCTAGAATCATTTCACCAATCTATGTTATGCTTCAAACTTCATATAGCTATGGAAGCTTCTAGGCAACAACTGCAATCATACCATTTAAATCAGACCCCAAAACCGATTCTCGAAGAATTTATCCCGCTTAAAAAATCATCATTAAACTCCGAGTGCACGGATGAGAAAACATTAAACATATCTGATAAGGCCAATTGGATGACTAGTGCGCAACTATGGAGCCAAACAAGTGAAGGAACAAAACAACAACCCGTGGCAATAACATCTCCAGATGAAACTGAAATCGGGCTGATGATGAGTCCTAAGCTTGGTTTGGATAACAAGCAAAGAAATGGAGTGGGTTTTATGCCATTTACAAAAGAACGTGAGTTGGGATCAAATAGGGTTAGCCCGGATTTAGCTCTTTCTAACTGTGTGGAAAAGGATACCGAAACTAATAAAAGCTCGGAGACGAATGAAAAGACAAATACGGAACATGATCAAGGAGGAGATACACAAATGACAGCCGTTTCTAACACCAGCAGTATTAGTACGACTAATAGAAAAGCAAGGAGATGTTGGTCACCAGATTTGCACCGACGCTTTGTAAATGCTCTTCACAGTTTGGGTGGTTCTCAAGGTAATTTACTAGAACTATGTCACCATGATATTTCTGAAAGTTAATTTTTGTTACTTTAATTTGCCGACTGTCATAAAAATGAAGTTATCTAAACCCTAAGTTTTATTTTATTTTGCACCTTTGCTATAACATGAAATATTATATATGAAACGTACTGTCGGTTTTCTTTTAAGAATTCTATTTTTCTTTACTTATAATAGCTTATAATTTTTTATATGTAAGATAGGATTTTGCAACGAAATGGGCATGAACATAACTAGAATATATATATGATGGCATTAGCATATAGTCATTTAGATGAGTAGTGACTTTGTCAGGATACCATGCCAATTATACTAAATTTTGAGACAATGATCACAAAGTATGTGAAGAGGTGTTATGGTAGTAATAACCAACCTATTACAACATGCATGTTCTGAATTCTGGTTAATTAAGCAAGTTTAATAATTTTTGCATGTTTATTTATGAGATGGAGAGTAATGGTCAAATAATAACACTATAGATCTCATAAAATCAGATATTGTGAAATAGTGTTTTACAGTCCAAATTTTTAAAAGCCATATTATGGAATTATTATTTGTTTCTAATTTTTTTGGGTGCCCCTTTTTAACATGATTTCAGTGGCCACACCAAAGCAAATCAGAGAGCTGATGAAGGTTGATGGATTGACTAATGATGAAGTTAAAAGCCACCTGCAGGTCTCTCTTTCCCTCTCTAACACTACTGCTCTTGCACTGTGCATATTCCAAAATCTTGTACTTGTAGTAACTAACACTGACCAACCTTTGCATTACTCATCTTTTATTTGTTTTTAAATTTTATTTTCCTTTTTTTCTTATCTAATTAAAAAAAAAGAAAAGAAAAAAGAAGTAGACTTCAGACTTTATTTATATATAAAAAAAAAAGTAGACTCCAGACTCCTATGTTACTATGCATTTCCCAAATTGTATCAGTCCTAGCTAATTCACTCCAGCTTTATATACTCATGTTTTGTATGTGTGTACACTTTTACCTTTGTACAGTTTATGTACATGTATGCATATGCAGAAGTATATAGCTTTAGCCTCACACAAATAAGGCCCAATTCCACATTATTGTATGAATCCACCCATATTTTATATGATTTATAAAAATTATGTGCCATACATTAATTTACGTACCAACTATATAACAAATTGAGCCATATTTTCATTTTAGATATACGGATAGAAATTGGCCAGCTTTTCATTTTATGACTATAATTGATTTACTACTTGTGCCTCTTTAATTATAATATATAGCATTTAAGTTTCTGAAATTTACCACTTGTTCTCTAGACTGCTTGAATTTATTTCATTTCTGTTATGAGAATTTGTTGAAAACCAAGTAAAATGAGCATTCTTTCTTTAGTTGAAAAAAAGAGAGTATTCCTTCTTTTAATCTTCATCATAAGGTTTTTATTTCCTTAAAATTTCCATAAAAACAAACCTCAAGACCATCAAAACCTTATTATTATTTATTTTTTTGCAGAAATATAGGCTTCACACAAGAAGGCCCAGCCCTAGCCCGCAATCCGTGGGAGGCCCACCACCACAACTAGTGGTCCTTGGTGGCATATGGGTCCCACAAGAGTATGCCGCTGCCCATGGTGGTGTACCACCTCCTTCCCTATACGGTGCGCCTCCACACTACTTCGCGCCACATCATGAGTACTACCACGCACCACCTCATTCCGAGGCACTAGTTGCGGCCCACCAGCAGCAGCAGCAGCAGCAGCAGCAGATCCACATGTTCAAGCCCTCTCAAGTGGCAGCGCTTGAGAAGAGTTCGCCGGAGTCTGACAGGACAGGGAGTGTGGAGGATGAGAAGTCGGAGAGCGGGGGAGAAAGCAAGGGTTTGGCGGCATTGAGGGTGGAAGGTGATGAGAGCAATGGGAGTGAAATTACTCTTAAGTTTTAGAAACTATGTTTGTTGATTAGGCTTAGGTTTTTTTTTGGTTGATTGGTTAACCAGTAGAGGTCTTTTTCTAGTATGAGGGGGTAGAAAAGGCATAAGTGAAAAGTGACTGTTTGTTGTTTTGTTGTTGTTGTTTGAGTAATGAATGTCATCTCAATTAGTATGCTTGTTTGATAACGGAGTTTAAGCTTAGCAAATATATTTTTCTCTTGGATATTTTTAAAATGGTTACTTTTTGATTAATGAGCTAAATAGAAACCAAGTAGATTAATTTGAGCTATTCATACTTCTCAAAATGAGTTAGCACGATTAATTTGCTTGCTAATATATTAGTCAAACAGCCATATTTATTTGAATGAAAGTTTGGAGAGAAGAAATAAATTTGCCACTTGGTGAACTTTTTCGTGCTCGAATGAAGTTAAACTTATTTATAGAGTAATATTTTAGTAGCATGGAGTAGTTTTTAGTTCATTTAATCAGACTTAGAGCTAGATCATACACTTACAGGATAAGTAGAAAAGGAATAAACAAAATGTAACCGACGTTTGTCAGTAGAATGAATAAAAAGTTTCCATGTATATGCATAAACATCTTTGAATAATAATTGGGGAATTATTTTTAAAAGTATAATGCAATTGGGCTATTGGCTGTACATGATTTTGTTACAAAAAAGAAAAAAACTTTCTAAATTTCCAACAGTTATAGGTAGACTTTTAGTCATCCAGATGACCCTCTTTGGTAACAGAAACAAGGTTTCTATACTCAAACTTCTCTTCCTGACCTATAAGACACTCATCTAAAGGGCCAGTCATCAAAAGAACCTCAACCCATTTTATCTTAAAGAACTTTTGGAAGCTCTCTAGGCATCCATATTGAGCCTCGTATACAATTTCTTCGATACGCCGATGGTTCAAAAAAACTATGGAAGAGTACTCAGCGCTACATTGTGTCGAAGTTATTCTGACTACATCTACAAGTTAGGAAATTTGGAAAGCGAGAAATGACTTAGTGTTCAATGATCATCCAGATCCCATAGAAGCACTCCTCCAACGCCCGACTTGGTTATTCAAGGATTATATATAGAAGCTTATTATACCAAAACAAGTAAAAAGATAGGCCATTACAGAAACAAATTTTAACAACCTTGCTTTTCGGTCTTGCACGATGATGTAATAAATGGTTTTTTGACCCTCCTTCATCTTAAACAAGTATGGTTTTTTTCCCTTTCCGCTAACTATGTCCTAACTCCTAACTGAGACACAAGAAAATTAAGAAATTAATTGAAGTCCAAATTAAGAAAGATCAGGGTGGTGGAACAATATAATCACAATCAACTTCAATCCAAATGGTCTTTATTTTCTAGAAAAACAGGCATGTAATGTAATGTATTGTTAATTTACGAAATGGACATGAAACACAATATACAGTATAGTAGTTGATTTTGCTAGTTGTGACATGTTTGATGAATCAGCACTTTATAATAGCACTTCATAGATTTTCTGTATCAGATCTAATTTTGTTTCAGGATTGTTCAATGTGCTGACTATGTTTAAAGAGAATGATTAGACTAACGAATGTGTTCGG
The DNA here is from genome assembly GCA_963682055.1 of Primula veris. Lineage (NCBI taxonomy): Eukaryota > Viridiplantae > Streptophyta > Magnoliopsida > Ericales > Primulaceae > Primula > Primula veris. The sequence continues at coordinate 3,936,337 of OY821744.1, read as the reverse complement.
TGTTTAATTGGGATTAGATAGCTTCAGACATATTATTGAATTATGGTTTTATTCTATTTGAACTCGTTACTTATTTTTAGTTCTAACAGATTTTGGACTAACACTGACAAAGAATGGAAAGCAGGGAACCAAATTAGGAATTTGCAGACTTCAAGGACTAAAAGAAACTAAACATCTAAGAAGTTCCAAAACTAAGACCATCCGCACCAGCTATCTCAACCATTTCATCAAACCTAACACATTTTATACCTTTTAAGAAACCGTTTACATTTACATAAAATTTCAGCTTACTTATTAATTTCGTTATAATAACCCTACATTTATTTTTATTTTTTTATTATCTTTTAATAATCATAACAATATTACAACCACAAAAATATGGACCCATGATAGTTTATTATTATTATACTCCATCCGTCCCTAAACATATATCTCTTACGAAAATAGATGCAACTTTGACCATCAAAATTTTTATATCAAAATTACCGAAATGAAAAAATTAAAAATTTCATCATATAGTTCTAACCATAAACTACGTGATTAACTTTTGAAATAATTTTTTCCGGCAATCTAAATATGAAAAAATTATCGGTCAAAATTGTACGTATTTTCGTATGGAACATTTGTTTAGGGACGGAGGGAATATTAATCTAGGGAAATTATAGGGTTCCTGATACATGTCACTTTTTATACCATAATCATCAAATTTTAAGAAAAAATATGTTTTGATGAACTACATGATGCTCTAACATTGCTTAAATTAAACTGTAAAAATCTGACAAGGAAACATAAATAACCTAGCATAGGCACAACCTTATTAAGCTGAGGTTTATGTAGATGCCGTACCACTATAGTGTGTTATCAATCTGGATAAGAAAACTAGCATTTTTGTGGTTTATGTAGATGACGTACCACTATAGTGTGTTATCAATCTGGATAAGAAAACTAGCATTTTTGTGCTTAAGAGTTAGGCTTTAGGGTAAGTTGACGCATTATGATGGACTAAGAAGTCTTCATATTTGAAATTAAGAAAAATATAATCATGGAATTGGTTTCTTTGATTTTGTGGTTGCAGTTCCAAGTTGACGCATTATGATGGACTAAGAAGTCTTCATATTTGAAATTAAGAAAAATATAATCATGGAATTGGTCTTATTTGATTTTGTGGTTGCAGTTCCAAGTTGACGCATTATGATGGACTAAGAAGTCTTCATATTTGAAATTAAGAAAAATATAATCATGGAATTGTCAGGTACGGCAGAACCTTTTTATAATAAAAATCTTCGGTCCCAACTCGAAACAGTTCAAAATAAGAATAACCTTCGTAATGTAATATTTCATGATTTTTTATAGTCCCGTCTTAATAAATTTACCTTCATATAGGAATAAATTAAATAAAAGTGTAAAATTATATATGTAAAATTAAAGTTTAAGACGATTTAAAATACATGTAAAATTATACCTTACTTTTATATATGTAAAAAACAGTTTTAGATAAATTTTTATATGATTTTTCAACTTTCTAAATACATGTACTTAATTTTTCAAATAAATATGTAATTATGTAGTTAAATTTTCTTAAATTCATCAATATACTAGTTTCGTGACTTTCAACTTTTTTGTATTTATGTGTTTGACTTGTTACATAAATACATATATTTGTCTCTTGAATATTTGTGCTAATTATTTAAATTAGCTACACATATATTTTATTATGCGAAACATTTATTTAAGTATTTTTTTATTTTTTTATATATCAAACTCTACTTAGTAATAATCTACTTATAATAATATTTTCTTCCGGTCCCGAGATTATTCATGTAGAAATGTTCTATTGTATTTAGATGTTCAATAATGTTAAGCCATGAATACATGTATCATACTATTAATATAAGTGAACAAAATAAAACTTGAGTCTCTCAAATTTTGCATATTTTTTCCACAAATGCTCATATTCCAATTTACTAATTACTCAAATATATTAATGCAATTCAAATAAATAAATACATAACTAAACAAACATGTCATTTTCCACACATCTCAATTTATCTTCCAAAAACATTATCATACATGTATTTTTATATTTTTATAATAATAAAACATTATATTGCGGTTGTTAATTTACGATATTCATTCAATTGCTTTTACGAACTGTTCCATTGTTTTTACGAGCTGTTTGAAAATGTTAACATTATTTGTTCCGTATCATATTTACGAAATTACGTGATGAAATTGTACGACACGTAACCCGTTGGCTGAGTAGTAGTGACATAAGAATTGTATATATAATGCCATTTCTCACCATTACCATCGTACTCTCTCAAGATTAAAATAAAAATAAATAAACGGGTTTTTTTCAACGCATTATGCGACCCCCAGGCAGACGTGCCATGGAACGGTTGGATTAGTAAGTAAATAAACGGTTGGATTAGTAATGTGTCTAGAACGTCCATAACTTCAGCTAAACATCATTTGAAAATAAAATAAAAATAAAATACGATCACATGTTGCATTTATAATAATTAAATGCCGGATACTGCTTATAAAACTGATTAAAATTAAAAAAAAAACTCGTGCCAAGTATTTTTAATTAAGAACTTCTCTGGCTGTAACTTTTAAGCAAAACAACCAAGTAAATAGATTTTTTAGGCAAAGAAAAAAGAAGTGAAAAAAATGAACAAATAGGTACTCATAAGAAGAACTACAATAAAGGACAAATGAGGTGTGCCTATAAGCTCTACCCAACCAAGCTCTAAGATACCAAATCTCGTATGGTTCTTTGACAAATTCAAATCCACTGATACCATATTGTTGACCTAGACTCTACTTCTAGAACTAGAAGCCTTTTCTTCCGCTTGAAAAAATCAAATTTAGTTTGTATTACTATTACTAAATTATAAAATATCTTTGTCCAGCATCGTATTTATAACTTAGGTGTAGTAGATGGTGACATAAGAATTGTATATATAATGCCATTTCTCACCATTACCATCGTACTCTCTCAAGATTAAAATAAAAATAAATAAAAATGAGGCATTTGATATGGCTATCCCTTTTATTTCTTTTCTATACTTTTCCACGTAGGCATGCTACACACCAATTGTGTCGTCATGACCAGATGTATGCATTGTTACAGTTTAAGAATACGCTAACTATAGACGTGAAGGCATCTCCGGTTGAGGAGGCACCTTATTGGGGTTGCGACTATGCGTATCCGAAGACTATATCTTGGAATAACAAGAGCGGTAATAATAGCAATTGCTGTTTGTGGGACGGGGTGACTTGTGATGAAGAGACGGGTCATGTGATCGAGCTTGACCTTAGTTGTAGTCAGCTCACAGGCACCATCAATTCCACTATCGACAATGGCATATTCCATCTCACCCATCTTCAGCGTCTCAACCTCGCTTACAATAACTTTGGTGACTCTCACATTTCACCTGCATTTGGACGCTTTACGAAGCTCACTCACCTCAACCTCTCTGATTCATCATTCACCGGTTCGATCCCAAAAGAACTTTCGTTTCTGTCCAAACTGGTTTCCATTGATGTCTCGTTCAACTTCGGCTTAAGTGTTGAAGCAAATGATTTTGATTCCTTATTGAAAAACCTAACCCACTTGAAAGAACTTGTTTTTAAAGGTGTGGGGATTTCTTCAAATATACCCAATTCATTGATGAACCTGTCCTCTTTGGAAATAATCAATCTTGAGGGAACTGATTTGCATGGGATCTTGCCCGGTCAGATTTTCATGCTTCCAAATTTGCGAGAGGTGAAGTTGGGATTGAATAATCTTAGAGGCGATATTCCAGAAATAAATTCCACAAACACAAGTTCCCTCCATATTTTGGATATGAGAGATAATATACTATTTGGACAAAGAGGACTACCTGGCTCGATAGGGAATCTAAAATCTTTAAGATTTTTAGATCTCTCTAATATGAGTTTGGCAGGTGAACTACCAGATTCTTTTTGGAATCTAAAATCTTTAAGATATTTAAATCTTTCTTATACGAATTTGGCAGGGGAAATACCAGATTCAATAGGAAGCCTGGAGTCATTAACTACTCTACAGCTTTATAATTGCAATTTGTCTGGGTCTATTCCAAAATCAATTGGAAATCTGAAAAAACTCAATTATTTATCTCTCTCTAAAAACCACCTCAATGGAACATTACCACCTTGGTTGTTTACTATTCCCTCTTTGTTTGTGTTGGATATGAGTTATAATCAATTTACCGGCCCGATTCCCGACTTTCCAAACGAATCACCATTAGAGAGAGTTTTTCTACGAAACAATAGCCTCCAAGGTTCCATTCCTCATTCCATTGTAAACCTTGTGAACCTGATTTCTCTTTGTCTATCATCGAATAAGTTGAACGGTACTGTCGAACCGCTCTTATTCTCAAAATTTGAACAGCTCTTATTCCTTCATCTTTCCCACAACTTTTTTCAAGGATTACTCCCGGTCCTACCCGCGTCTCTTTATACATTCCTAATATCACATAATCAATTTTCAGGATTACTCCCGGTCCTACCCTTGTCTCTTAATACATTCATAATATCACATAATCACTTATTCGGAGATATTCCTTCATCAATTTGCAATACAACATACCTTCAAATACTTGATGTATCTTATAATGATTTTTGTGGAGAAATCCCACAATGTTTGGTTAAAAATAATACTCTCGAGGTGTTGGATCTACAAAAGAATAGATTTAGTGGCACCATTCCGCCAATATCTTCATATGTGTTAACAACACTGAACTTGAATGACAATCAGTTTGAAGGACCGATACCGGAATCTTTGAGCAACTGTAAGAAACTGGAATTTCTAGACCTTGGAAACAACAAACTCAATGGGTCATTCCCACATTGGTTAGAGACATTTTCAGAGCTACAAGTACTTGTTCTACAGTCCAACAAATTTCAAGGTCATGTAGGAACATCGAAAACCAAAAGTCCTTACCCTAAGCTTCGAATATTTAATCTCTCTGATAACAAATTCACTGGTCTTCTGCCATCAAGATATTTTCAAGATTTCACAGCCATGAAGAATTTAAAAGAAACTGAAAGAGGACCAACATACATGGAAGATGAGGATTCCTATTATCAAAACTCTATTGAAGTAGTGTGGAATGGCTTCGAGGTTGAAATCGAGCGTATCCTCACAACACTCGCAACAATCGACTTATCTGCCAATAACTTTGAAGGTCAGATTCCAGAGGCCCTTCAAGAGCTCAATTCACTTCGATTGTTAAATTTATCGCATAACAGCCTAACAGGTCCAATCCCGACTTCTTTAAGAAATCTTTATAACCTTCAGATATTAGATCTCTCTTCCAATATACTTACAGGGACGATACCTATTCAACTCACAAGTTTAACAAACCTTGCAAACTTAAACGTTTCATATAACCATCTAGTTGGACGCATACCTCAAGGAAAACAGTTCAATACATTTGAAAATAATTCGTATATTGAGAATCCAGGATTATGCGGACTCCCATTGTCAAACTTATGTGGAGATAATAAGAAACCACAGTCACCAAAAGTGATAAAGCAAAAGGAAGACCAGTCAATTTTTTCTAGCGGGTTTACGTGGAAAATTGTTGTCTTTGGTTATGGATGCGGAGTTCCATTCGGATTAATATTAGGATCTCTCATGTTCTTTGTCGGATGGCCAAGATGGTTTCTAGGAATTGCTGGGCCCCAAAATGGTAGGCCGAGAAGAAGAAGGAACCACATGTAAGTTAATTAAATTGATTGTACTTATTCCATAACTCAAAAGTTATGCTTTGATTTTTGCTAAATAATAACTTTTTGTACTTTTGTTTAGTCTGTTGGACAATTGACATGGTTAGTCGGTGACAATTAAACGAACTATTTTACATTGGAAATACGGCATGCATATTAAATGTCTATATCTTGATTACTAAAACATCAAATTGTGTTGGTAATTTAAGTCTGCTTGTGTGTTTCCTATCATTTACTGTTTGGACATTTTATGAAGATTACAGCATTAAACATAATTTCGAATTTTTTAATTAAAATTCACATTTTTCACGGCTCTTTGTTCAGGTAGATAAGCCATGATGAATGCCAAAATAAAGAATTTTTGTCCCTGCAACGCTGACTAGTGACTACTGATGGAGGAAATAAGCCACCAGAAATGAAAAAATAGAGGCAAATGTACACTTTTATTATGTATCGAAAATAACGTGTGAACTTAGTTTTGTATGAACTCGAGTCACGCGACATCAATGAAGGCGATGTACACTATGCTGTAACTTCTTTATATTTTGATGACTGGAGTTTTGGAATATTACTGTTTTGTTAGAAATCTTGCAAGTTAACTTTAGTAAAGCCGTTTACGATATTTCCGGTGTTCATGTTTGTTATGAATACTATTTATCGCAATGATGCAAGTCATGTGTTATTTTCTGGTTCTGGTCATGGCGCAAGACAGTTTTCCAAACACCAATATATCTCTGAACTTTTAGTCAGATGAGAGTATCCAAAGAATAGAAAGCGAAAGGGTATATTCCTTTTGATTCATTCGATCTTTTAGCAGGTATCTTTTCTCCAGTAACATTCATTAGACTATCCATAGGCAGATTCGTTTTTTTTAGGTTCATGCAGTTTTTTAAATCATCACCAAAGTATGAAAGTAACATCGCATTTTCCCATAAATTCTGTAACTATGTTAGGCATATGAGGGTTGAGGCCGAGCTAATCCAGCTTATAAATGTTTGCAGCTTTCTTTCTATTCGCATAGCAATGCTAAAAACATCAACATTTATATTTTCACTTTAACTTTTAGAGAAGATGATATCGCGAAACATTAGCAATATATGAACTCAAAATAATTGTGCGCTTTATAAGCACTCCAGTGTCATTATATCTAGATTTCTCCACTTGAATGTCATACTAGTTACTAAAACTAGTTTAATCAACCGATCTAATTATTGTGTAAATAATGACCATAATAGTGATGGTATTATCAGAGATTCAATCATGACGAAACTCAGCCTAATGAAATATATATGTAACAACTTTCTTTCTTTTGCTTAGTATTGTTCAGAAAAATTTAATAGTTTATCACATGTAGTAATAACAAATAAATAAGTATAATATATATAATATAAAACTATACCTATAGCATGTTTAAGGTAGTCGGGGGAAGAACGTTCATTAGGCCAGTAGCATCTCTAAAGCAGTCGGGGAAAGGTGTAATGATACTAAACATAGCCTAGTGTAAACTGCATTATTTCACATCGCTAGTTTAACTTTATATGCAGACTCAGTTAGTAAACCGATTTTATAGCGTAAGTTCTACCTATTGCTTTGATACATTTGGTATTGTTGGCCCGTGTGCGGCTAAACCTTAGAGGGGGGTGAATAAGGTTTATGGCGATTTTCGCCTAATTAAAACTTAAGTGCAACTAACACCCCAACTTACGCAATTCTAAGCTTAAGCGTTAATAATCGTTAATAAATTCAAACGCAAGCAAGCAAGAATAAATATTTGCGGAAAATAAAAGTTTAAGTGAAGAAGATGACACCGTGATTTATAGAGGTTCGGCAAAACGCGCCTACGTCCTCTCCTCGGTACTACCGAGTATTTCACTAAAAATTCTTTTCCCGGATATTACAATCCTAATGAGCTAATCAACCGATTAAGCTCCCCCACACTTTATGAGTGTCCCGAATGAAAAGACCTAGAGCTTTTAAGCTTCACTTGCTTACAAAGCCTCTACCCGATCACTCGCTCACAAAAATGAGTTTATAAAATACTCGTTACAATTTTATCGAAAATTGAAACAACACCCACAATCGATTGCTTCTAAAATAAGCTAATATGTGGTTTCGATGATGTTTGATCTTTGTTGGAGCTTGTATCTCTTTATCTTCAATTTCTCTCTTTTCGAAGTATTTCACCAAAATGGTGATTTTGGGTTTTTGTATATGAGAGAGGTTGAAGGATTGATAATGGATATAAATGTATTGATTGGTGATTTTGGAAAGTGAGTTGGGTTGGTTTATATAATCACCAAAGTCTGTTTTTCTGTATATGACCGTTGGCAGTGGTTGAGGGTTTTATCCACAGGTTTTAAGCAATTTTCCAGAATAAGCTGAAAAGCTGTTTTCGAAATTTGCAGAAAACGATCGGTCGTTTTCTGCAGTCGATCGGTCGTTTCTCAGAAAACGATCGGTCGTTTCTGAGTTTCGATCGGTCGTATTTATATCGAACTCTCTGGAAGAAATTTGTACAAAAACGATCGGTCGTTTTTGTACAGACGATCGGTCGTTGCTTCAGTATTCCCGCTTTTCTCGTTAAACTTCGAAAGCCCGTAACTCTTTCGTTTTAGCTCCGATTCAGGTTCCGCTTGAACCTGTGGCTTCGTTTTTCTGTGCTCTATCTTTCTGGCATTCTGGAATTTACAAATTCTACTTTTGGAAAAGACAAGCATTATATCATCGAAATAGAGAAATCGTAAAATCATTAAAAACATAATCAAAGTTATAATCAAAATCAATTATTGAACCCCATGGTTCAACAATCTCCCCCATTTTGATTATGACAAAATAATGATGATTTTACAAAAAAAATCTCCTCCATTTTAATAAAACGCGTATCCTCTAAATATCATTTTTCTCCCCATTTGGCATTATCAAAATGCAATAAATAAAAATATGGGGTTATGTGGAGGGTTTTCAAAGAAAAAACCAAAACATGAAAAATGTTATCATGATGCATATACCCGACCCAACTAACCACATATATGTAAAAACTAAGGATTAGAGTATACCAAATATGTGATGTGAGGTCGAGTCCGCTCGCTAATGGCATTTGCATTGAGCGTTTCCAAATCCAAATAGGTGGTACCATTTGTTGGTATGCCTTCCACCTTTGTCGATTAATGGCACTTCATTCTTGGTGGTGGAGTCGATCTTCTTGACTTCCACGAATTTCGCCGGTGTTGTCAACCACTTGTTGATTTTCTCCTTTTGGATGGAGATACCTACAACACAAGATTTGTCTTTTGGTACCCAATTTCTTTTGGGTCCGACATTGTTAGTGGCTCGGGTCTTTACTACCCATTTCAAATCGCTTCTACTAACATGAAAGCGATTTGGGCATTTAGAAGAATTATGCTCACTTCTACTACAATGAATGCAATGCATAGACTTTTTCGAATAACGAGAACTATGCGACTTTTTGTAGGAAGTTTTAGAAGTATGATGAGCGGTTTTGGTTTGAAAACCTAAACCTCTTCTATTATTACAAGAGTTTGGAAAAACTCTTGAAGTGCTCCCTTGTGTAAAAACAACCTTTTGTATAGGCGGAATAGGAGTTGTAGACAAGCTAGAAGATTTGACAAAGTGGGTTGTGCTTGAGCCAATAGAGTTGGAAACGAAACCCAAACCGCTTTTGTCATTGACATCTTTTTGACAACTCAAAATTTCGTCCAACACGGTTTTCCCTTTGGAAAACCTTGAGATTGTTAACTCGAGTTTTTCGACCGTAATGACAAGCTCATCGATTTTCTTTTTGAAAGAGTCATTCTCGGTTTTTAAAAACTCGTTTTGGAGAACAAGAGTATTGTTCTCATCTTTCAAGTCTTGCTTTTCATCATCAATTTCATTAAACGAAAATGATAAATTGGAGCTAGACTCATTTTTATTTATATCTCTTTTCAAGGATCTTATTTCTTCATTGAGGGAAGAATTTATCCTTTTAAGAGATTCAAGCTTTTCCGAAAGTTTAGGAAATTTCTTAGAATAAACATCGCACATATGAAGTAATTCATCATAAGAAATATCATTTACCTCATCGGCTTCGCTTTCACTTTCGCTTGAAGATGATTGGTTAGGCTCATTGTTGTCTTCCAAGGCCACATAGCAACCAAGGTGAGCGACTTCATCTTGGTCCGAGCCATCGCTAGAGCTTGAGGCGGATATCTTGTTCTTGCCTTTGCTCTTGCGATTTTTGATGCAATCTCTAGCCATGTGTCCTTCCTTGCCACAAGTATAGCAAACAAAATCGTTAGAATAAATTGAATTATTTGACGATTTACCTTTATGTTTGCGGTGGTCTTTTAGCTTGAGTATTTCCTTGACGATTCGAATGATTTTCTTTGAATCTTCGTCGTCATTGGATAGCTCATCGCTTTCGTCACAAGTTGTTCCTTTGAAAGCTATCTCCCTCTTTTTCGAGATTGGCTTGTGACTATTGAGGGTGATCTCATGAGTAATGAGTGAACCCGTCAATGCATCAAGAGAGTAGGTATTCATGTCGTGCGCCTCTTGAATTGCGGTGACTTTTGGTTCCCATTCTTTCGGTAAGCTCCGAATCACCTTTGAGACCATTTCCTTAGAAGACAAACACTTACCAAGAGATGTTAATCCATTAGTAATAGTTGTAAACCTAGCAAGCATATCGGAAATGGTTTCACCCTCGCTCATTTTAAAAAGCTCGTAGTCATGAACTAAAAGTTGGAGTTTGCAATCCTTACCTTGGTTAGTCCCTTCATGCATTACTACTAGCTTATCCCACATACCCTTAGCGGTTTTACAAGCGGAAATTTTGTTGTACTCGTTAGGAGAAACAACACAAACAATAGCACACATCGCTTTGGCGTTCGTAGAGTAGACTTCTAGTTGAGCGTTATCTAGGTCCTCTATGGGGATTGGGTTCTCGCTATTTTCGGATGTAGGTGCGGAATATCCTACTTTAATGGTCATCCAAAGTTTAACATTATAACTTTGTAAAAACATGCTCATCCTATCCTTCCAATATGAAAAATTTATTCCATCAAAATATGGCGGAGTATTGGGTGATGAAGCTATGCCGGATGCGAAATTATACAAATTAGCCATCGGGATCTTAACTCTAGAATCGTTAGATTCCTATATGCAAGAGCCTCGGCTCTGATACCAATTGTTGGCCCGTGTGCGGCTAAACCTTAGAGGGGGGTGAATAAGGTTTATGGCGATTTTCGCCTAATTAAAACTTAAGTGCAACTAACACCCCAACTTACGCAATTCTAAGCTTAAGCGTTAATAATCGTTAATAAATTCAAACGCAAGCAAGCAAGAATAAATATTTGCGGAAAATAAAAGTTTAAGGGAAGAAGATGACACCGTGATTTATAGAGGTTCGGCAAAACGCGCCTACGTCCTCTCCTCGGTACTACCGAGTATTTCACTAAAAATTCTTTTCCCGGATATTACAATCCTAATGAGCTAATCAACCGATTAAGCTCCCCCACACTTTATGAGTGTCCCGAATGAAAAGACCTAGAGCTTTTAAGCTTCACTTGCTTACAAAGCCTCTACCCGATCACTCGCTCACAAAAATGAGTTTATAAAATACTCGTTACAATTTTATCAAAAATTGAAACAACACCCACAATCGATTGCTTCTAAAATAAGCTAATATGTGATTTCGATGATGTTTGATCTTTGTTGGAGCTTGTATCTCTTTATCTTCAATTTCTCTCTTTTCGAAGTATTTCACCAAAATGGTGATTTTGGGTTTTTGTATATGAGAGAGGTTGAAGGATTGATAATGGATATAAATGTATTGATTGGTGATTTTGGAAAGTGAGTTGGGTTGGTTTATATAATCACCAAAGTCTGTTTTTCTGTATATGACCGTTGGCAGTGGTTGAGAGTTTTATCCACAGGTTTTAAGCAATTTTCCAGAATAAGCTGAAAAGCTGTTTTCGAAATTTGCAGAAAACGATCGGTCGTTTTCTGCAGTCGATCGGTCGTTTCTCAGAAAACGATCGGTCGTTTCTGAGTTTCGATCGGTCGTATTTATATCGAACTCTCTGGAAGAAATTTGTACAAAAACGATCGGTCGTTTTTGTACAGACGATCGGTCGTTGCTTCAGTATTCCCGCTTTTCTCGTTAAACTTCGAAAGCCCGTAACTCCTTCGTTTTAGCTCCGATTCAGGTTCCGCTTGAACCTGTGGCTTCGTTTTTCTGTGCTCTATCTTTCTGGAATTCTGGAATTTACAAATTCTACTTTTGGAAAAGACAAGCATTATATCATCGAAATAGAGAAATCGTAAAATCATTAAAAACATAATCAAAGTTATAATCAAAATCAATTATTGAACCCCATGGTTCAACAGGTATAAGAGTCGATAACACAATCCAATGCATGTGTGACACACAGTGCACCAAAAGATAAAAGTCGGGATTGCAGTGTTCTATTGGGGCTAGTCTACTAGTATAAAGCCCGTCCACGAGTATTAGAAGGGGTGATGTCGGGATTGCAGTGTTCGACAAGGAGTAGAGATCAGCACGAAACCTGCCTGCGTGGTCGCAAACTGCGGAGCGTGGTGGAATGTAATGATCTTAAGTTTAGTGTAGTGTAAACTGCATTATTCTACATCGGTTGTGTGTTATATATAACTTTATATACATTTTCACTTATTTAACCAGTTTTTTATTGTGAGTTCTTTTTATGAGTTTGTTACAGAATGGTGTTAGTAGAGGCGCAACGACGAATGATGAATGTTTAATGTATCAGCAGCGCAGCCGTAGAGACGAAATCATGAATCATTAACGGTGGGTGCTAAAATTCACAATAACTCCTAGATTAAATGAAATACAAAAAATGAGTGGGGTAGAATCATCGTTTTTAACGTATTTAATGAAAATAAATGGTCAAATTTTAAAAAAATATAATTTTCTAAATTATGAAATACCGTCAGCTCCGATAATCTGCATTTAGGTTCCATCGGCCCACAACCACCCATCTGCGTCTACATTTATAATAAGTGTGCGTTTTAGGCACGGGAAAGAGAGAGGAAACGCACAGTAATTCCAACTATTTTAAAAAAATATTCTTTAATTTGAAATTTAAATAAATAGTAGCTTAAAATTCAAAATATAATTTAATAATTTTGTTTTAAAGTCAAACTAAATTTTCAAGAAGCATGAATCTAATCCCTAAACTTTTTTTTAAACAACTTTTAGTCATTATTTATTTTATTTAAATTCATAAAAAAAATATGCTACATAATCTCATATGTTAGATTTGTTTAATAAATGTAGAACTAGTTTTTATATACTTTATTTGTTTGAAACTTTTTGATACCATAGTGTACTCATAGCATATTATTTTGTCTTAATTATAACACTCTAGTAAAAAAACATATTTTGACAAAAAAAAAAAGTGTCTTAATTATTTTATGATAAAAAAATAAAAGAATATTCATCACCAATAAACCCAAAAATAGATTAAAATAAATAAATAAAACCAAACCAAAAGAAATTCAAAAAACAGAACAGAACATAAACAGCTGTTTCTCAAAAAAAATTTCTCCTTTTCTCATACGCTTTAAAATATATACTATAATCTATACTATTAATATATGTGTAGAGGGTCTTATGAAGCCTTGAAACACTTTTCTTTCAAAAAAGCCCCAATAAATAGAAAAATTACAAAACAAGAAAAAAAAAGTTACACCGTAAAAAAAAAAAAAACTGCCGTTCCATTAAATAAAACTGCCCCAATAAAACTGCCGTTCCATTAAATAGAACTGCACCAAGAAAAAAGAAATTACACCAGCAAAAAAACTCTTTCTACAAAAAAAACCAGAAAAGCATTGAAAATATAGGTAAATATCATTTCTCTTCATTTATTCTACTTTTTACTTCAAATTCGCTACTATATATATATATATATACATAAATATATACATATAGAGAGAGAAAGAGAAAGAGAAAGAGAAGAACCCGATCTCATAAATGTATACATAAATATAATATATATATATATATATATACATAATAATTGCAAAAAAAAATTGTGTGAAGAAAATTGCAATTATTTGTGGAAAATGGGAGAAAATAATGTTTGTAATTTGGATAATCAAACCCTTGTTACAATGAATGTTTATGATCTCACACCTGCTAATCACTACACATCTTGTCCGATTATGATTTTTTGTTGGGTTTTTGTTAAATTGTTTGTGGGTTTTGTTTAAAGGGTAAATCTTGATTGGTAGTTGATGAATCTTTAGCTGATTTGTTTAATGGTTTTATTTAGTTTGCAGTTTTTAGTTATATTGAGTTGGGTTGATTTATTTTTGTTTAGGTACTTTTGAATCGGGGTTTTGAGTAGACGACAAAATTTAGTCGTATTGGATCTTAATTTCCCTAGCATTTTTTTGTCAGCTTTTGGGTTGTAATGGAATTTCATCATGTGATTTTTAGAACATTCTTGGTCGTAGTTATTGAATACGTATTACTTTTGCTTAGGGTTTTTGTTAATTTGTTTGTGGGTTGTGTTTGAAGGGTAAATCTTGGTTGGTAGTTGATTGTTTTTTGTTTTGGCATCTTTGAATCAGCGTTTTGAGTAGACGACAAAATTTAGTCTTGTTGGATCTTAATTTTCTCTGGCATTTTTTGTTAGATTTTAGGTTAAAATGGAATTTCATCTAGGATACGCTTTTTAGGTCATATTTGTTCGTAGTTTTGATGAATTTTTAGCTGTATTACTGAGTGCTTTTGCTTAGTTTTAGCATTTTATTTGCGGTAAGTTTGAACTTTCTCGATTCTTTTAAATTTTCTAGGGTTACTTAAGTGACGTGATTACTAACTGTGTATAAGAAGACCGTAATAAATATATGTTTTTTGTTAGAGTTTAGGTTAAAATGGAATTTTCATCTAGGATATGCTTTTTAGGTTATTCTTGTTCGTAGATGATGAATATGTTTTGAGGATGTAGATACGGATGCTCTAACAAACTATTTAAAGTCAAACAATCAAAGACCAATTATTTAGATATACTATGACTGGGAGAGAATATTTACGATTTATTTACCAAAAATTAGGATATTCTCATGTTTTAAATAGTAAGACACGCTGTACCAAGAAAACTAGCTCCTATTTAAAAAAAAAAAAACTCATAATTTCTCCCATAAACGCGTTACTCCTATTTCTTCTTACCTAAGGAACATATTTTATAAGAGGAGAGAAAAAATTCTAGCATCTCCAGTAACAAAATCAAACCTTTCCATAAAAACCTTCAGAAACCAATATTTGTCGTCCAGGTTCCCCATCTTAATTATATACATAGTTATATATATATATTTGAAGTTATGTTTCCAGTTGATCATTTGTTTTATTTTTGTGTTTACCAATTTTGTTTCATAAGAACTAAATAAGCTAGTGATGATTAACTTATATGACTTGAGTTGAACTTGATTGCTATGTTAATTAATTTAAGGATGATTTAAAAAACCCTTCATTAGTTAGGTTAATCCTCCTTCTCTCAAGGAATTGACCTCTCGTTTGGACGTAAAAGGTGA
Source organism: Primula veris (assembly GCA_963682055.1). Lineage (NCBI taxonomy): Eukaryota > Viridiplantae > Streptophyta > Magnoliopsida > Ericales > Primulaceae > Primula > Primula veris. The sequence goes on along the minus strand of OY821744.1, from coordinate 3,920,998 downwards.
TTAGCCTCAATCTTATTTGTATTGATAAATTTTCGTTAAGACTATAAGATAGATACATGTGGTTATGTTTATAGTGTTTCGTATCACAGACTATAAAATTATCATGCTGTTATGTTTTGTACTTTGTATTTCGCTTCTTCCCGAACTATGCGCTTCCAATTATGCTAGATTATTCAAAGCTAAAAAAAGCTTTAAAAGCCGATTTTTTTTTTGTTTTTTTACGCTTTTAGCTAGCTAAGCTCACGCAAAAACGCTTTAGCTAAGATTTTGCTTTATAAAACACTGGTTTCACCGATTTCATTAGTTTTATCATTTATATATATTTGAATACAGCGAAAAAATATATAGTTTGCAAAAAAACAGTGCAAGATCGATGCTTGATGCTTCCCTTTTTTATTGATTATACGTACTTTAGGCTTACAGATTCTTACTTATTGATTTCCTTTTCACAGAGCTACAATGAACGAAATTGAAAGTTGTGTCGTCTGCAATCAAACGGTAAGACCGAATCTAACTCTTTAACCTATTTTTCCAACTTTCGATTCTAATTATAACAATCACAGTTTGAAGAATTTTTACTTGTTAGTACTCTTATTATTATAAAGAAAGTTGCTAATCTTAGAATAAGAAAATTAGTTATGGACCCTGTTAGCAGCACAAACGAAATCTCGCATAATAGGAAGCGGAGCTGGAAACTAATGGGAAGTATTTATCCGGAACTGAAGATGTTGTCATGGAAGTGAGTATTTTTATGCAATTGTGATTATGAATGCTTCATTAACATGAGTGTTTGAGACAACAATTTAGCCATGATCATTACCTTCTACTACTTGAGATTTAATTGAATCATCAAGCCATCCCCTTCTTTGTTGAAGAAACTCTCCGTTTTCAATGGAATTTTTCTACTAGAAACAAACATGAGTTGCAATCATTCTCTAATCTAGTAAAGATCTGTTCAATAATTTGGGTGAAAGTGTAACATTCATTGTAGACTTGTTGCAAGTGTTAACGAGTTTGATTTGATTTTGTTTTAATACTGCCATATATGATTGAATGGGTCTGGAGTGTAAGAGGAGTGAACAAATCATTTACTCATACAAGCTAAATATATAATTGAACATTTTTTCCCGAAAATGTTCCAAATATCGAGTTGATTATTTAACCAACCTTTTCTTTTCGTAAAATAGGTTATAAAATGCCTGCAAGAGGGAGAGAAAATTATACCGGAAAAAAGGGTGAGATTCTTACTGCAAACTGATGCAGTTTTATTAAATTTTGGCATGTCAAGGTAATTGATTCCCATCACATGTATTTACTTGAAGAATTACCGCTGCAGTATATATACTGGTCTAAATTACTCTAAACGTTGACACCTAACTTATTGGGTTTATATATGTGGTTTACTCTACATATCTTGACTGCTTAGGATGAAAATACGCACTTTCGTATCCAACAGGCAACTTTTTCTGTATAATTATTAAAAAATTTAACCATCAGTAAGCACGTCTTACATACTGTATTTACCTCTATTTCAAAACACACGTCTAAAGCGTTTAAAAACTTGTTGCTTAAGTATATGAATTATAAGCTTTTTTCTTTTTGTGGTTTTGCCAAAATTACAAGTCTCTTGTTCTGTTTTCAGTACTCTAAGCCTTTGATTTCATTTATATGAATTATCTTGTTTAGTTACTTGTTTATTGCTTTTAAGTTGTTTAATTTTAAGTAACATGAATTATCTATGCTTATGTGTTAGTAACAGTTTACAGAAAAATGTCTTTACCTGTGCTTTCATGTTTTAAAATATACGTGTGTAAAAAGTTTGTTCAGTAAAACAGTGTGGTAAATTTTCATAATATTAACTTAAAAGTTGATAAATACTTAAATAATACGATGATTTTAAATTTACAGAGCGGAGATGGGAAGGAATCTTGTGTACCTCGTAATGCCTAGATGGTTGAAGATCCGCTATACGTATGTATATGTAGTATACCAACGGAAATTTCTGCATATATTTGTACCCCGTGGAATCCGTAACATGAATGTAATGTACGTATTGTTTATATGAAAATCCCAGTAGATGAACTAACTTATTGAATGCAACATTTTTCTAGGTTTTTCAAAAAACATATATAAACCCCATAGTTGAGTTGGGACTTTGTGCGGTGGCAGCTCAGGAATGGCTCAATAACACTGACTTCATTGGGTCATCGTGCACAAGAAATAAGACTCATGAGTGGCTTAATCACACTGACTTCATCGGGTCATCGTGCACAAGAAATAAGGCTCACGAGTGGCTCAATCACACTGACTTCATCAGGTCATCTTGCACAAGAAAGAAGGCTCAGTTCGCTCAACTTGTTAAGATCCTCAGTTTTGATTCTATTGAAAGAAATGAATGTTTAAGAAAGGTGAAACCTATTGTCGATTTATATGGATTTCGTAATACAATAACTTATCTCGCTTGCCATGGACAACCACCATCTTCTCAGGTAAGGAGTCTTTCTATTGTCACGATACATTATGTCTTAATAGGCGAGAGATGAATATGAGAAAAAAAAGTTTACATAGTAGATAGTTTTGACATATAATTTAATAAAAATTGGTGTGCTTTTCACTTGATTTCAAAATATTGTAATAATGGATAATTGATGATTTTAGACATAAGAACTTAATTGCTATGTTGTATTAGTCGATGACCATTTAACTTCCAATGCCGCAAATGGATGTACTTTCTATGCCCCTAAAAAATTAAGGAGATTTAAGGTTTATGCAAATGATTAGAGCCAAGTCCAACACGCATTTTTAATCGGGTTGACATCTAATTCTTTATGTGCATATGGTATCCTACTTGAAAACTTAGTAAAACACCCACCATTTTTTTTTTTGTGTGTACATATTCTGGTAATTTTGAAATGAATATAACATAATGATTCAATCCATGGCTAGAATTATTTGGAGGAAGAAGATGGTGAAATGCCGGAGGCTGAAGAACCTGAGCATGAGATAGGGGAAGGCATTGAGGGACTTTACAAGGCGTTCAAGGGCTGTCTTTCGTCATTATTTGGCAATTAGTTTACGCGCGCAATCTAATTTAGTGTGTGTTTGGTACAAGTTCTTTTTCATTTCTTTTTAGATTTTTCGCAATATTTAGAGAGCCTTATGGAAGTTCATGTCATATGCTGCTAATTTTTCAATCGACTTTGGTCACTTTTACGTGGTTACTTGTTATTTCTAAACATCCTTGCAGATACGTTACTTTATGTATTAATTCAGTTGGGTCATTAGTGACAATGTACCTTTAATCACAAATTTACAAGAGTACTGAAGAAACAAAGTAGAGATTTACTTTTATTACAAGTACTTCTTAAGTGCTTGTCGAGCTTATGCTTGCTATGAGATTTGAGAGGTTTTGTCAGAAGGCCTTGGGTAGATTGACATTAAGTAGTCGGGTTCATAAATACAAGTCGAAAATACACCAAAAAATCTGATTGGAACTTATTATTTGTAAAATAAATGTGATTTTGTTCCAAGAATCTCAGTAGTCCGAAGTGTATACTGTATAGATAGTTTCTTACACTCTTTGTTACACTTCAGAAAAAAATAAGACAAATTACACAACACCACAAAATAATACAAAAATTGATAGAAACCCGAAGTTTATCTTATTACAGCAAATTAAAGAAGAAAGGCTCATGATACGCAATAAAAGTTTATATATTACTCCTATATCCATCAAGAAGTACTTATTTATAAATATTGTTATATTTATATCATAATCCTCATTGAACCTATTACATTGATCTGAATTAAGTCACTTGTCTAAATGGTGATTCATAAAATCTGACACCATCTAATAATTGCAGATCTGCTCTCTGACCTTAGGTTTCCCAAACACACAGCCTTAAATAAATAACAAGAATACAAAATTCTTAAGTTCCATAAAAGAACTAAAATATTTAATTAGATTAAATCTCGAGTTAATCAAGCAGCGGGAGCATAGTCATAGCCACCATCATCATCATCATCATCTCCGTCTCCTTCGTACTCACATTTTATGCAATCGTCATAGTATATACGTACCGGTGCAAAAACTCCTTTCCAGTGAAAAAGAGTGCCATTTCCTCTTGATGATTTTTTTATGAAAAGGAAAGGAAACAAAGTCTTAAAATTGGAAGAAAAGTTGTATTAGTGGTTTCGTTTGAACATGTCCAAGAAAGTAACTAAGCTCACCTTTATATATACTAGTAAAAGTTACCCACACACATTGCGTGTAAAACGCGTAATGACATAAATCTCGTAATATATTTTATTTTAAACATAATATTTAGATTTGGTATCATTTATTGTAGTTATGCAGTTTAAAACGAATTGTTAATTAATTTATACTACATCTGTAATTAGGAAAATATAATGAGTACATATTGTTTATTAATTAGATTAGATACATTGTTAATTATTAAAATAGAGTGAGAGTATTTTTAAAAAAATTGGGTAAAATTTGACAGACTCGGTTTTTTTTTATAAGTTTTGGTTATGTTAATAGTATGATATTTCGAAAAGTTTCAAGCAAAAGTGATGCTTGTTATTAACACAAGTATTCCATGGGTCAAGCGTGTGGTGATGCTCTAGGGATGTGGTATACCAAGGTTTGGAGCTACGTGGCAGTGCCACGTAGGAAGAAGATGCCATGTCAGCATATATATATGTGTGTGTGTACATTACACCTTTAGAGGAATTTTTTTGCAAAGAAAAAAATCAAGATACTTTTGTAGTTTATCGAATTTCAAAAGTAAGAACAGGTAGGAGATTTTAGTGCTTTTGAAGGGTATCCTTAGCTTTGTAAGGATACTAATATAATTGATCTACTCACTAATGATGAATATATGTCTTGTACCAACTATTTGCTGACGTTTTTAATTGCTTTTTAGTAGTAATTAAAGTAGTAGTATAGTATGTGACATGTACGTGATATATAGGCATATAGCCCCATTAAAATAATCTAAAATTGATTTTCTCGAAAGCCTTTCATTTCACGATGACAAATAATAGATACTTGTAGGGCTGAGTTCGGTCCGATTCGGTTCGGTTTTTGGCAAAACCGAAATCGAAACCGAGCATATTTTCGGTTCGGTTTTTTTCGCTTTCGGTCTTTTATTTTTTGAACCGAACTGGACCGGTTTTTTCGGTCCAGTTTTGGTTTTTTTCGGTTTTATTTTTTATTTTTCGGTCTTTTTCAGTTTTTTTCGGGTCTTTTTCGGTTTTTTTCGGTCTTTTTCGGTTCGGTTTTACTGAAAACCAAAACCGACCCGAAACTTTTTCGGTTTTTCGGTTTCGGTCTTTTTTGGTTTTTTTCGGTTCGGTTTGGTTTTTTTGGTTTTCGTCCGGTCCTAATACTTGTATTTGTATACTATCATCATGGTGGTCTTATGACATACGTCGTCAGTCACGTGGTGTGAAAAATTGATTAATTTTAAGTTATGTCTTTGTCGGCAGTGACGGAGCTAGGAATTTAGTTAAGGGGGCGCACAAATTGGACATAAGTCGATGGTGTATTTAATTTTTGAAATATGAATGTAACCTTGTAACTTTGAATTATATAATTTATTTATTTGAACATTGTTTTTGTCCTAGACGAAAATATACTCCTTTTAGAACTATTTTGTTTCCTAAATTTATACGAAAATAAACTCTTTTATATGTAATTAAAAATTTACCCCTAAATTTTACAAAGTACTGAATCTATATAAAAAAAACTCGTTAGTAAGTAATGTGTATATTGAAAAAAATGTTCTAACATTAAATATGTTAATGAAATACCAAACAAACTGAGCTATACGAACAACTTACTATCTTTGATTATAAAAAAACGAAGACAAATTTAGTATTTCGAGCAACATAGATAAAGTAAATAATAATTAGGGCGAATTATCATGCATTAATTTGTCTGTTAAAAAATGGGAACTTAAGTCAAATCAACTTATTAATAATCTTATTCTTAAAATTAATATCAAATACTAGTAGATCATTTAAAAAAAATACTAGTATCATATAATTAATATGTTAACGGAATACAAGAAGGAAAACCTTTAACCAATAAACAAATGGTTTTCAGTGTTTCTTGTTTTATACGTACTATTTAAAAAACAAAGATACACCAATCCTAAAATTAGTTTTTTTCTGCATATAATAATTGTTACTGTTTGATGAAATGGATAGACAAAAAAGTTAGTAAAAATTTGCTTAGGAGGATCGAACTCTGGTCAAAAAGTTACATTAAAGACACCTTAACCGATTCGGCTGTAAACATATATGAAAAAAAGTATATAAAACTAATAAGTAAATACAATCCATTGGGGGCTTCAACCCCCACCGGTCATGTATTGGATCCGAATCGTCGGGTTTTTATGACACTATGTAATCCGAACTTCTCCCAACAGCTTGAAAATCTCTCTTGATAATTGTTTGTTGATGGAATTTATCTGATTGTCCTTGTATTATTAATGGAATTTATTATCGGATTGCCCTTAATTTTGACAGTTTGGCCTACTGTTATTTTTGTCATACTTCTTCAGAAATATGAGTTCTTAATTCCTGAATTCAGAGGTTACTTGACTCGATTTTAAATAATAGTCTGAACTCTGAACTCCTGGGTGTGACACGCACTAAGAGCAAACCGTATTCATTACTTTTATCGGTTTATGCAATGGTATATATTATGCGCAACCAGTGTTGAAATTAATATCGGGTGATCGAGGAATAATTATTTGCACACACCTCTTGTATTTATGCATACAGTTTTTGAAGAGTGAAGGCAAAAGTGCAATTTGTCATATCGTGTTTTTGTTTTAGTTTTCATTTATCTAACAAGGAGTGTGTGAAAGACTTCAATAGGTGTATGCATACACCACAGCAAACTTAAAAATTATGTATAATTTTTTTTTTAGAGATAATCAAATTTTGTAATGATATCATTTATGTTTATGTATCAATGGCAGAATCGGTCAATATTTTACTTACATATACTCCATTGAATGAATAATACATCATACATAGTTACATACGTCTAATGTGAGAAGTGTAGTACTATGTGACCGGCTTAACATGCACTCCATCTATTCCAATCTACTTTATTTAATTATTCATTACGAAATTATGTATAATTTTGAATTAAAAAAAAAACTCATGCCTAAAAAGCTGAAACGAAAATTTTAAAAGTTGGTCACATAGTTTAAAGGTTAATTTTTATTTTTTTTGTAAATGACCTGCATTTTATTAATAGAAATTGTTTGCACATGGGTCATGCTCCCAAGTTAACAAAACAAATCTAAATACGATACAAAATCAAAGCTAATGATTGGCTAAAAATACATTAAGCTCAACATAAACAACACATTCGAGTCTAACATTCTCTTCTTTTCCTTATATTCCCTAATCTTATAACTCCCCTTATCTCTTCTGATCAAAGTGAGACTTGAGAACTATCAATTATGCGTTCATGGAACTCGCATTTATAGTCAACCAACAACCTTGCAAAACTTCTAAATATATATTACAGAAAAGGTAGTACAAGCCAATCAAAGTATATAAAAATACAACCAGTCTAAACTGAGATAAAAGAGCAATAATCTCTAGAGTCGACATCTTAATACTGCAAATTCATGGTCAGCAAAATAGTTTAAAGGTTAAACTTTAATTTAGATAATAAAAAAATTATTTTTATAATTTAGATACGAGTTATTTAAAAGATAAAATTGCATGTAGTGTCTGAACAACTAAACTGAAAAGGAGGAGGCATAAAGCTCACTGGATTAGCATTTCGGGATCATACATTTGGGAAGTGATTATACTCACATTATATCGATGAAGTTTTTGTATAAACGACTATAAGTGTGTGCTTGTAAATGTAAGTAGTCAAAAGCGGGTCCACGAATTCTAAATGAGAAGGGTTGATACTCTATTTGGTTTTATTTTTACATAATACGGAAAGTTCAAGCGTTAATTTTTAACGGATTTGATCAAAATACAATACTTTTTCATAGTAGGATTACAACATTTTCGACTCTCTGGACACTTTGTTTCTTTCAAGTAATTATAAAGCTTGGTGTGGACAATGCATATCCATTTCTTCCATTTTTCTAATTTCTTATTGGAAATTAGTTTTTATGAGTCATTGAAATATTGGAGTATATTAAATTTCAAAAGGTGTACCCATTTATATTGCACCTCAATTGAGAAGAGCCAACTTGATCTTATTGGTTCTTACGAAAACTTCCATCGTACCATTGTTGTGTGTGTAGGGAGAAAAATCATCATATTTTTTCCTTGAGCTCTTATATTGTCATAGTCTTCAACCTTCAATTGCAAAGACAACCTAACCATGAATGTGTCTCCCTTCTTCATCAAATATAGATCCCGAATTTCATCAAAAATAGATCTCACATTTACTCTGTGCACATTTTCTTTTTGAGCAGCAACAAATTGTTGATGTTATGAAAGATTTAGCGACAATAATTGTAGCCAACGACAAAACTTTCTTTTGTAGTTGGAACTCAACCTAAACATAACCATCAAATCAAAATCACAACTTCATCAAACTTTGGAAATTTAACCAACCCATCCCCATTCATGTCAACGTCCGCGATCATCTTCTCACAATCCTTCACCGTAAACTTCTCCCAACCCCCCTTCAAGGCCACGTGGAGCTCATCATCCTATATCAGACCATCTCCATCCTTCGTCGTAGCTGCACAACCACAATCAAAAGCAGCAAACTCGGCCAAGTCGATGAACACATCTCCATTTTTATGCAACTCTGCCATCATATTATCAACCTCGGGTGGTGTTGCATGTGATCCGAGTAACTCTAGAACAACTTTCAATTCCATTTTTGATTTTTTTCCCGTCACCATTCGTATCAAATATTTTCACGTTGTTAGTCTTGTTTTAGTGAGGGCGATGGACAATTTTCTACAAGAAGTATATTAAAAAAAAGATTAGGTTTTTAATCGCCAAAACAAGGGACACATATATATTGATTATCGGATGACCACTCCTTTTATAAGTTTGCACCTTTATCTTGGTGACCATATTTTGCCCCCTTTTCTAATAACTAATGAATGGTGATCACAGAGCGTGTCCATTAGTGTCATGGATCGAATATGATTTTAGTAAATGTAGAGTTGTTTATGAGGACTTGGATTTTGACTAATTGGTGGAATGGATAAGTTGTAAGTTTTAGTTGTCAATGGGGCAAAAATAGAGATCATTTTGTGAAATTTCATCTACAATTTTGTTAACTCTTCAAAGAGCAGTTCCACATGGTTCTCTTGCTTAGTTGTCTCTGCTTACGACTTCTTTTTCGTTCCAATTTACTTGTCCACAGTGGATGTACGTGCATTTTGAGATTAAAAAAAATTGTAACTAAATTGCTAAAATAAAATTTTCAAAATTAAAAAAAAAAAAAAAACCCGTTTTTTCAAATATTTTGCTACTTCAGCAACTTAGTTACGAAAATAATACATCCTAAAATGCACGTATATTCGTAGTAGACAAGTAATATGGAAGGGAGGAAGTATTATTAGCTTGATTCTTTTATTGAATATGTTCACATAAAGCCATAAGTTGTTCATATCATGATAACAAAAAGAACGCAGCAAGAGTTCAAAAACTAGTGATATTAAAATTATCAATATATTATTACATTGACCTGGATTATGTCACTAGTCCTAATGATAATTCATTAGGATGACACCATCTAGTACATGCAGAGATTATTCTCAAACCATACATCTCCTAATACATATATAGCCTCAAGTCTCATAATAGCCATACAGAAATTTCTGCAATTTCATTAATACTAAATAAAGTAAATTAAATGTACTAAACGCAGTTAAGCTGCTGGAGCGTAGTCATAGCCATCATCATCGTCGTCATCGCCATCTTCTTCTCCTTCCGATACTTTCACATAGTACTCACATTTATTGCCGTCGTCACAGTATTCGTATTTTCGGCTCAACGCCTGGTTTTCCTGGCAAATCATGAGTGACATTTTCTTAGGGAATATTATGAGAAGAAAGCAAGAAAGTAAGGCTTAAAGATAAAAGAAGTGATTTGGTTTGAGGATGGTTTAACAATTGAGCATACACTTGTTTATATATTGGGAAAATATTCAAGAGAAAGTGGTATAATTGTTATTGACACAAGTTTTCTATAAGTAAAGTGTGGAGTGATGTAGTAGACCTAGGGTTTGTGCCACGTGGACAGCCATGTAGGAATTTTTTATGCCATGTCAGCACATGTGTATACCAGTATATATGTATCTGTATATGCATTAAAGTTTACACTGAATATGAATAAGTGGAGGATATATCTGTAGAATGTCGACATTTAAAAATAGGAAAAGGTTGGGGGTACCTTTTGGAAGGTATTTATTTCAAACTTCACAAGTGAGGTGGTCAATTGATATCCCTAGCTTTGTAAGTTCAATTTGGTCATTTTCAATTTCAAATATTTTTATTGTCATGACTCATGATACTATGTGTATACATGTATTTATCTCTATTTCAAAATACTCGTTTCAAAGCGTTTAAAAACTTGTTACTTAAGTATAAGAATTATAAGTTTTTTTTTTCTTTTTGTGGTTTTGCCAAAATTATAAGGCCTACATCACAGTTTTGGTTTTAAATGACGAAAACATGAAACCGTAGAGCCTTTTTGCCGTCATTTCATTCGTATTTTTTTCTGTTTTCAGTACTCTAAGCCTTTGATTTCATTTATAGGAATGAACTAGTTGAGCTACTTGTTTATTGCCTTTAAGTTGTTAACTTAATTAACATGATGATCCATGCTTATGCTTTAGTAACACTTTGCAGAAAATTGTCTTTACCTATGCTTTCATGTTTTAAAATATACTTGTGTAAAAAATTTGTTCAGTAAAACAATGTGGTGTCAATCTTCATACTATTAACTTAAAACTGGGATGATTTTAGTAAAGTAGTCGTATATTAGGTGACATTTACGTGATAGAGCCTCATTAAAATAAGATTTAAAAAAGAGAGGAAAAAAACCGAAAATCGGTTTTCTAGAATGCCTTTGATTTCACGATGACAAATAATAGATACTGGTATGCTATCACGACGGCCTTACTTACGATAGACATTGTCAGTCACATATAATGTGAAAAATTGATTAATATTAAGTTGAGCCGTCTTCATACTGTCGGGTTTTTATGACACTGTAATCCGAACTTCTCCGGACAGCTTGAAAATCTCTGTTAATAATTGTTTGTTAATGGATTTAATCTGACTGCCCTTGAATTATTGGATATTGTCGGCATTTTACCCTTAGTTTTTGACAGTTTGGCCTACTGTTATTTTTGCCACACTTCTCCTAGAAGATGATTTCTTAATTCCTGAATTTGGAGGTTGCTTAACTCGATTTTCATTGGTAAAAGATATTTAGGGTCTTAAGAGTTTGAACTCTAAACTCGTGGGTGCGACACCAAGAGCAAACCTTATTTACTCCATCCATCCCTAAATAAATGTCCACCATGAAAATACGTATAAATTTGTCCATTGGATTTCTCATATGTAGATTGCCGAAATAGAAAATCTAAAAATTTCATCATATACTTCTAAATATGAACTATGTGATCTAATTTTGAAATAATTTTTCCTACAATCTACATATGAGAAATTTAATAGTCAAAATTGCACGTATTTTCGTAGTGTACACTTATTAAGGGACGGAGAGAGTATAACTTTTATGTCAGGTATATATTATACGCGACTGGTGTTGAAATATCTAGTGAAGTAGGAATAATTATCTGCGTATAACTCTTATGGTCCTTCGCAAACTTTTTGAGATGTGAAGATAAAGATATAGTTTTGTGCGTTTTCGTCCTCATTCCTGCGAGAGTGAATGTATAAAAGAGCCTGAGAAGCTTGTCCACGTCATTTTGAGTGATGTAGCAATGGCTAGAGTACCGAGCTTGATATTTTTAAAATAATTTTAGTATATTGCAATAAATGGACCATTAATTATTATTAATAAAATAGTCGTATCCAAACAACCTTTTGTGTGTGTATATATATATATAAAGAATAATACATCATGCATAGTTACGTACGTAATACTTCATTATTATTAATAACTTGTACTGAATGTAAGTGAAAAGGGTAGCATGTGACCGGCATAACATGATATCTCTTTTATTCCAATTTTGTTGTGCATCACGAAATACGTGTAATTTTGAAATTGTAAAAACTTATACTTAAAATAATAAAATTAATATTTTTCAAAAGTATATTAGATTTATAATTTTTTATTTTTACAATTTAGATACAGATTATTTGAAAGTTAAAATTAGACGTAGTTTTGCAAGGAGGGGGTATAAGACTCACATAGATTTGCATTTTGACATCATACATTTGGGAAGTGGTTGTATCTCACGTTATATAAAGACATGAAGTTTTTGTATAAACGACTAGAATTGTGTGCTTGTTGTAAATGTAAGTAATCAAGGGCGGTGTTCACGAATTCTGAATGAGAAGGGTCGATATATTCTATTTGATTTCTTTTTATATATAACATGGAAAGTTGAAGCCTTAATTTTTTGCAAATTTGATCAAAATAAATAAAACTAAATATTTTTCCTTAGTAGGAGTCATGCAACATTCGAGTGCAACATTCGAGTGTATCCGCCTAGTTTAATCAAGGGGCAATTCCCTTTTAGTGCAAAAAAAGTAAATTAAATCTGTTTTAGTGTTAGTCCAAAAAACTAATTCACTTTTGATATAACTTTTCTCTCATTCACTTCGCAAGTATATCATTCACTTCATGAATATACAAAAAAAATATAAGAAAACCAAAATAAAATATATATAAATTCAAAAATATTTAAAATTCAAAAAATATTTTTAAAATAAAAAAAAACAAAAAAAAAACGTTCATTCACAATTAAGATTTTAGAGTGAATGCACCAAACAAAATCTCATTCACTAAAAAAAACATAAAAAAGAGCTCATTCACTTCAAGATTTTAAAGTGAATTGACTAAACAAAATCTCATTCACTTCAAAAAAATAAATAAAAAAAGCTCATTCACTTCAAAAATTTGAAGTTAATGGATAAAAAAAAACGTTCATTTACTGTAAGATTTTAGCGTGAATAGACCAAACAAAATCTCATTCACTTCAAAATTTTGAAGTGAATGCACCAAACAAAATATCATTCACTTCAAAAATAAAATAAAATAAAACTCATTCACTTCAAAAATATGAAGTGAATGGATAAAAAAAAACTTTGTTTAAGTTTTTTTTTTAAAAGAAAAATTAATCAATTCAAAATAACAAACAAAAATTCTATTCACTTCAATATTTTGAAGTAAATGTACCAAACAAAAGTTTATACACTTCAAGTTTTTAAAATGAATGGACAAAAAATAACTCATTCACTTCGGTATTTTGAAGTGAATGTACCAAATAGAAGCTTATTCACTTAATACAATATTGGTAGAGAGAGAAAGTAGAGAGACAACGGCGGCGAATCTAGGGTTTCTTTTTCCAGTCGTACCTCTCATTCGTTTTACGATCCAAATACATATTTATACATATCTATCAATTCTCTTTCCATATACAATATTTTATAGGGATACAGGATTTTCTCTTTGAAATGGTTTAAGCCCGATGGGTATAGAGGAGATCGATAAAGGTAAAGGGGTTGAAATCCCTTCTCCGAATATCAATAAAAATCAATCTAATGCTAGTAAGTCCTATGCATCAGCTCTAAAAGGTATTCTTTCTTCTAATAATTCAGAGGCAACAAACTATAAATTAGATATGAGTTCACTGGATATAACCGATGTTCAACTACCTTTAAAGCAAACCCAAACTAAAGATTTCAAGCCTGCTGTTATCTTTTCCACCTTAGAACTACAAAGATCAGGTACCCCCCTCCAATATGGGTTGGTAGCTAAATTTAGTAAGGGGAGACCAAGGATTGAAGTTATTAGAGACCATATTGTTAAACATTGGGGATTAACTCAAACACCGGTTGTTAGCCTTATTGATAATAGACATGCATTCATTAAAGCTAGAAACAGTATAGATTTTAATAAAATATGGACCCAGAATAACCATGAGATGGAGGGCGCGCTATTTAGAATATTTAAATGGACTGTAGATTTTAATTTAAAGAGGGAATCCTCTATTGCCCCAGTCTGGATCAAACTCCCTCTTCTCCCTCTCAATTTTTGCATCCTATCTTATCTAAAAGCTATAACACAACCTTTTGGTAGGTTTTTAGTGGCTGATCTAGCTACTTTGACTCATGCTAGGCCAGCTTTTGCTAGGGTTTGTGTAGAAATGGACCTTTTAGAAAATAGGGAAGATGTAGTGTGGATTGGTACTTCTCATGAAGAAGGCTTTTGGCAAAAAATAGAATATGAAAAAATGCCTAAATATTGTGATAAGTGTTGGCTTCAAGGTCACTCCCCTAATGAGTGTAAAAGATTCTTTGGTGGGATGTTTCCAAATCAGATTAGTAATAATAAGGGCAATGAAAATCAGAATGGGCTAAAAATTGTAATGGAACAGAGATCATCTGGGGATAGAAACAGAGTTCAATTGAGCCAGAAAAAGGTTGTATTTAGGCAAGAATATGCTGTTAAAAACCCAAGGGAACTAAATGAAAATGAATGTTTTAACAAAGATGGTAAATTCATGAGAAAAGAAAAAGGGAAATGGATCATCATGGATAGTGATGTAGACATGGGGGAGGCAGAAAAGCATAAGAAAAACATTCCTGTAGGGGAATTTGTGGCTTCCTCATCTTCTGTTAAAGAGGATGAGGTAATTATACCAGTCACTGAAATGTTGAATGAGAACACCAAAGAGGTCAATGTCAATGATATTTTGGAGAGTACCCCTCTTCAAACTGTACCTCAGAATGTGATAATTATAAGAATGCACTAATCTCCAGTATAGGGGAAGCAAACATAATATCTCAAGGGACTAAAAAACCCTTAGTTTTTATTGGAAATACTGACAATGAGAAAGGTGAACAAGGGAATTCATCTAGTGACGGATTTTCCTTGTCAAAAGGTGCAAGGAAGAAAGAAAGAGAAAAAAGAAATAAAGAAAAAAAGAAACTGGAACAAGCTGAGAGTGAGCTGATTTCTAGCTCTATAAATAACAAGAGAGCAAACGATGAGGTTGAGGTGAACAACTCAATGGAAGATTTAATGTGTAAACTGCATTTGGATTCAAGCATTGGCACACCTTTCAATGAGAAGCAGGAGCTATCTAGGGGGGAAGGTGAGAACAAGCATGAGAAAAGAAATATCAAACGTCCTAACAGGTACACTCCTTCTGGTATAGATACCAGAAAGGAGATTTCTGCCTCTTTTAATGATTAATTTCTTAATATGGAATATAAGGGGCATTTCCAATATTATTTCTCAAGCCCAATTATCTATATATACTAAGAAATATAAGTTTGATTTAGTTGCTATATTAGAACCTATGATTCCTGTTAATAAAAATAGTGCTATTATTAGAAAATTAGGAATGGACTGTATTCTAGCTAATGAGTCTAGTAAAGGTAAAATTTGGATAATGTTTAAGAAGTTCTTGAAATTTGATATAATTAGCTCCTCCTCTCAAGAAATTACTTTAAAAATTTTGACAGATGGGATTTTTTATATTACTTTTGTTTATGCTAGATGTGATTACATTTCTAGGAGGTCACTTTGGACTACAATTAGCAATTTGAATCTTAAAAATGAAAAGTGGCTCATTGCAGGAGATTTTAACACTACTAAAAGTGACTCTGAAAAACTAGGTGGACATACTAGAGCTAGTAGAGATAAAAATGACTTTTGTGATTTTATTAGTGGAAATAACCTAATTGACATATGACTTATGTTGGCTCTCCTTTTACCTGGTTTAGGTGTAGCAATGGTAAAACTCAGTTTGAAAAGTTAGATAGAGCAATGGTTACTGTTGGTTGGGAAGGCTACTTTTATTCTCTTAAACTTAACATTTTTGAAAGAACCATTTCTGATCATTCACCTTTAGTTTTTACTTTTAGCTCTAATAACTCTTATGGACCTTCTGTTT
Source organism: Primula veris (assembly GCA_963682055.1). Taxonomy (NCBI): domain Eukaryota; kingdom Viridiplantae; phylum Streptophyta; class Magnoliopsida; order Ericales; family Primulaceae; genus Primula; species Primula veris. Next base: position 3,904,881 of record OY821744.1, on the reverse strand, counting down.
TCAAATTTCAGAGAATGTGGCTTAATCACAAGGATTTTCATGAATTTGTTAAGAATAATTGGAGTGTCTATTGTCATTTACAGGGTATGAACAAGTTTGCTTTTAAGCTAAAAAGGTTAAAAGCTGCCCTCAAAGTGTGGAATAAAAATACTTTTGGTAATATTATTAATAAAGTGGCTTTACTTGGTGATTCTCTGAAATTTGCAGAGAACAACCTGGTTAATTTAGGTGATGCATATTTAAAGGAATACTTATCTTGTCTAAATAAATATAAGGAAGCTGTATTGCAAGAAGAAATTTTTCTAAAACAAAAGGCTAAAGTTAAATGGTTAGCTGAAGGTGACAGAAATACAAAGTTTTTTCATCATATGCTTAAACACAAGAGAGCTAAAATTTGTATCCAACAGATTAAACTGGCCAATGGTAGGGTTTCTGAGGATTTTAATGAGATTAAAAATGAAGCATGTTCTTTCTTTGAAAATCATCTAACTGATAATGGAGTAAGTGCTAATTTATCTCTTTTTAATGTTATCCCTGTTTTGGTTAATTCTAATGATAATAAAAGGCTAAACTTATGTCCAAATTTAGATGAAATAAAAAATGCAGTAAAAGATATACCTATGGATTCTTCTCCAGGCCCAGATGGGTTCAGCTCAGTGTTTTTTACTAGTTGTTGGGATACTATTGTGGATGACCTTTGTGAAGCTGTTGTTGGCTTTTTTAAGGGGGAGACTTTCCCACAAGCTTTCGTTTCTGCACTTATTATTCTCATCCTTAAAACAGACAATCCAACTGATTTTTCACAATTCAGACCTATTAGTCTATGTCAAGTATTTTATAAGATTATTACTAAAATTATGGCTAAAAGATTATCTATCATTTTGCCTAAAATTATTTCCCCTCAACAAAGTGGTTTTGTTGAGGGTAGGAATATTTCTGATGCCATTTTGTTATCTCAAGAACTGCTAGTACATTTAGGTAATCAACCTAGAGGTGGTAATGTGGTTTTTAAATTAGACATGGCCAAGGCTTTTGATAGAATAAACTAGAACTTTCTAAAAAACGTCCTTGTTGCTTTTGGTTTTGATAATATTTGGATCAATCTTGTAATGAAATGTGTCACCCTAGCCAAATATTCTGTGTGTGTGAATGGGGTACAACATGGTTATTTTTCATCTAGCAGAGGAGTTAAACAAGACGATCCTCTTTCACCATTACTTTTTATTATTGCAGAAGAAGTACTCAGTAGAGGGTTAGAAAATTTATATGTTAAAGAAAAGCTTATACCTTATGTTATTCCTCCTAATATTAAGCCTATTTCTCACATTCTTTTTGCAGATGATATTTTAATTTTTACAAATGGTACTAAAAATAATCTTACCATTCTTATGAATTTTATAAATGAGTATGAAAAGGCCTCAAGTCAACTTCTCAATAAATCTAAAAGTATGTTTTTAACTTTTAAACAAACCTCCATTAGAAAAAGTATTATAGCTCAAGCCACTGGTTTTAGTGAGGGTACATTTCCTACTAAATATTTGGGGATTCCCCTACATTATGCTAAGCTTACCTCTAATATGTATAATCCTTTGTTAGATAAAATCTACACTAAGGTAGCTAGCTGGAAAAGTGGTTTGTTGTCTCCTGGGGCTAAAATTACCTTAATTAAACATGTTCTTTCTTCTTTCCCTATGCACCTCCTTGCTGTGTTAAACCCACCTAAAATAGTGCTAGACAAAATTAATATGGCCTTTGCAAATTTTTTCTGGGGTACTTTTGATTGCAAAAACAAACATCATTGGCTTAGATGGTCTAAAATTGCAAAACCCATATATGAGGGTGGTTTGGGTATTAGAGATATTTCAGAAGTAATGAAAGCACTTCATTTTAAAATGAGTTGGAAACTACTAGATTCTGAAACTCCTTGGTCAGTTTTTATGTACCAGAAATACTTTGCAAAATATGTAAATTGCTCTAATCCTGTTTTTAAACAAAATCACTCTTACATTTGGAAGTGTTTTGGTGCCAATTTCAATACTTTAGTTACAAAAAGTGAATGGAGTCTTAATGAAGGGTCTGTAAGTTTTTGGTATGAAAATTGGTCAGGTACCGGTTTGCTTTGCAATGATTTCGATGTTGTTTTTCCTAATATTCTTCTTAATCAGGTAATTGTTGGCTGCAGTTGGGATGCTAAATTGCTTGAACTTATGGGAGGTAAGATTTTGGCTAGTAGAGTTACTCAACTCTCAGTTTGCCTAAGAACTGGTACTGACTACAGGTTTTGGCCTTTATCACATAATGGTGAACTTACTGTGAAGAATGCTTATAATTTTCTGAGAAATAAAGGTGAAAAATTTTCTATAGCTAAATTTATATGGAATAAAGTTTTGCCCACTGAAATTTCTATATTTAATTGGAAGCTTTGGTTCTCAGCTGTTAAACTTGATCAGGATGTTAAAAAATTTGGCATTTCTCTTGCATCAAAATGCTCATGTTGCTGTAATCATAAAGAGGACTCTGCTGATCATTTATTCAGCAATAGTGAAATTAGTTTTAAAATATGGAATTTTTTTAGTAATGCTTTTGGTTTTGATAAATTTATAGGGGATAATTTGAGAGCTTATATTACAAAATGGTTTGCTAAATGTGATCTATCTCACGTTGGTATAATAGCATCACTAGTCCCCTCTCTTATTTGTTGGGAAATTTGGATTAGTAAGAATAAAAATAAGCATGAGAATATTGAAATGAATGGGGATTCAATTATCAATAAAGTTATTAATTGGCTACGAGATTTAAATGATCTCATTACTCCTAAAGCCATTGGTAAGTCTTTTAATTATATTACTCTTATAAACTTTGGTATTGATATCAAAGCTTTTAATGTCAAAAGACCGCTGTTGGTTTATTGGAAATGTCCACCTAGTGGTAGATTTAAACTTAACATTGATGGTTCTGCTATTGAGGGTGCAAGAACAGGATGTGGTGGGATTTTAAGAGATAGCAATGGTGTTTTTATCATTGCATTTTCTTTTAATCTAGGCACTAATAATCACATATATGCAGAACTGGTTGCTTTATTAAATGGACTTCTCATTATGTTTTCTATGGGTTTTAATGAACTATTAATTGAATCAGATTCAGAATTAATAGTGAATTGGTGGAAAAAGGGGAAAAGTCCTGGTCCTAAATTTGTTAAAATATGGTATGATATTTGTTATATGATGCCTTATGTTTGCTCTAACTTTGATCATATATTTAGAGAGCAAAATCAGGTAGCTGATGGTCTTGCTAAACTTGGTGCTAAAGGTATAAATTTCTCTACTATGGACATACAGTGGTTGCCAAAGAAAATCAAAGCCACCTATTTATTAGATCAAAAAGAGACTCCCTGTTTTAGGGGGAAATTTCTTTGATCTTTAGCCATTTATTGGCTGTTTTTCAGAGTTACTTTCTAAGATGGCTTTAAACTGGAAAAGTTGATTCATGCAGTTGCAAAGCTGCAATTTTTCTTTGTGAAATGGCTGGAGATTTGGTTTTTTTTTACGATTTAGCAGTTACGAAGCTGTTTTGGTCAATTAGCCTTTGTGGCTTTTAGACTCTGTTTTTGATAAAAAGATTGATGGTTCTTGCGTAATCAAGAGAAAGGCCTTGAAACTTGGCTGTTTTTATTTCGAATTTTGAAGTAATGGTTCTGAGGATATGAATGTATAGTTTTTTTAAGAGAATGTTGCTAAAGAAGAATGAGGGTTCTTGATCAAACAAGACTTGACCCTTGGCTGTTTTCTCTTTCGAAAGATTAAGTAATGGTACTGGGTTCTTTTATAAGATAAGCTGCTGAAAGAAGAATGAAGTTTCTTGCAAAGAGACAGGTTTTTCCCTTGGCTGTTTTTCTTTCGAATGTTGCTGAAGAAGATTGAAGTTTCCTGTGTAATAAAAGAGACAGCCCTTGCCCTTGGCTGTTTTGAAATTTTAAGTAATGGTTCTAAGGTTATAGGAGAATGTTGCTGAAGAAGAATGACGTTTCTTGCCAATCGAAGAGTATGAAAAGAATAGTTTTAAGAGAATGTTGCTGAAATGTGCTGAAATTTGTTTTTTCTTTTCTCTTTTAAAAAGCTATGTTTCCTAGTAAAAGCAGGTAACTATACCTTGCTTGTGTTTTTTTTTTTTTTTTTTTTAGATTTCAATGTTTAAGGTTTTAGACGTTAGTCATCGTGAGGGCTTAGCTCACGAGATGTTACTTTTTGTTAATAAAGGTTTTGCTGGTATTGAAAAAAAAAAAGCTTATTCACTTCAAAAAATCAAACAAAAGATCATTCACTTCAATATTATTGAGCAAACAAATGTTCATTCATTTTAAAATAACAAACAAAATCCATTCATTTCAAAAATTTTGAAGTTTTCAACTGAATGTGAGAAATATGCACCAAAAGAGAATTACTTTTTGAAAGTATGACTTTTTGGGAATTACTTTTGAAAAGATACACTAAAAGGTAATTTACTCTTTAATCAAAGTAATTACAAGAATTGGTGTGAACAATACATATCAATTTCTTCCATTTTCTAAATTATTATCGTAGTTAGTTTAACAGTTATTGAAATATTGGAGTATATTAAATTTCAAAAAGTGTAAATAATATATTACACCTCTGATTCTGACCAAAACTTCCATCATACCATTGTTGTGTGGCCTAGGGAGAAAAACTTTTTTATTTTTTCATTGAGCTCTTATATTAGCATAGTTCAATTGCAAATGCAACCTAACCTTGAAGGTATCTTCCCTATTCATCAAACATAGATCCCACATTTCATCAAACATAGATTTCATATTTACTATTTGCGTAAAAAATTGTTCACTTTGATGGAGAATTTTTTCTTTTGTTGAGTATAAACAAATTGTTGATATTATGAAAAACTTAGCGACAATCATTATACCAACCGCTAATACTTTTTCTTGTAGTGAACCTAAAATTGATCCTAAGCATCAAATAAAAAATCACAACTTCATCATCTTCTCAAACTTGTCAAAATTAACAAACCCATCCCCATTCAAGTCAAAGTCCTCGTATCATCTTCTCACAATCCTTCACCATGCACTTCTACACAAGTCATTTCAAAACGTGGATTGCACTAGCTGATCTCAAATCATAGCTATCCTTATTAAACACGCTTCCCTAAACTCCGTTGAAGCTGCAAAACCACCATGAAAAGCAGCAAACTCGGCCAAGTCGATAAGTCCATCTCCATCTTTATCCATCTCCTCCATCATATCCTCAACCTTAGGTGGTGTTGCGTGGGATCCAAGTAACTCCAGAACATATTTCATTTCCTCTTTTGAGTCTTCCTTCACGGTTTGTATCAAACTTGTTGACCACTTTTGTTACCTCGGCCATGTTGCCTAGAGAGGTTTTCTTGTTGACTACAAAATAATGCTTGATTTAGTGAGAGTCAAAAGTTGTCACAAGCCTGTCGCTAATTTAAAAAGTTGTCACAAATATGTCGCAAATTGACTAAACTGTCACAAAACCGTCACAAAAACCGTCGCTAATAAATTCGTAACAAAAAATACCGTCACTAATTCCGTCGCTATTTGAATATTTTTTTGTAATGGTTGTTAGCAGTCATGGTTTAATGAGGGTAAGTGGCAATTTTTTTTTACCAAATAAGGATCATTAAGAATAAGATTAGGCTTTTAATCGCCAAAATATGGGACACAAAGATAATGGTATCTAATTACCATTCCTTGTGTAATATTGCACCTTTCCCTTATAACCGGTGACCATACTTTGCACTTTTTTCTAATAACTAATGAATGGTGATCATAGACTCCATCCAGAGTGTCATGACAATATATGCTTAATTAAAGATCGAATATGATTTTAGTAAAGGTATTGGTTAATAGGTGTACATGATATATAGTGATAATATATTAGATTTTGACTAATTGGAGTTGTAAATTAGTTTTAGTAGGTTTTAGTTGTCACAGGCGCAAAATTACAGAACACTGTGAAATTTCATCTACAATTTTTTACTTCTTAGATAATAAGACTTTAACTCTTCACATATATAGCAGCTCTGCATGACACTATATATGTACATGATTCTCTTGCTTGGTTGTCTCTTCTTGCAAGTTCTTTTTTATTATTATTAGCTTGAATTTTCATTAAATGTACTCACATAATCTCAAAAGTTGTCCATATGATAACAAAAAAGAAAGCAGCACTATCTAATAGTTAAAAAAGTAGTAATATTAAAATTATGAATATATTATTACATTGACCTGGATTATGTCACTAGTCCTAATGATAATTCATAAAGATGACACCATTTAATACATGCAGAGATTATTCTCAAACCACACATCTCCTAATACATAGCCTCAACCCTCAAGTCACATATTAGCCATACAAAAATTTCTGCAAGTAAATTGAATGTACTAAACACAGTCAAGCTGCTGGAGCGTAGTCGTATCCACCATCATCATCATCATCTCCATCTCCTTCTACTTCCGATACTTTCACATCGTACTCACATGTATTCCCGTCGTCACAGTATTCGTTTTTTTGTAGCATCGACTCGTTTTCCTGGCAAATGAGTGACATTTTCTTAGGGAATATTATGAGAAGAAAGCAAGAAAGTAAGGTTTAAAGATAAAAAAAAAGTGATTTGGTTTGAGGATGGTTTAACAATTGAGCATACACTTGTTTATATATTGGGAAGAGATTCAAGAGAAAGTGGTATAATTGTTATTGACACAAGTTTTCCATAAGTAAAGTGTGGAGTGATGTAGTAGACCTAGGGTTTGTGCCACGTGGACAGCCATGTAGGAATTTTTCTATGCCATGTCAGCACATGTGTATATATGTATCTGTATATGCATTAAAGTTTACACTGAATATGAGTAAGTGGAGGATATATCTGTAGTGAAGTGGTCAATTGATAGGAAAAGGTAGGGTATATTAGTGCTTTTGGAAATTATTTCAAGTTCACAAGTGAAGTGGTCAATTGATATCCTTAGATTTGTAAAGCTGAATTTGGTCATTTTCAAATTCAATTTTTTTGGTTTACTTGTAGAAAATATATAAGTTGCCTCTTGGTAATAGTCAAATACTGCCTTATTGAATTCTTTCATAGGGGGGCATGTTTTGATGTTTAGAATCTTTAGATCTTTGTGTTAATTTGGTGATAGAAATTGTAGTACAAGAATAACCATAGATTAGTGACCCCTCCAATTGTAGTACAAGAAATTGTTCTACAAAGATTTTTCAGTGGACATGTAACTGCACCAAACTATAGTCATATTGTTAACGATTTGTATATCTTTTAAAAAATTTAATTTGAATAACATAATATAATAACTTTCCAATTTAAGTATTATCGTCTAAATAAATCACGGAATCATGTCACGTGACATTTGACAAACATTAATTTGATAGAGTAATTTAATAATTTTGCACAAAAATATGTCATCCTAAAAAAACGTTTTACCAATTTCACACGTAATCCAAATTTTTGTTATGTGTGAAATTGGGAAAAACGTTTTTCTAGTATGACATATTTTTATGCAAAATTGTTAAATTATCCTCTCAAATTAACGTTTATCAAATGTCACGTCACATGATTCTGTAATTAATTTAGACGGTGGTAGCTAAATTGGAAAGTTATTATAGTGTGGTACCCAAATTGGAAAATTTGAAAGGTGAGTATCCAAATTGTTAAAATCAGATAGTTTTGTGTACTAAACCTATAAAACCCTTTTTTTAAGTCAAAAGTTAATTAAGCTTAACGTGATAACTGGCAAACGAAGTAAAGATTCACAAATAATCCTGGAAAAAATCTCGTGAGTTAATGTAACTGCATTGTTGCTTGACGTCGAATGATCTTCGATCCAAGATAAATATATCGGTCGATTAATACTTCAATGCAGATGCTGCAAATTATGGGCAATGTATACAGGGATATCAATTTTATTACATTCTATATATCTTGATTGTTTCCTACATGTGTAATTATTAAGACATTTCGATTGTTTTCTCTATTTTACAATTTATAGAAGTGTATTCATGGCTTGATTATATTCTTCTTAAAAATGCAATTTATACAGAAAAGTTTATTCATTGTGGCCCGAGAAATAAACCAGGTGCTCACAATAAGACACATCCTTCAAAATAGTTGAAACAAATGACAACCAATCATTTTTTTCTTGTATGGCTAATATACCAATATCTTTGCAAAAGCCTGAACACTACCAGAATTTTTTGGTTCCCACCAAAAAAATATAACTGAAAATTTTACCAAATGGCCAGCACTTATATCTCTGATCACATATTCCGGCCAACTCCGCCTCTCCACGTCACCTCCCGCCAAGTCAATAAACACTCTGTTGCAATTTTACAAAATTTGAAAAATCCCAAGCTAGGTACTTTTTTCCTGAAAAGAGAGCAAAAATGCAAGTGTAGAATGAGCTTGGTTGAGCAAACTCCGTCGAATACGAAAGTGGATATAAAAAGGCTCGTGGGATTTCTTTATGAGGATTTACCACACTTGTTTGATGAGCAAGGGATTGATCCGACGGCTTACGATGACCGTGTCAAGTTTCGGGACCCTATTACGAAATATGATTCTATCAGTGGATATTTGCTAAACATCGGTCTTTTGAAGAAGCTCTTCGCTCCTGATTTCATATTGCATTGGGTCAGACCAGTACGATTTCTTACTCATTAATCGGTGGTTTGGTTCCAGATTATAAGCTTAGCCTTTCTGTTTTACCTTTTAGGCTTTTACTTCATATGGTATTGTATTGAATTCTCAAACGAACCATTTCCAGCTTATTTGCTTTAACTGCAACCAAATAAGGTTTAGGAGGTCGTGCCTTTTTTAAACAAAAAGCTGTTTAAGAAAAGCAATGAGAAAAAAGTTTGCATTAAAAAAGCTGCAATACAATGTCTGGCACCACCTTAGCTTGTTAACTTATAAGTGACTTATTACTTACTTTAATTTATAAATTTATTTATTTTAACTCATAAATGACTTGTATATATACTTCTACTTGAAATTTTATGTTTTTGAAATTTTTATGTGAAAAGGCAAAGAAAATCCCGAAATTCTAGCTTCTTTGCTTTTGAGCTTGTTGGACCGATAAGCTAGATTTTAAAAGCTAAAAATGCTAACAAACCAATCGACATAGCTTCTCTTAAGCAAAAAGCTAAGAAAAAAAGCCGTTGACAAACAGGCCCTTAGTTAGAAAGTATAAAGTGGACACTGGCTTATATGCTCAATATTTTCAGCCTAAATTGCCTTCTTTTGGCGCTTCTAACCTTCAGTTTTATTGCTATGCTTATAGATTGAATTGTATTTGGTTGGTCAAAACTTTAAGCTAGCGCTTGTTTAGGTAAATATTTTAAGCACAGACTTTTCAGAATCCGGGACAAGATTCGAGATAAAGTGTCTTAAAATATCCACATACAAAACTTTTTTAGGTTCAGATGACAAATCTCAGCATAAACCCTGAGCATACAAACGGGTTGAGTTTATAAGGAAAAAAACTGAAGTCGAAAATGAGGACATTTTTAGTTATTCCCTTTTCTTGTTTCATAAACATTTCTACTCCATACAAACGGGTTGAGTAGTAATTAAGTTGGAAATCACCATTCTACTCTTATACCTCGATATATTTACCACTCTCAATCATGTCATCCATTGACAGTCATTTTTATTATCTTGTACCAATCTAGACTTAGAGGCTTAAATTCATAGAAGAACTCATTCGTATTTAAATATTTTAGCATTATGCCCTAATTACAACATTCTTCTGAGTAAATATTCATTTTCTTGAAGAACTGATTTGAGGCTTTATAGACAGGTCCATACGAGATAACTACAAGATGGACTATGGTTATGAAATTTGTACTACTCCCATGGAAACCAGAACTTGTTTTTACAGGAACATCGGTTATGGGAATTAATCCGGAAACAGAGAAGTTCAACAGCCACACGGTAACAATTTCAGCTGTTGAAGTAAAAATAACTTTGTACACATATTAGCCTGGAAAATTTTATTAATAACTTAGATGTATAAACTCTAGTTGTCTAATTCTGGTGTCTCTTTTGTAGGATTATTGGGATTCTATAAAGAACAACAGCTACTTCTCCACAGAAGGTCTTTTGGATATGATCAAACAGGTATTTCACTTTTAATATTCATATTGTTGGCTATAGTAGTACGAATATATGATGAAGTGTGAATAACGTGTGCGTGCAGCTACGTATTTACAAAACACCAGATTTGGAATCCCCTCGATACAAAATTCTGAAGAGAACAGCAAACTATGAGGTAATTTAATATTGCAGTACTGGAGTTGCTATGGCTTGTTTCTCCCTGCTGAGAAAATTATGAAGTTCATAAGATAGTTTAGAATCACCTAAAAATAAAGATAATATGTGCTTCTCACAGGTTAGAGAGTATTCCCCTTTCGTTGTTGTTGAGACAGACGGAGACAAGCTCTCGGGTTCCACTGGATTTAATTCAGTTGCTGGGTTAGTTTAGTTTGTTTTGGGTTCGATGCACTGCACATCATTTTTTCTGTCTTGGTTGTTTTCTAGGAAAATTGTGCTCTTTTAATGCAATTTAACAGATTTTTAAATATATATCTTTTTAGGTATATCTTCGGGAAGAACTCTACACAAGAGAAGATAAAGATGACTACCCCAGTCTTCACGCAGACAGACGATCCCGAAAAGTCCAAAATATCCATCCAAATAGTTATACCATCCGAGAAAGAAATCAGCAGGTTTAGTATTAGCACATCTTCTATTTCATGTGACAATTTTTTGGACTTTTTCTAAAGTTACCGGCTTACTGTCAACTAATTTAGAAATCAGCTTGGCTGGCTGCAGCTTTAAAGCTGATTTTTTGGTTTTGCTTATTAATTGCACTATGCCACTACATGTGGTTGGACACCTAGAAACTAAGACTTCATTTTTTCGCTTTTTATTTTTCACAGTTTAAAGCTAGACTACATTTAAAAATTGAGTTTTTTTCTGGTTTGCCTGGTTTGAAAAGCTGGATAACTCTAGCTTTATTTCAATCCCGTAAAAGGCAAAATACTAACCTAGCCAAACAATCCCAAAGGTATCAGTCATCAGTCATCAGGCTTGTTTGGCTGCAGCTTTTAGGCTGAACTCTTTTGTTTTCTTGCCCGTAAGATGTCCTGCATTTATTGGTTAGTTAAGTAATCAAGATTTTCGATTTGGAAAAATTGGAACTGTTAATTTGAATGATCCCCGCTCATTTTTCAGTCGCATATCAGGTGGCTTATTTGCTTAAAAGCAAAACCAAACAAGCCTTTGCTTATCTCTGTGTATATGTTTGATCAGTTTACCAGATCCCAACGAAGAATCAATCAAATTAAGGAAAGTGGAAGGAGGCATTGCTGCAGTATTAAAGTTTAGTGGCAAGCCGGAAGAGGACATTGTTGTAAAGAGAGAAAAGGAACTTCGTTCTAATCTTGTTCAGGATGGTCTCAGGCCTAAGACAGGTTGTTTACTCGCTCGCTATAATGACCCAGGCCGAACATGGAGCTTCATGATGGTATAGATCTATAGTTCTTCACTTTCTTTGGATTTTATTTTGTCTATTCTTTTACTGTTCTATCTCATAATGCGAATCAAAACATGTTTCTTTGTATCAGAGGAACGAAGTACTTATATGGCTTGAAGACTTCTCGTTGGACTAAACTTCAGCAAACGCGCAAGATTCCACTATCCTTAAAAATCGAGTTTAGTGATTACTTACACTGGGTATTACAAAGAACACAGAGAGTGACAGAAAATAATCACAGTTAGTTTAATTACCCTCTTAAATGTATCAGAAGAATACCGCAACTGTCAGCTATGTTTTGAAAACAAAGATTTCTCGATGGGGGAAAAGACTAAAGACGCATAGCGTGCATTACAGGACTATCGAATGCAATTTTGATTGCTTTTTACTTATGTAACACTTAACATCGAGCGATCTTCGGTCCAAGATAATGTCTGGATAGAATAACGCGCATTACAGGGATATCAATTTCATCATATTCAAGATATTTCAATTGTTTTCTTTATTTTGCAATTAATAGGCAACCGTAAGAGCAACGACAAATGGGTAGGTAAATACCCCAGTTATGTTAAATATGCGGATCAATACATAAAAGTTATCCCACCGTAGCATTGTCATGCTATAGCCAAAACTAGTAGTATTTGCCAATTGTGCTTAGTTAAATTTACCTAGCGCTGGAGTATATTCTTATTAAGAATGCAATTTAAATAGGAAAGTTTGTTTATTGTGGCCCGATAAATAAACCCAGTGCTCAAATGAATCACAAAAAATGACAACCAATCATATTTTCTTGTATGACTAAAATACCAATCATGTTTGCTTGTTTGACTAATATACCCATCGTTGCAAAAAAAGCCTAAACACCACCAGATTTTTTTGGAAAAGTATAACTGATTTTTGCCAAATGGCCAGCACCTCTATCTCCGACCACTTATTCTGGCCAACTCCGCCTTTACACTTCACCTCCCGTCAGCCCAATAAACAATCTTTTACTATTTTACCCATATTGAAAAATCCCAAACTAGGTACTTTTTTCCTGAAAAGAGAGCAAAAATGCAAGTGTAGAATGAGCTTAGGGGATCAAACTCCGTCGGATACAAAAGTGAATATAAAAAGGCTCGTGGGATTTCTTTATGATGATTTACCGCACTTGTTTGATGAGCAAGGGATTGATCCGACAGCTTACGATGAGCATATCAAGTTTCAGGACCCTATTACGAAATATGATTCTATCAGTGGATATTTGCTAAACATTTGGCTTTTAAAGAAGCTATTTGCTCCTGAATTTATATTGCACTGGATCAAACCAGTACGCTTTCTAATTGATTACATGGTTATTTAGCTGCAGATTATAAACTTATCCCTTCTGTTTTACCTTTCACTTTGTATTTTATTGTATTGTATTGTATTGTATTGCATAAACTCTGAGAATACAAACGGGTTGATTTGAGAAGCAAAAGACTTGAAGTCGAAAACTGGGACACGACAAATCCTTATTCTGTATGTTGCAGCTAATATTCATTCTAACTAGGAAATTGGAATGAATAGCGAGGGCAACTGAACAGAATAGAATAGAAAACGTTTGGTTATTCCCTTTTTCTTGTTTTCATTTTCCTCTAGTATATTTACCACTCTCAATCATACACCAATTGGCGATTGTTTCTCCTCCTGAAAACCTTTTATTTTCTCTCAAATAAAAAGGATAACCTTTTATTATCTTGTACCATACTAGACATAGAGGTTTAAATTCATGGAACGGCTCATTTGTACTTAGATATTTCAACATTATGCACCTAATTACAACATTCTTCTGAGTCAACTTTCGTTTTTAAAGAACTGATTTTGAGGCTTTATAGTCAGGACCGTACGAGATAACTACAAAATGGACTGTGGTTATGAAATTTGTAGTACTCCCATGGAAACCAGAACTTGTTTTAACAGGAACATCAGTTATGGAAATTCATCCGCAAACAGAGAAATTTAACCGCCACACGGTAACAATTTCATCGGTTAGAAGTAAAAATAGCTTTATACACATATTAGCCTGGGAAAATTGATTAATAACTTGGAGTATAAACTCTAGTTGTGTAATTCTGGTGTCTATTGTGTAGGACTATTGGGATTCTATAAAAAACAACAGCTACTTCTCTACAGAAGGTCTTTTGGATGTGATCAAACAGGTATTTCATTTTTAGCATTCATATTGTTGGCTATAATAGCCTGAAAATATGATGATGAATATGATGAAGTGTGAATAATGTGTGCAGATACACACTTACAAAACAGCAGATTTCGAATTCCTTCGATACAAAATTCTGAAGAGAACACCAAGCTATGAGGTACTTTACTATTGCGTTTATTGGACTTGCTGAGGCTTGTTAAACATTTTCTCACTATTGAGAAAATTATGAAGTTCACAATATGTGTTAGTATCACATAAAAATAAAGATAATATATGCTTTTCACAGGTTAGAGAGTATTCATCTTTCGTTGTTGTTGAGACTGACGGTGACAAGCTCTCTGGGTCCACTGGATTTACTTCAGTTGCTGGGTTAGTCTTACTTTATTTTCGGTTCAATGCACTGCACGCCATCTTTTCTGTGTTTGCTGTATTTTAGGAAATGTGTGCTCTTTTTACGCAATTGAACAGATTCTTAAATATTGGAGTAATATTTTTTTAGGAACATCTTTGGGAAGAACTCTACACAAGAGAAGATAAAGATGACTACCCCGGTCTTCACCCAGACAAACGATCCCGAAAAGCCCAAAATATCCATCCAAATAGTTATGCCATCTGAGAAAGAAATCAGCAGGTTTAGTATTAGCACATGTTCTATTTCATGTGTCGAATTTTTTGTCTTTTTCCAAAGTTACTGTCAACTATTTTAGAAATCAGGTTGGCTGGCTGCAGCTTTAAAGCTCAGCTATTTATTGGTTTTGCTTATTAACGGCACTACATGTGGTTGGTTATCTAGAAACTAAGGCTTAGTTTTTTCGTTTTTTTTTTCACTTCTTAAAGCTAGACTACATTTGGCTACATTTGGTTTGCCAGCTTAAAAGTTGAGTTTTTCTGCTTTGCTTGCTTTTAAAAGCTAGTAAATCCAGTTTTTTCTCAATCCTGCAAAGTACAGCTTATGCACTAAGCTAGCCAAACAATCCCTAAGGTATCACTCGTCAGGCTTGTTTGGCTGCAGCTTTTAGGCTAAACTTTTTGTTTTCTTGCCCATAACTGTTAATCTGAATGATCCTTACTCATTTTTCAGCCACATATTAGGTGGCTTTTTTGCTTAAAAGCACGGACAAACAAGTCCTTGCTGATAATGAATATGTTTGATCAGTTTACCAGATCCCAATGAAGAACCAATAAAAGTAGGGAGAGTGGAAGGAGGCATTGCTGCAGTATCAAAGTTCAGCGGCAAGCCGGAAGAAGATATTGTTTTACAGAGAGAGATGGAACTTCGTTCTAGTCTTATTCAGGACGGTCTCAGGCCTAAGACGGGTTGTTTACTAGCTCGCTATAATGACCCAGGCCGAACATGGAGTTTTATGATGGTATAGATTTATAATTCTTCACTTTCTTTGGCTTTTATTTTGTATATTCTTTTACTAATCTCTTTGGAAAATTTGATTTTATAATGCAAATCAAACAGTTTTTGTCTGTATCAGACGAACGAGGTACTTATATGGCTCGAAAACTTCTCATTGGACTAAACTTCAGCAAACTCAACAATATTCCAGTATTCTTAAAACATCGGCTTAAGTTGTTACTTACACTGGGTATTACAAAGAACACAGAGTGAGGGTAAATAATCACAGTTTGATTAATTTCCCTCTTAAATGTATCAGAAGACTACTTTCAAGTTTCAACTGTAGGCTATGTTTTGAAAACAAGGATTTCTTGATGGGGGATGATAAGACTAAAGAAGTGAAACTGTCAGTTTATGTAATTATGTTTGGAGCTTCAGTCTATTTAAAACGTGAAACGTATGAGAAGATTTTGTCCTTTTTTATATGTTTAGACTTTCAGTTTTGTCCTTGAAAACAAATAACTGTTGAACTCTGATCATTCAAAACATTCTTCGAGTGGTATACAGTATGCTCGCAATATGTTACTGATTATAACTTTTGAAGCCTAATGAAACCCAGAAACTAACTTATTACAGCTTAAGGAAAAGCTAAGTTACACATGTGCGTTCTAGCACATGTTTCAGCTTCAAAACAAACATGACAGTTCTTCATCGAGACAAAGAAAACAACAATCACATTTGACATCATAGTCGTATTTGATCCAGACAATAATGCATCTCCTGATAAAATCAACCACAAATTTCCATGTCACTGATCTAACCTCAAGCCAACCACTATGTTAACTCAATAAGCAAGAAGCACACTAGCAGAAGCATGTTCTAGAGAAGATAAACCCAGTTCATAGAGATGAAAGTTAGCATAGAAAACACTTCCAAGTTCCAACTCATTGGATGTTCTAAAATAGATTATTCACATAAATATGTTACTTGTAATTAAAATCAACAAATTAAACACAAGTTCCAACTTCACTAAATATTACTTCAAGCCTACCGCAACCATAACCTAAACAGCGAAAATCAAGTCCAAAGACAATCTTAAGATAACCAAAACAAGAAAGTCAATTATAGCATAAACTGATCTACTCCTTGGTTTTGTTGATAAGTGACTTGTGAATATGAGGGATTACACCACCACCAGCTATAGTCCCTTTGATGAGGGTGTCGAGTTCTTCATCTCCTCGAATAGCCAGTTGTAAATGCCTTGGAGATATACGTTTCACTTTCAGATCCTTACTCGCGTTACCAGCTAATTCCAACACTTCCGCAGTTAAATATTCCAAGATAGCAGCTGTATATACCGCCGCTGTGGCCCCCACTCTCCCGTGTGCAGTTGTTCTGGATTTCAGTACTCGATGGATTCGGCCGACTGGAAACTGCGATGTTATATGAATAAATGAAATGATTAAACTAGTACCAATCGTGTTTCCTGGGAAAAGGTTTTGAACCAATCTTTTAATAAACAGGAATGGAAATGATTACCAATCTAAATAATCATATAGCCAAAGCTACATTACAGGATTCCGTTTCACCAAATTCAACTCTTAAAAAGTAATAAGAGGCATGACTTGATAAAAATATGAAAATATTAATGAAATCCGAAGTTCGTAATTGAAAGCTAAACAAACAACATAACTGCTATTGATCATAGAAAAACTTTACAATGTCATGTTATTATTTAATAACAAAAAGTACTCGTCTTAATACCTGTGTGATAAAATAGCAAATTTTACAGATTATGTTTTGGAAAGAAAATACATAAGCGTAAGTTCAGTGATTTTCAGCATAATGTTTACAAATTTTGCAACTTTACATGTAAAGTGAGCTTTGATGCAATATTTTTAAAAACCAGAAAGTTTTATTCATAAAAGTCGAAACCATTCAGAACTCAGAAGCGTTTCCAAATAAAAATTCGTAAACCAAATTTTAGATTATTTAGGAACCAAAGTACAATCATAAGCATAGTTGTACAATTGTTTATCAGTGATGGTCAGATCTGCATAAGGACTCATAACCACTAAGGTGAGAATGAGTCACAACAGCTTTAAAATTCCACAAGTTTAATCGTCTGGATTAATTAGAACAAGCAAAAAATCCATGATGGCTTTTGAATTTAAAGAGTATCTACTGAAGGAAAATTCGAACAGCTAAACACAAGTACGTAGTGGCCTTGGCCTCAAGTTTATTGAAGTAGAGAAGGAGAAGGCCACGTGAATGGGAATAAAACCTATTCAGAAGAAGAACTTGCCTCCTCTCGATCACAATTTAAACTGAAATGTCGACGTATCTCTTTCTCTCGTGTTTCAAGATAGTAACCTAATTGTTTTACGTGTTTATATTCATTATGTAGAGTGTGGTGGCCGTGAGTCTTCAAAACAATGTGCTTGTTGTATGTTACTCAACCAGAACTATGTTTGTTTTGAGAGTTTCGTCTAACAGTAAATTTTAAGCATTTTTTCTCTTTGAGTTCTTTAGTATGTTCACTGGAGATCATATTGAAATATGAAAGAGGCTCGATCACGCTTGAAGTACCATTTTGTACTTCTTCCAAAGTTTACTAATTTTCACAAGAAAAACAAAAGCAGCTGCATATAGTATACTTACCCAGGCCATACCCAAAAGGCCATGATGCAAAACACAATAAGCTATTGAATCAACAAATCCAAACCCGCCCCTAAGTGACCCATAATCCGAGTTGAATCATTATGTAAATCACAGACTTGTTTTATCCGGATGATTTAGATCATGATATATATTATATATTACCAATATAAAAAAAAAAACGGCGAGGAAGAGGGATTGGAGTTGGAACTGGTATCTAACCAACCATGACTTAAGTACAGTGGCGGAGTTAGGGTTTGGATACGCAATGCTAGAATTTCAAATATATATATATATATATATGAGGGCTAAACCACTATTTTTATAAGTTTATATGCAAAATATAAATTCACTGTTAGTATTTTTCCTTAGTATGGGTAACTATCAATGTTTTAAATAGCGTTATCGCTAGCGTAACGTTTTTTCGAGAGAAACGTTAAAAGCGCAAATAGCGTTGCTACATAGCGCTTTGCGGTGTAATTTTTTTTGCCTAAATATATATAAATATAGCATTAAATTCAGAACATCTAATAAAAATTAACTAAATATATATAAAAATTTGTAACTAATAATCACAAAGTAATTGTAGTTGAGATGGTAGAGCACTTATTTTGTTTGAAATAGTTTTAGGGTTCGATTCTCTTTAGCGTCCAATAATTTCATTAAAATTTTGACCATTCAGAGTTACAAAATTACAAAAAAAAAAAAAAAAACGTGAAAATTCCCTCTCACATACATGCATGTATACATAATTGTCTTAAAAAGCCAAATCTTAGCTAAAGCTTTTTTGTAAAAACTGTGCTATAAAATCATAAAAAAACTTAATTTATTAGCACCCTAGAAAGTGAAAAAGCGAGCTTTTTAAGCCTTCGAATCGAGCTTTTTTTCCTACTCTCTTTTTAAAACAGTGAATACATACGTATATATTTAAAAAGAGAAGACGAATGGAGTCGGGACCTGGAGACCGGCACGAGAAGAGCGAGAGACGGGTTGTTTCTTTTTGTCCTTGTTAGCGCTTGTGGACGGTGTTTTACCAGCCATTGTAAATCCTTTTGCTCCTTTTCCTGACATTTTTTTTTTTACTCAAACTACAAAAACTGATCCAAAGAAACGAAACACAAGATAGATATATAGATAGAGATAGGAAAACGTAAAGGCGAGAGATAGAGATAGAAAATGTAGAATCAGTCTTTTAAGCAAGGGTTGTATTTATATATATCTCTTTATATTACTATTTATTACTACTAACATATACGTAAACTGGTACACGTACCTTTTTAAGTTATTAACTTTTTGGTCCTCACTCTTTAAAGTGTTAAATTCCAAATAACCCCTTTTTTATATAACTAATAACACCCATGTACTTTGAGTTTTTTTAATTAATGTCTTGGATTTTACGAACTTCGGAAAAAGCCTATGTTCGGTTTTGATTCGAGATACAAATATGCTCAATGGTCTGTTTAGGATATGTTTAATTTCACGTCGTACGTGATTTCGTGAGATTTATATGCATCACTAGAAATAGAATGGGTTGGATGCCAATATTATGAAAAAAGAAAAGGAGTTTGTCATATTGAATTTGTTCTCGCTAACCTTGTTTCTTATGTAGACACGTATTTGTATGATATGTATATCAGGAAAAATTATGGAACGGAGTGACGATAAACAATTATGTATGTAACGACCCGGTCCTCCGACCAGACCATCGCCATCTGCTTACTACCACCAATACTGTCCGTTTTGGCCCGATTTCGTACTCGCTTCTCGGACCGCACGGTTTTAAAAGGATTTGGTAATAGTAAGAATGATTTACTTAGCTTATATGTGTGACAATACTCTCTTTTACACCGCCATTTTTTTACGAAAATCCGAGTTTGTAACTTTGAGAGTTTGCATTTCGTAATTTACTTATAAAGTGATATGCAGTGATATAACCAGGATCTTTGTGGAAGTGCATTTATTTGAAGGATTTATTTTCGCTATTACGTAGGTTTTTTTTTAAGTCAAACTTTTCATTAAACCGCAAAATTATATAGGATGAGGTATATGATGAATATACGCATGAAAGTTTGATCGTCTATCCAAGTATTACGTGACTTGCATTGCAAAGTCAATTTATCTAAGTTGTGGGCGGCAAAAATTTCATGGTGAAATTTTGTATCGTCTGTATTTACTATTTTGTGAATAGAAGTGATGCTATTCAACAATTGGTGTTTGTACTTTGTATTACAAAATCTAAAGCAGACTTGATTGTATGTTTTGATCTATGTTTGCTAGTTAGATCCTGACCTTATTGAGATGCTGATGATACAACTCCTTATATAGCTGTGCTAGCTGGTATTTCTCCATCTATACAGTATACATGACTGTGAATTATGATACAAAGACATGTATTGACGGGCAGTCGGACATACTTGTACAATAGAGGCATTGCTTGTAGTTGTGACACTGGTGTAATTTTCTGCATATTTTATAACGTGTTTGGTTAAACTTTTAAGCCCGGCATTTTGCTTTTCAGATTACATGCTGCAATGTGTTTTGACTCTTCCGCGCTTCTCCTTTTTTCTCTCTTTGGAAAGATTGAATTATTAAGTTGTCGGACTCAGATGTTTACAGTCTCAACTAAGCCAACTTATTTGCTTAAGATTTCGGGCAAAATAAAGGCTAGATTTAGGATATCGAAGGTGGACTGTACAACTCGTTTTAGAACAATAAGATTCGTCGTGATATACTGAAACTGGTTACCAGGATCCACTTTCTAACATTACATGCAGTAAATTATTGCATAAGACTTCAAGAAAAACATATTTTCATTGATAATGCCTTGTGGCTTGTGGTTCTCGGTCATTATCTTACGATCGATGACGATTAAACCATGTAGTACTGTACAACATTTTTGCTTGATGTTACAACAACAAATTAGGTATAACAAAAATGTACGAACCCCCTTGGCAATATGATTATGGTACCAACTTTAATCATCTTTAATAAATACAAGATGATCACCGTCTCTTATAAGCCCTATCTCGTCGACTTCAGCCCCATCTTTAGTCAGAACCTTAGTAGGCAAAAATCCGTACTTTTTTAAACCAATCTCGAGTAACTCTTCAAAAATTTTTGGAAGTAAAACGAGCTTTTGTGTCGCATCCTTTTCCAAGCAACTTATAATTACTCTCAGAGGGTACTCATTTATCGCCTCAACATGATTTATACTTGGACTATTAGTCAATACTAAATCATTATTATTTCCACCATTAGAGGCCGACATAATCCCAAACAACGAGTTATGAAAATTATTCGCCCTTCGCCTCGATCGCGTTTGGCCTAAAACCGGAGCTTCAATATTTACCGGACGTATCATTGGCTCACTCGTGAATCTTCCGAGAAAACGAGTTTCCTTTTTAATTTTCTCTGGTACAACGGGTTCGCCCCCCATTTCTTGAAAAATGGCGTTTATACCCTCGTGGCCTTGTTGTTCCGCAAAGTCCCTAGGGGTCCACCCTTGACCATCAGGTGTATCTATCTTAGCCCCGTGTCTTATTAAAAACTTGACCATCTCGACGTTGTCTTCGCAGACCGCCAGGTGGAGGGCTGTCGAACCATTGTTTTTCGGGAGCGTTATGTTTCCTCCGTATGTCATCATGCTTTTTAGTAATTCGAGGTTATTTTGTTCCGACGCAAAACAAGCGAAATGTCCCATGTCACCTGAAGATAGGGTCGCTCCGTTGTCTTTAAGTAATTTCGCTACTTCTTCATGACCATTTACTATGGCTTCCCATAAGGGCACACTGCCATCCGAATCTATAACAATGTTTTAAATAGCGTTATCGTTAACATAGTGTTTTTTCAAATGCTATGCTAAAAGCGTAAATAGCGTAGCAACGAATTACTTTGCGGTGTATTTTTTTTTACCTATATAATCATACAATTCAGATGATTATTATGCTAACACATTTAAAAATTTAAAAATAACAAAATGTGTAGTCTATTATAATTTTCTAAATACATAATCCAATACAAAATTACAATCTCACAAATATATAATCATATACAAGTACTATAGTGAGAAATAAAAACAAAATGATATGTGCTATTTCTTATGTATATATAATATAATTCTAAATAAGAATATTATAACTCTTATTTATTTATACTTAGGTAAAGTAATAAGTTGTGACCCAAAACGACGTAATTGTATCATTTTTTTAATAAAAAAATTTGATAAAAAATTTAATAAAAACCCCGCTTTTTACGCTTTTACTCGCGCTTTTTGCGCTTTTTTCACGTTTTTTGCGCTTCACCTCTAAAATAGAGCTATTGCGTAAGCGATTTTTTTTGCTAAGCGCTATTTGAACAACGTTGTGCACGTTGCGTGCTATTTAAAACAATGATCTATAACAAAATATAGGCCGGGCATGTTTACAAGTTATTAAGTTGTATTATAAATGCAAAAAATATCAAGTTAGAATTTTCATAATTGGACATGCATTCAATGGAACTTAAAACAAATTCTACAACGATGCTTCTATTTCATTCTGAATTTGAACACTTCTTGATAGGCTATATGTTAATCATCTAATGTTTGATTGGTTAAGACTTTTAAACTTGGGTACTTTAGGTTGCAGTTTATTTGGTTGATCTTCTGGATACACAACACTACAATAAAAAATTCATTTAGCATCATAATTTTTTTCCAGTTACGCTGTTAAAGTGCTTGTGGCTAAATTTTAGCAACAGCTATTTGTTGCTAAACTCTTGTTAAAATTTAGCCACAACCACTTTAGCATCATAACCAGCAACAAATAGCAACATAATTTGTTGCTAAACTCTTGTTAAAATTTAGCAACAACCACTTTAACATCATAACCGAAAAAAAATTATGATGATAAATGAATTTTTTTGTTGTAGCGGGAGTTATTAACGTCAACCAAGGAAATCTAATTGATAGTATTATACAAAGAAAAAAATAAAGGAGGCATTTCCACATTACCAAGGCCAAACAAGAAATTATATAAGGGCAACCAAGGAAATGTAATTGTTACTATATTGTACAAGGAAAAAACAAAGAGGCTACTAATGTGGCCTTTCGGCACATTAAATAACTGCCAAGGTCAAACAATAATATAAGTCACCATAAAGTGACTTATACTCCTACTAAAAATATAATATTTTCATATATTTAATTGTATATTACGAAATTATATGTAATTTTAATCGTTTAAAAACTTATATTAAAATTATCGGAATGAAAATAATCAAAAAATGATCATATAGTTCAAATGTTAAATTTTATGATTAGATTTAAAAAAAAATCATTTCGACAAGTTTGATACAGATTATAAGCCGATTAAAATTATACGTAGTTTCGTAATAGGCGGAGGCTGATTGGTTGGGGTTATAAATGAAAGTAAGCTGAAGAGGCTGAAATTAAAGTTTGGATTCGTCCAATTGTGATATTGCCTTGACCAAAACAACTACTACTAGTAAACTGAGCTTAAAAGCAGTGACCAAACAAGCCCTTTACTTGGTTGAATAACCCCACATGCACATCTTCAACAAGCTACTGAGGTGGCCCATACTAAAGATATCATTATTATTTTTAATTCAACTAGTACATTAATTGTAAGGAGAGATTTAGCAACAATAAATGTTTTGGTCAGCTTTCTTAAAATTGGAGCCAATTGCAATGTACATCATTAAAGAAAGTCAATAGATAATCTGTATTTTCCCAAAGGAAATAATATTAGCAAGTCAACAACATAACATGCTTGGCTGATCCAATGGATTTGTTATAAAAATTAAGCAAGGTCAACTTCAGAAATTATTGATGAATGATAATATTATATAATAAAATTATTGATGATAGAAAATATATATAGGTACATTATTTATAACTTGAACATTAGTCGTGTCAGTTGGCAACTGGCAAGTAAGGATAAGAGCAGATGCTACCATAGCCAAATTAGGACAAACAATTAATTAACAAGCTATATTTGGTAACTTTAGTGTATGGGAAAAAGGGGTCAATATCGTATAGTATAATTGTCAATTGAAATCATTTTAGTGGTAAATGTGAATGTTTTACTTAGATATAGTATATGTTATATTTGATTAATCGAAACATATATATCTATTCATCAAAGAATAATGTTATACTGCATTTGGTTCCTAACTTCACTATTAGTCTGGTCGTTTAATAGTGTCGACGATATAAATGAATGTTGAAAAAAAATTATAGAAGTAAAATTAAATGAAAAGGTAGTCGACATATGCGAAAAAATAGTGCTCTTCGAGAAGAAAACATATTATTTTTTAATGTAAAGATATCTAACTGACTAATTATTGACACTAAACAATACTTAAAATCTTAAATAGATGGGTCTATATGGTAGGAAGTAGTATATATTATTCCCATTGCAATATACAATAGTCATATTTAAGATTGGACTTTGCCATTTGCATGATTTCAATTATTGGGATCATAAATGATATTCAGAAAAGGATGTAAAGAAAATGAGGGATGCAGAATAAGATGTGATTGAAGAAATGAATAAGCTAATCAGGAAAAGTCTAATATATGACAAACCCTACTTTAATTAAGCCTATAATGTGAATGAGTCGTTTTTCTTGGAATTATAACAACCGTATCAAATTGAGGGCCTGAATATGATTCTGAAACTAAAAAATATAGCTAAGAAACAAAAACTGTCGGGCTGAAAATAAAAAAAAAATGTGCAAGAAATTCAACAAATTGCAGGAAAGAATTAGAAGAAAGAATGTTATATTATCTATAATTACCTCTACTATTAGGGTCTGCTCCATAATCCAGCAAGAGAAGCACACAGTTTTCACTCCCTTTAGATGCTGATATGTGCTGATTTTAGAAGAAAGGGATAACACATTGAATTAGATATCCAATATATTGCAAATTGTACAAAAGAAGAAAAAATAACCAAGTGATTAGTTTACTCACCAACGCCGTTCTCCCATTATTGTCCGACTCGTTTGGGTCTAAACCTCGTTTTAACAGTTGATTTAGCAACAAGTCATCGCCTCTAAGAGTAGCAAAGCAAATGCTTAGAGGTAAATCCAATCGACCACGAGCAAGCATATTTTCGGTCTCTAGTAAAATTCCTTCCATCACGGGGTCGTCCCTTTCTTTTAAATACTGCATAAAGTTGGATTTTATTGGCCAAACAGGTTTAACTTATGGTCTTTGTAAACATATAAATACAGTATACAATTATTACAGATAGTAGCAAGAAATTACCTGAAGGAGATTCGTCATGATTATTGTCCCATCACCCACATTAGCTTGAACAATATTCAAGAATGTGGTACGATTCAATCGTAACAACTGGCTTAGTCGTTTCGTTCGTACGGTAAATAGTTGTGGTCGATAACATAGTACACCAATCTCTCCACAAATTTCACCAGTCTTAGCCACTCCAACAATCTGCATACACAGTTAAACCTATATCAACTTTTATATTTTTCCGAATCATGGCAGTATTCCTAAATTAAATATCTAGAATAAGGCTTTCTTACTATGAAAAAACATTCACTTGAAATCTAAATAAATAAACTTGCCTGCTCAACTCCGTTTTTGACTACCACGAGATCCTGCAAAGGTAGTTAACCATTAGGAGCCGTAATAAGCATATAAAATGCCCCAGAAAAGTGTCAAAAGCCGAAATTTGAATCTAAATACAGTTTTTAAGTAAAAATAATCATTACCACAGCTCCATTAACAAGTATGTAAAAGTCTGTGGGAGCTTCATTTTGCAAGATCACATCTTCTTTAGGAGGAAAGTACTCGGCTTTCATCTCCGAAACCTAAAGATATAAAACACGAATTAAAAATATCCACATCTTTTAGTAAGACTAATAAATTATAGAGCGAGTTTTTTGTCCATTACCAGCTGAAAGAGCAAGTCGTTAGACACACCGCGAAACAAGTAGACTTTGTCTACAAGGGAATAAAAAAGGAAATGTGAAATACTTGATCGAATTGCTTTTGGGAGAGATTCGAGGGTCTCCTTTTGTTGTAGCCCCTCTGAGTCGGTTCTAAATTTTAAAGACAAATGCGCAAGCATTTGATCTTCTAATCGATTGGGTAAACGGTTCCTTCGTGCAAAATTCGAAGCTGCTTGAATTGTATCTCTCTATAATCAACAAAACAAACTATAATTAGTGTGCCAAAAATCAAAGGATGACGTATGTCTTACTTCAATTTAAGATCAGACAAAAGGTCAATAACCGCTTGGCTATTACAGTAGGTTAGGCTAGAAAATTGACTGTATGAAATATATTGGTATAAATTGAAGTCCCTATTCGGTTGGTTTTCGTACCATTTTTCTTAAAGCTATATTAGATTTCGTTGACCATCTTAAAACCAATGTTGTTGATCTGTATTATTGTCCACAAACAGTTAAAAGCTTTAAGTGATGAAACTGATCTTTTGCTCAAACTAAAAAATATCAAGTTTATTTGCTTAAGAGGTGCAACCAGACAAGCTTTAAATCGATCCCTTTTTAAATATGACTTACAAATTCTCTAGTTTTACTAGTGCCATGAACAACCAAGTTGGTCATGTTTCCGATGAGATACGCTGTCATTCCGAGGTTAAAGAGCATATAGAATATATCAAAAACCATTTCTCTTGTATTCTCGGCATGAAAATCTCCGTATCCAACAGTAGTGAGAGTTGTGATTGACCAATACATCGATGTAACGTATCTAATCCAAAGGCTTTGGTGGGTAAAATCGTCGATATTTGCTCCGATCCATGTTTTCTTTGGGTTGTGATAACGTGCCGCGAGAAGATAATAAAAGCATCCCGCACAATGAACAGCAAATAGGGTGACCTGAAATGGACAACCAAAACGATTTTTAAACAAAAAAAAAAACGATTACTAAGATAGATTTGTTTTCTTAAGCAATATTTTTAGACTTACACATATAAGCTTTGCACATCTAACCCAAAAGTAGTTGAAGTTCCTATCCTTCTCCAATCTATATGATATTGGACAAAAAAATATAACAAATTTTTATAAAATAGTATCATTGTGAGCACCATGTTGTTTTGAACTCAATAATTTAATATATCATATTATCATATCCAAAAAAGAAAATGTTTTACCTTGCAAATAAGGCACTAACTCTGCGCAGGCGCCATAGACGGAGCATGCTAAACAAGCTATACGAATGTACAGCCGATGGTAAAATCTTCCTTGCAAGCTCGGATGGAATAGTAGATATAACATCGAAAACCAGCCAAGAACTCGCATATCTCTTAGCTATTTTTTTTCTATTATCGACAAAAAGATAAGTAGTTTTGTCGAGATAAGCTACAAAAAAGGTCAAAACGATGTCGATCGCAAAAAACCCATTGACAACGTTATCGGCTATGGCTAGAGCTCCCTTTGTTTTTTTTAAAAACCCGAACTCGAAAGGGGACACCCATGCAGTGTAGATGACTAGGACAACGAGAAATGTCTCCCACGCCCTGTCGAAATTAAATTTAGCTGCGACGAGTGTAGAAAACAAAGACAATTCTCAAGAAACATATATATTTACGAGTTCTTAAAACAAACTGGTGGTTCAAATAAGATTTGAGTCAAAGTTTTGCTATTTTTTGCAGGTATATTTTTCTCATCACGGGTAACTAAAGTCATGGTTTTCCAGAAGAACAATAAACCTTGATTTGCTAAAAAGTCCAAACGTAGATCTGCATAATTAGTACTCGGTTGTTTGCAATAGTTTTTTTAGTTTTGTTGATTGTTAACATATATGCGTGAAATTGTTTTTTAGACTTTTCAAAGCTCTAGCATATGGATTATAACGAGCTCATATATATATCCAAATAAAATACTTAAAATATTCTCTAGGAAGTGCAACTATCAATTTTCAATTTTTCAATATGATGACACAATTTAGACGCTAATTTATATCAACAAAAATTTGGTTTTTGATAACGTCAGCCTCTAATAAGTGAGGTGACTGTTACAAATTGTTAACTATCTATAATTGTTTACGAACTCTACTATGCTTTAAAGTCCAAGATTCCAGGTCAATTACCATTGAAGGGAAAAATATGCATATATATATATATACTTATCGATAAATACAAGAAGTAGTGTCTTTTCACAAAAAATAACAAAAAGAGTACTGTCTAAGTAAAATAATGCAATTTGCCGGCTGTAGTATGGTTAGCCCAAACCAAATAACAAAATAAAGAAAATTGTACAGAAAATATGGCAATATACTAGCAAAACGAAGCACAAAATACATAAACTGAAAATCCAAAAAACTGGGCTGTCACTATTCGTTAGTCCCAAAGAAGCACAAAATACAATGCCATAAATCACTGGCACTGACATTATTAAACTGACGTAACCACTAACCATATACAAATCACCTAATAATAAATCCAACTCAACGCCTAGAAGTTTTCAGTAGACAATAATATTTGGAATTTTAAAAGATTTATGCCACAACTAGTTCCATTTCTATTTCAACAAATTTTCGTTTACTACGTTGCCAGATACAGTCCTGAGATTTCACTCTACATGATTGAAATTTGGTTTATTTATTGGTCTTTTACTGTTTGTATACATATACTGATTATTGACTTTCTTATATAGTATTAAAGTAAAATACTCCATACACAAATTTATCTCTTATCTTTATAGTTTCAGTTGTATCGGAATTCTCCTCTTAGTTTCGGTTGTTACCAAATCGGACATTGTGGTTGAAAAATGGCGTTTTTTTTAAATATTAGTTACTAATTTAAAGTTTCATTTCAGTACCGGGTGCGTTAGCACACGCAGCACATCCCATACGTGTCCCGAACCGCAAATCATTTACACACATCAAATATTATTATACTAAGATTAGCTAAGTGATTTTTGCTCTACTAATTGTATTAAAATTGTTGACAAACAATAACTCATTAATTTATTTAGAAAGCTACACACGAAACATTTTAAACCAAGAACCCAATGCAATCATGCAGGAAGTAAATTAACTAATACAGTACTGTCAGTAGACAATGATGTATCATATATTTACGAAAACATTTTTTTTAAAACAACAAGCTAGTTGCCACTTAATGTTATTAACAAATCTACATAATCATCAAAAGATTTTTACACACACCCTTATTAAGCCTATGGAAAAATACTTTCACTCCATACAAATACAGTTACATGGCAAAGTAAAATTTTCATGCATACTTTCGGACTTTATTAATAAAAAAGTCTACTTATGGGGTTTTGTCTAAAAATAGCTACATATTTTTTTATTTTTTTTGCAAGCTAGCAAAATCAAATTTTTCAAAAGAGACCGTTTTAGTTAGCACAGATTGCTAACTCAAGAAGCTCATAAGAGCAGTTTAAAATGCAAACAATTAATATGAACTATCAACTTATTATTACGAAAAGGTAGCTACATATCAATGCAACATCGTTGAGAATAAATGGAGAAAAAAAAGTTACCAATATCGAGCACATGAACCTATCTTAAAGAAATACGGAGTAAGATTTTAACCCTGGATTTTCTTTAATAAAGTGTCAAATTTTGTACTAATTAAACTATAACACTATGATTAATTACATACACTACATCTAAATTCTAAAGATAAGAGACAAAACCTGTATTTGCGGTCAAACGGAGAAATAATGAACTCTCGAAGCTTAACACTACGATTACTTCTAGCTCCAAGAGAAGGCAAAATCCCTGTTGTGAGAGAATAATGACTCCCTTCTCTTGATATTTGCTCAATCTCTTGTTCTGTTATTCCACACATTGATACCTTCATTGCCCCTCCTCTATTTCTACTTTCCATCATGCTTTTTTGTTGTAAAAGAAGTACTATTTTTCTTAAGTTTATTTTGTAAATTGGAAGATAAATTTCAACTCTAGATTTGGTAGTTGTTTCAGTTTTTTTTCACATCTGTCTTGTTTCAAGTTGTTTTGCTTTCTAGATGAATTTATACAGAGAGAGGAGGGAAAGTCAGAACTAGCTAGGTTCTTGTTATTTTCAGGTTTGGCCTATAATATATGTCATTTAGCAAATTATGCCTCTATGTTTTGCATAATATTTTTCGATGTTTAAATGCATGCTATTTATGATATACTTTTTCTTTATCAAATTAGTCCCCGTTGAATTGCATTTTTAAGCAAAAATCATAGTTTTATTCGAGCTAAGAACACTCAATGACCGATTTAGCTTACAACTTTAAAATTGTTGAGCGAAATAGCGTTTTATTCATAGTTAATTTTTTTTATTTATTAAAAGTCTGGTACATTTCATTAGAACAGTCTCCATGAGATAAACCCCATAGTGGTCGTTACAGTACATAAAGAAGTTATTCCAAAACTTGACTGAAAAAATTAAACAGCCATATGAGCCTATAGTTACTAGGACAGGGAAAGCTAAAGCTAAGTACCGGTAACTTAATGTTTCAATAGAAAAATGAGCACAAAAACACAAAATTCTCCTTATACCCCCAAATCTTATATATCTGAATATAGATCCGTTGTGATATAAGGCGAGTGATTTTTGATACTAAGATTCCAATTAACATAAAGCTCTAATCCTTTTATTCATAGTTAATGCCTACAATACAATTTCAAGATATGTCACTTATACTCCTATTAATATTATTTTCTATTGACTGAATAAATGAGGAATTGAGGATAATTAACCTATCAGGTTATTATTCTCCTTTACAATTGTAGTAAAACTATGATGTGTGAAATGTAAAGTCTTGTATTTTTCACTTGTCCTCCCCACAAACAAGTTCATTTTCAAGAAAACTTTTGATTGACGTTTTTATCCTTACACAGTATATTTTTTATACGTAATACATGCGTCTACCAGCATGCAATTAACCTTTTTGACTAGAATGTGACAACGCGCGTGAGCATACTAAACCGGTAAATGATACCCGCGTGTTACGTGTGAGACACGTAACACGCTAAAAATTATGATGATGATACAAATGTAGAGTAAAAAAAATACAGGATATAAGAAAAAAATATGATATAAATTGTAATGATGATACAAATATTTAAAGAAAAAAATATAGTATATAAGAAATTTTGTGTGGTTAAAGAGAGATAAAGTGTGTAATTATTTTTTATTTTTTATGAAAGTAGTTAATATAGTAATTAATAAAAAACGCGGTATTTTAAAAAAAAAATGACTAAATTGGACAGCCTCATTTTAAAAAAAAAAATATAAGATATAAGAAATTTTGTATAGTTAAAAAGAGAGAAAGAATGTAATTAGTTTTTGTTTTTTATGAAAGTAGTTAATATGGTAATTAATAAAAAATTATAGGAGTATTTTTGAAAATTTTTTTACTAAATTGGGCAGCCCCATTTTAAAAAAAAATAAGAAATTTTGTGTGGTTAAAGAGAGAGAAAAAGTGTAATTAGTTTTTATTTTTTTATGAAAATAGTTAATAGGGTAATTAATAAAAAAGCATATGGGTATTTTTTTTTTTAAATGCCTAACTTGGGCAGGTTCATTTGATTTGGATATTATAGAATGGGACCAATATTTTGAATCAAATTTCTTTTTGATCACCATTTGGTTAAACCGTATAGATCTACATCCACTATATCCATAATAGCAATAAAACGTCACTTATTATCATGATAGTTTTTTTTAGTATATTCTACATTCGTATGTGAATGCAAGCTCTATTTTTTTTCCTAAAAATATAAACTTGGGTGTTATGTTTCTTTAATTTTTTACATTGAATCATAGAGGTATTTTGTGAAGTAACCTTTATGCTTCATTCGAACGTATAAGAGCATTCACATCAAACTCATCATAAATTTACTTGTATGATGAGCGAAAATTTTACTTTTTTACATTTAAGAAGTTATTTATAATTTGCATGGTTTTCTAGTTTCAACAAAACATACTTTCTATAAATATATTATTGTTGTTAGTATTATTTTTTAATAATAAATTCTTTTTTTGTAGTTAGAAGAAACACAAGTGGTTAGGTGGGGTTAAAACAATATTGGTTTTTAATATTTGATGAGAACAGTTTCATTTTTACTTATGAAGAGTGGTATTCTTTAAAAATAAAGAACCAATTATGAGACTGATGTGGTAAGGTTTTTCCAGTTAAACTCATCAAATATAGATAAAGTGAATTTTGGTAAGACAAATGTGAATGCTCTAATTTAACGTCTTATTAATTACACAACTTGTTTATTATTGGGTACTAAATGACTCAATAATTAAGAAAATAGTTTTAGAAATGGCATAATGTCATACGCTCCGATAGTTTTCTGTAAATATTTGATGTCAACAGGGACAATTTGTTTGGATACTTAGACCTTGTTTGGTTGCGTTATTTGTAGTAATTCCGGACTATGAATACAAACGGGATTACGAATAACCCTTCATATGTAGTCTTGGAACTTCTATACCACACCCCACATAATATTGTAAATATTTCATTTCAGCGTCATTTGTAATTTCGGGATCACTAATAATCCCGACCATATTTAGCCACCCAAACATACTATTTGTGTGACCCAATATTTGAAATTCAATTCCAATTTAATCTCATCCAACCAAACAAGGCGTTAATGTAGATTGATCATAGAAAAAATGAAAAAAAAAAAACTGCGTTTAGGAGAAGTGTTATACAATCACAACCAAAAATTCGTATTAGTTGACCAAGGACATGCCTTTTTTTTTAAGGAAAAAGTTTTATCTTAATTTGGTAAGCTTCATTAGTAAAATGTTTTAATTTTGGATAGGGTAAGATATATAAATGGAAATTAAGGTCTTCCCATACGTGGAGTGAACTTCTTCAATAATGTACTTTATCTAATCTAAAAGTTAACTAGAATCTATTCAATTCGACCGAGATTTTATAATTATTTTCTATTCAAGACTTGCTTAAAATTGCGATCGAATAGCTAGCTTTATGGAAACAAAACTTATTTGGGCTCAGATAACATTCTATTCCACTAGCAAGCTCGGTTACCGATAATGCTAATGAGCCAGATAAACTCAAACAGACTCTTAACACATTAGTCCTTAATATAAATTTAAAATTTCATTTTCATCCCGAAATTTAAGAGTCTGCTATTCCGCCATATATTTAATATTTTTAATTAATATTTAAGTTTATGGTAGTCTCAAATAGGGTTCTATAATATTCTATTTAGTTTTTTATTTTGTTGAATCGTCAAATAAAATATATTAAAATCGTTAAAATTTTAAATATTTTTAATTAATATTTAAGTTTAGGACAGTCTCAACTGTGGTTTCATAAATATTATATCTGAGGTTTTATTTTTGTTTTGTTTGGGTGTCAAAAGAATTCTAAAAATTACATAAATAACTGTCGGGTAATCAGTATGGTTGAGCCAGTATGACTCTAAAACGTTACTGGTCAATTACGTCTCTGGTTGTGGAAAGAAAATGTAACAAAAGCAAAGCATTAAAGAGAAGTGTAACATAATTATACCTCATTCTTAAGTTCACTTTTCTCTTATTTATGTCTGCAAGTGCAACGGTTATTTAATTTATTTATACGTGACAAGGTACATCTTACTATTTTAGAACATCATCATCCTAGATTATTTCACCAACTATTGCTAATATATATTTATACGTGACAAGGTACATCTTACTATTTTAGAACATCATCATCCTAGATTATTTCACCAACTATTGCTAATATATATTGATGAAGTGATTGTATGTTTTTTTTAACCAACCATATTCGTGACTCGGCGTGGTAATTAAAGGCTTCATGAGAAAAAATACAAATTGAACTAATTTATTGGAAAAGTCTAGGAGTTGGTGTGGAGTATGAAATATTTGACCATATTTGAGTAAAAGTACTTAAAGAGTCCCACATTAGTCATTACATAGTACTTAACTATAATTTTCAAACTGCACGAGAATTGAACTAATTGCGTTTAAAAGTGCATGTTGTTTATATCAGTATATGTTGGAAAATTTACAAACAAATGCATTCTGTATGAACTATATATTGTTTAATGTTCCCAGAGAATGAGAAACAGAAGAAAACTACATTTGACATATTATGATTAGAAGTCTAAAGGACTAAAAATATAAAAGAAATAGTTACCTCAAGTTTAGAACTTCAAAAGTCTTCAAAGTTGCACACTATTTTACAAAATTAAACAACTAAGATGATTAAATTGTATAATGTTTTAAAATTAGTTTGCAACTTTTCCAAAAAGTTGGCTTACAGTTAAGGGAATTGAAATAAATTTCGAAAAGGAATCCTGTTTTTTTTAACAAACTATAACATTCCAAAATAAATTAAGGCTTTCTTTTTTGCAAAAAGCTGAATAATTGCTGCACATGAAATTGTAATAGAAAGTTTAATATACAGTGTACTAGCAGTTAGCAACTAGTCATGAATGGATTGCTGGGATAGGAGGGGAAAAAAGGATAATTAACAAACCAAAACAAACTAAGATGTTTAACTGGCCTAAATTCTCCATTAATGTTCATGTCCGAGCCCCACCCGGTAAAGTAGGCCCGACCAAATACTAGTATGTAACCCGCACGATGCCTAAGGGGGGCGGCCAAATAGGCTAGTAGGGGGAGGATCGAGTGATTTTTCCTATTCTAATTATTGTTGTATTATTATGTTATTTCCCATAAAACTGTATTAAGCTATTTCAAATTATGTTACTTGAGCAAAACTATTTAAATTCCCTTCATGTGGATTCATTTTGTTTTATGGACTACAAAACCACTAGCCTCATCCTTTTTTATATTAATGGTGGGGAAAACACACTTTTTTATTTATTAATTTGGAAAAATAAAAAAGTGGAGGGAAAAACCCACAAAACAAAGTACAATAGGTTCAATGGACAAGGAAACGAAAGTACAAAGCCAAAAAGCAAATAATGAAAAAAATAAATAGCAATAGATCTCCAGTACTGATATTGAAATCTTTCTCAAACTATGAGGACTAAATGACTAAAAATCATCTATAGTTTCCTTGAATCTTCTCCAACCCTGGTCAATTTTTCTATTTTTTTCCCTCTGCTTCCTTATTTCGTTATCTACTGATCTATCGGACTCAAAATATTTAGCATCTATGCATTTACGTGCAACTTTTACCGAAAAATATCTCGTCTTTAAATTGTTAAAATGTAATCTTTTAAAATTTGTTCATATAGTTTAACATTTAAATTATGCGATTAAATTTTAAAAATTTCGATTTCGACAACATAGATACGAGTATTTGTCAGTCAAAACTGCACGTAGTTTCATATAGCCCAAACAATTTGGGACGGATGGAGTATTTTTAAAAGAACTGACGAGTTTAGCCTCGGGCTTATATGTGTAAAATTGTCAATGGAAATAACTTTATTGTAAATAGGTCTTTACTCACATAGATTTTGTCTGAACAGATATTAGAAAGCAAGCATGCTCCCTTTATAAATATATGTATACAGACTTGCACTATATACACATAGACAACTGATTCTCATGGTGAATGACCATAGTTCATACTCAATTGGTGAGAATGATGGACTAAATTGACTAGAAAGATAAAATTAAACCCACATTTCCCATGTGTGGTTTGGAGCCTTTGTCAACAAACTTGACTTGATGGGTCAAAAAATTGTGCTACTACTCAGAAACAACCTTGAAACTGCAAAGATGAATGTAAGGCCACTGTTTTTCTAGGATGCTTAGTTGTGTGCATGAAAGAACAATTTATGATGTGATGAAACATCAAAACTGACACTTGTTAGTAGTTACAACTTAGATCTTATATATATAATATATTAGGCTCACTTTCTTTTGCTTTAATATGTAATGTTCTTGTGTATTTGGTTATTCATGAGGTTCCGGGACTAAGATCAACCGCATCAGCAAACTTAACTATTTTTTCAAACTTAACACATTTTATATCTTTTAAGAAACCGTTTACATTTACACAAAATTACAGCTTTCTTATTAATTTTCTTATAATAACCCTATATTATTTATTTTTATTTGTTTATTATCATTTAATAATAATAATAATATTTCAAACACAAAAATATGGACCACATGATAGTCTCTTATTATTATATTCATCTAGGAAATCATATACATTACTCATGTATAAGTTGAATTTTATGTTTCCTGCGATTTAAAGAATTTATATGTTTTCTGATACATGTCATTTTTTATAACATACTTCTCAAATTTTAAAAAGAAAAATTATATTTTAAGACAGCAGATGCTCTACCATGGGATTCTATGCTAAGTAGGAAATTTTAGCTAGGACATGTTTGGTGCATGTTCAAACAGTTCAATACAACACAATCATTGAATCACAAGTGTCACTGTTTGTGGTATTAATTTATAGTAACATATTGAACAGCAGTCCAACTTACATGAAGTTTTGAATATAAAGTTGTCCTCTAATAGAAGATTATAATCTTCTTTAGAATGTAGTCTGTGGAATATAGGACTCTCACGGACCACTAAAACACTACTAGACAACACTTTAAACCAGCAATAGCTATAGGTAATCATGATTCATTACTAATCAACATAAAGGAAAAGGAAACTAAAATTTAATTTGGAATTATAAAACCATAAACTTTCTTACTTATACAACTGTGCTGCATTTTGTTTGACCAGCTTAAAACATAGTAGTTTTTACTGTTTTTTTTTTTGCCTGAAAAACTATTAACTTTGAACTGGATGAATGACACCCTCAAGAATCTAGCTTATTTGCTTAAAAGCTCCAGCCAAACAAAAGCATATAGTTATGAGTATTAGATATAGGTTTGTTTATAAGTACAATGCTATGATATTCCTATTGAGATAATGATGATTGAAGACTGAAGAGTAGTTAATTCTAGAGTAACTTAGCTAATACAAATTAAAAATAAAAAAAAAAGGGTAAAAAAGCTCATCTTTGCCAGAATAGGAAATAGTTTTGTGGGTAACTGAACAACACAATAGTGTGTAACAATTCTAATATTGTTGTGTATTGGTGAATTACCAAGAACCAATTCTTGAATGTACTAGAAATGAAGCACTGCCTTGTATTTGGAGAGAAGATTAAAGTCGTATCTGTATTCGGAAAAAATATATCACTAAAATGGAGCAAATTTGCAGTAATCCCGGTTTACCATGTATACATGCTTATGTTACGACTAAAAACAGAACAAATGTCATTACTAATCCACATTGTCAAAAGGACTTGGGAACTAAAAATTTCGTTGTTTATCCTAAGCTGGCTAGATATGTACAAATGTAGATCACAAGACTTCACAAGGACTTGGGAACTTAAAAATCATTGTTTAGCCTAAGCTAGCTATATATGTACAAATGTAGATCACAAGGACTTGGGAACTGATAAAAAAAAACTTTGTTTAGCCTAAGCTGGCTATGATTGTGAAAGCCAAATGATTAGAACGACACCATCGAAGTTCACGGGAGAAAGTTAAAAAAACTGACTGGATACAGATGTGGCTGCATATACTAATATGAAGAATTATCTTGTACTAATTAAATACTGAATTTTGAACAATTAATTCAATAAAGTAATAGCAGTAAAGAAATGAACAAGCTACTGATTGTTTCGGCAAAAGATGCAAACAAAACTAGAGTATTGTTATAAAACATAGTGAAAAATATCATTAATTACATGGAGTGGAGTTTAGTAATCTATGCCGTAAGTGGATGCGTATCAGTTCGTGACGCCATCCTTAATACATCAGTCAAATTAACACAAATACCCTACCTGTCTCTTAATTAATAACTAATCAAAGTATGAACTTTTATACAATGCTCATGCTTTTATATTTGAACATTATGAAAAAGGTATTCCAAGTATTCCCCATTAGATGTTTCCTCACAGGTACTGTAGTATCTTTTAGCAACCTTTACGGCCTAAGGTACGAATATCAAAT
Organism: Primula veris; assembly: GCA_963682055.1. Lineage (NCBI taxonomy): Eukaryota > Viridiplantae > Streptophyta > Magnoliopsida > Ericales > Primulaceae > Primula > Primula veris. The sequence goes on along the minus strand of OY821744.1, from coordinate 3,867,147 downwards.
GTTTGAATATTGAATATCTAAGTAGCAGAATATCTTTCAAAGATCGATTGTGGAATCAGCAAATGAAACCTAAGAGTTGAAATTGTAGAATACTTTCCGTCATGAAAGAAATGGACTAACGTGTACATAATCTCTCGCTTCTGTATTACTAATAAGTAATTAATGGACTACTATTTGTAAAGATTACAAAAAACAGTGAGCTTCTAACATTTGTTTGGTTAATTAAAGAAACATGGTTAACTTGATATGGTTATTCATCTCATTCATCTGCTTTGTATCTCCATCCGTGTGTACAAACATGCATGTCTACCCAATCAGAGATCCACGCTACTGAAATTCAGGAATTAATTTTCTATACAACGCGACTGGTATGGGAAGAATTTTTCTTGTAGTGAAAGTACTAATAATGGCGATTGTTGTTTATGGGACGGAGTTACATGCGATGTAGAAACGGGTAATGTGATCGAGCTTGATCTTAGTTGTGGTCTTCTCAACGGAAGGTTCAACTCCAATATCACTAATGGGTTGCTTAATCTCTCTCATCTCCAGCGGCTCAACCTTGCTAACAACTTCTTCGGCGACTCAAACATTCCCTCAGAGTTTGGTCGCTTTGCAAGAATGACTCGTCTCAATCTATACCATTCAGAATTTTCAGGTTTAGTCCCACGACAAATTTAATATCTATCAAAACGTGTTTCTCTCATATATCGTTTAACAGTCTAAAACTTGAACACCATGTTTTTTACTCCCTCTTCCTTGATGAACTTGTCCTCTATGGAATTTGTTAATGAAGAACCTTACGAACTTGAAAGAACTTGTCCTTGAAAACACGGAGATTAATTCAAGTATACCCTCTTCTTTGATGAACTTGTCCTCTTATGGAATTTGTCCATCTTACTACCACTCGGTTGAATGGGAACTTGCCTGGTCAGATTTTCTTGCTTCCGAAGTTGCAGGAGCTTAAATTGGCCGTAAACTATTTGACGGGTGTTTTTCCACGTGTGGAATTCCTAAATAGTAGTTCCCTTGAGCATATAGATATAGGGTATACTCTTTTATTTGAAGGTGAACTACCACAGTCAATCGGGAGCCTGAAATCGTTGAAGTTTTTAGATATTTCTAATACAATGTTGACAGGAGAACTACCAGTTTCCCTGGGGAATTTGATAAGTTTAACTTCTTTAGATCTTTCCAAAGCAAAATTGGAAGGGAAACTACCGGATTCAATTGGAAAGCTGAAATCTTTAAGTTCTTTAGTTTTGAAGTACACAAATCTTGAGGAGGAATTACCAGAGTCGATTGGGAATATGGAATCATTACATGTTTTAGATATTTCGAACATGAAACTAACGGGAAAATTAGCAGATTGAATTGGGAAGCTTAAATCTTTATTGACTTTAGATCTCTCTTATACAAAAATGACAGGAGAACTAACAGACTCAATCGGTAACCTCGAGTACCTAAATAATTTGAACCTTAGAGGTTGCAACTTCACAGGGTTCATTCCGAAATCACTTGAAAATCTTACAGAAATGACTAAACTAGACTTGTCAGAAAACAATTTCTATGGTCACGTACCAAGTATGATTTCAAATCTAAAGAAACGTGTTTCCTTATTTCTTTACAACAACCAACTCACTGGAAACATTCCCAATGGTTTAATTAATCTTGTAAAGATCGAGGAAATAGACATTTCAGATAATGCATTTATAGGACCAATGCCAATCGATGTAAGAGGCCTTCAAAACCTGCACACATTGTCAATTGGTAATAACATGATCAATGGGACGTTACCGCTTTGGTTGTTCACTCTTCCATCATTGAGGTTTTTCAATTCGAGTTTTAACCAACTTAATGGCCTAATTCATGACATTCAGTATGGATCATCTCTCGAAATGATTGACTTGAGTAACAACCACCTCCAAGATCCCATTCCTTGTTCGATCACAAAACTTACAAAATTACAAATTCTTTTACTTTCCTCAAATAACTTGAGTGGTATTATGGCATCACACATGTTATCGGAGTTTGACGGGCTAAATGCTATTGATCTGTCCCATAACTATCTTCAGGGTTCATTGCCAATTCCACCTGCCTCTATGGCTTACTTTCTTATATCACATAATAAATTCAGTGGAGCCATTCCTTCATCAATTTGTAATAAATCCGCCCCAATCGTGTTTGATGTTTCCTACAATGCATGGGTGGTCCCATTCCCGAGTGCCTGTTGAATGGTAACTCTACATTGGTGTTAGATCTGCAAAAGAACAGATTTAACGGAATAATCCCATCAACATTTCATGATATTTGTTCACTGAAAACTTTGTACTTAAATGGAAATGACTTGGAGGGATCGGCGCCACATTCTTTAGCCAATTGTAAAGAACTTGAACTTCTAGACCTTGGAAATAACAGACTAAATGGTTCCTTCCCACATTGGTTAGAGTCTTTAATGAATTTGCAAGTTCTCATTCTACATTCCAACAAATTCCAAGGTCGTATAGAAACATCAAAATCTAAAAGTCCCTTCCTTATGCTTATAATATTTGATCTCCCTGCCAATGAGTTTACTGGCACTCTACCAGCAAGTTATTTCCATGGCTTCATAGCCATGAAAAGTATTCTAAAAGGTCTGCCAGAACGAACGTATACGGGAGACATACAATGGCGTTACGCAGATTCAATTTCATTAGTGTGGAAGGGTTTGTCTATTGAACTAGTCCGAATACTAAATACCCTCACACTTGTAGATTTATCAATAAATAGATTTGCAGGAGAGATTCCAAAAGCTATTGAAGAGCTTAGTTCACTTTGGTTTCTAAATCTATCTTATAACAGCCTTTCTGGCCAAATTCCTACAACTTTAGGAACCTTTTTGAGCTTGAAACATTAGACCTCTCCTCGAATGAACTCACTGGGGTGATACCTGTTACACTTTCCAATATAAAATTTCTGGCAAAATTCAATGTCTCAAAAAATCATTTAACTGGACTCATACCTCACGGAAAACAATTTGATATGTTTGACAATGACTCGTACTTTGGTAATTCGGGATTGTGTGGATTTCCGCTGTCAAAATTATGCGTAGATGGAAAGAAATCACCGCAGCCAAAAGAAGAATCAGGACAAGATGCCAATTCATTCTTTTCCGGTGGTTTTACTTGGAAAATATTGTTGTTCGGTTATGAGTGTAGAGTGCCAGTTGGTATCATTACAGGATTTCTTTTATTCTTCATTCAACGACCAAGATGGTTAGCATCAATAGCTGAGAAAGAGCTCCAAAGGATTGTCAAAAGGTTCAAGCCAAAGGACAATAAGAGGAGAGGAAGAAGAAACCATCAAAATTAATCGAGGTCTTTAGATAGATTTTTAGTGTTAGATCTCTTTTCATACTTGGATGAAAAATTGTAATCTTGTTAGTTGTTTTCCAATAAAAACAAACTGTTGCAATATTCTAGTTTATTATTCTCAAGATAGGTGTGCATTTGTAGCAACACAATATGGTTCACTGGTTCAGAATAAGATTTAGCAGAAGTTCGAATATCTTCCTAGTTTAACAATCTAGCCTTACAAAATCAAATTAGAATTTTGAGCCGTAATCGTGCTTATCATGGTTTCACCACTTGTTACGAAAATTAAGATGAAAAAAAACTAAGAATTCACTTTAAGAAAAGATTTATTTCTATGAAGATCAAACATATATATATAGGATTTCTGATAGAGAATAAGCCTTGGGTTAATTACATTTTTCAGCGCTAGTTAACAAAACAAAAAAAATTAAACAAACAATCAACAGAATAGCAACCACTTACATAGATTAAAGGATTAATTGTAGTTTTGTCCACCAACTTATTGGGGTTAATAAAAATTAGAAAAATTGGACCATAAGTTAATGAAAGGTTAGAAGTTCAAATCATGTTAGATTTTTTTTTTCTAAAATTTTCTGGTTTTTATTTTAAAATTATCAAATTTTCTAATTACCCATTATATTTTCCCAAACAAGATTACATAAAAAATTATTTTACCGTCCAACGTCGTTTGTCTTGTTTTCATATTTATTTTATATTATATTGAACATAGAAAAAAAAATTGTATTAGACCCTGTTTTTTTTCTATTCGACATATTTTTTACACTACGGCCCCCGAATAAAACCATTATGTTTTTTTTTTGTTTTTTTTTATAATTAATAACACTCATTTAGAGGTAAAGCATTCTGGTTCCATCCCTGGATATATATATATATATATATATGAAAATGAGATGGCATTGTAAATATTAATATTATGTAAAGGGTAAATATGTCATTTAGCTATTTTCATTATGTTTTTTAATTGTGATATATTGATTGCAGGACGTGTATTAGCAATATCTAAATTGTTAATTTTAAAAGTTGATGATGCATTTTAATTACCAGAATTTTGAAGCGTAAGTTCTTTCTTAACAACGTACTGATTATATAGATTCAAAAGTATATGAATGATTATAAAGGCACGTGTAGATATACTACAAAATAATGTTTGATTTAATGAGAGTCAAAAGCTGTCACAAGCCTGTCGCTAATTTAAAAAGTTGTCACAAATCTGTCGCAAATTGACTAAACTGTCACAAAACCGTCACAAAAACCATCGCTAATAAGTTCGTAACAAAAAATACCGTCACTAATTCCGTCGCTATTTGGGTATTTTTTTTTAGTGCTAAAATAATGGGTATATTACAGAAATCAGTATGTTACTGTATACTTTGTTACAAGAGTAGTGAAAGCTGTAAACGAAGAGATTGTTTACTACATATAGAATTGAGTCTTTTGTTCCTAATTACGTGTTTTATCGAATAAAGTGCATAATATACACACCGATTAAATTTCATCTAATCGAGTTTATGATTTGATTTTAACTGATTCACTAACGGTTGTATAAGTGCAAATAGAAACATTACTGAACTAAAAGTTCAAGTTGCAAAATATATTAACAATGGAAGTGAGTTACCTAACTCAGAGTTACCATGACTCGGATTCTTTATATACATTATATTTATTTAATATAATTCAATCATTCATTTAAAATTCAACTAAATAAAAAATAAAGTAAGAAAAAACTAGTCATGATCATTATACATATATATGCATCTCTAGATACATCATTTTTAGAAAAAATCTCTATATACATAATTTTCAAAAAAAAATACGTCGATATCTTTCATCTAGTGCTTTGTTTATTTATTTATTTTAAAAGTTCTATATATTTATTTTTTATTAATTGAGTTTTAAATAAAAAATTAAATTATTTTAAATGTATATAATGAGTTCAGTAATGCAATTTTCATGATGTCTCCTAATCCCACTTTAGATTCTTATAATGACATTTTTTTCAACGCTCATCCTTTTATGTTTCAACAAATAAAAACGTACTTTGAAGTTTGAACCTGCCTCAATTATTCTTTCCTATCAGATTTTATAAATTTTACGATAAAACTCCGTCCAATTTTGACCGGCTTATAACTTGTATCAAAACTGTCGAAATGTATTTTTTTTTAAATCTAATCATAAAATTTAACATTTAAACTATATGATCAAGTTTAAAAAAATTCATTCCAACAATTTTGATACAAGTTCTTGTCCGATCAAAATTACACGTAATTTCGTAATAGACAATTAAAGGAGAGACTAACAAACTCTGCTTCATGCAATATATGGGCAAAAACTTATCTATAGTTGAAAATTTCATATTTTGACCATTTCCCAAAAATTAATGAGTGTCTTAATTCAAGTTAATTTTCAACATATAAGTACATGGACGGAGTAGAACTAAATATTTATGATTGATAAAATAAAAACACATAATATTTTTTAAATATATAAAACGGAGAAACCAATTTTTGTATACCTTTCTGTACCTTTTCTGCTTCATTTTTTACATTTTCATACCTTGTTATTTTAAATTTTCTTTTCTAACGTTGGTTTTCTCTTTCTATTCTATTTTTATAAATTTTCAAACTATTAAAAAAACGCAGCAATAAAGTCGTGTACGGAAAGTCTCGACGCTTCAAATTTGTTCAAAAAGGGAAAAAAACAAGAACAAAAGTAATAAAAAAAATTAAGAAACAAAGATGCAAAAAAGAAAAATATAAAGAAATGAATGTAAAAAAATGTAAAACTAAGAGCAAGGTAAAAAATATATATACGAAGAAAAAAAGGTATAAATATATAAAAACCTAGAATAACCAAACTTATAATATTATATACTCAAGTTCACATATACTCAATTTTCATAGATATATACGAACATTCATTTTTTTACACAATTTTATTATACTTACTTTACCTACAAACCACTAAAAATTCATTTTAAAATTTTATTTACGCTCACCCTATGGCCTTGTTTGGTTGCAGGACAAAATGGATGGGATAGGATTAAAAGAATAGTGGGACCATATGTAACGTGTTTGTTTTGTATTTTTGTACAGGGATTTACTAGTCCCATATGCATTTCAAATCCCAACCTGAGCATCATTTGGAATACCTGCATTAGGTGGTATTACAAAAGAAGTGTGAACTCATTCTTATATAAAGACAAAAATATCCCGAGTACTTAAAATAGAGAAACACACATTCGATCCATATCTATTAAAGATAATATTTTTATGAAATTAATGAATAGTTAACATTCCAATGTTTTTTTTACTGGGTTTACCTATATCTCCAATTCACAATTTTTTTTAATTAGTAAGTTTTTATTTTTTATTACGTGAGACTTAATTTATTTTTTTAAATAGTTATTTATGTATGAAGTATTGCTTTGTGTTTGATTTTTTAT